>JARFIY010000056.1:30015000-30615000 GCA_036346155.1 Sinelater perroti
CTAAGTAGATGGGCGTACTTATTTTTTCCTTGTGGCACATCTGAAATTTTGGAATAGACCCTTTCTTTGAATTGGGAAATATTAATCGTCACATAAAATGTACTCAATTTTTTCCAGAACAGAATTATTTATATCTTTTTTTATTCATTTGAGATAATTACTCCTTCAATTTCTATTAAGACTTTTGCCCGTAATCCAGTTACAACGTAAATCTGCTACGCCACTGCCATCTCTCGCAACCAGGCAAGTGCACGCAGCTTTGTATCACGTGGTGTATTCTTCTCTGAAAATTTTCGCTCTACGTTTACTGGGAAGCGTCAACAAGTTTTTCGGCAAAATACTGCACTTTTGTAGACTTTTGCCGTACTTTACAATTTTTGATTTTGTCAAAATTGGCAAATGCTATCGAAAATGCCAATAACTGAGCGAAATTAATGCGAAGAACATATCCTACTATGCTGCTAACTCAAGAAATTGGTGTCTGACCCTCGTAAAAAGTTTAGAAGTCAACGTGAATTCTTCCATACTTCTCTTGTATTATTATATATCTTGTATATTTGTTTTAAAGCTTTCACTTTAAGAGTTCGAGTTCGGCCAAAAATATATTCGTATTTTCCCAGTTATCTGGAACTATACCCACTTCCAATGCAATTACTGTGAACACATAACTAAGAATAATCTACTGCATGCGGCCATGCTTTTCAGGTTCTTTTTTGCAACTGACAATTCTTCAAATTTTGATTTGTTGGTACAATGTTTTTTTAGTCGTATGTCATATTTTTAACATCAGTTTTGCTTAGTTCTTGATTAAAATTGGAAAGTACGGTATAAGTGCAGTGTCTTACCGAAAAAACTGTTGAAGCTTCATAGTAGACGCAACTGGGTCTGCTTGATTAGTTAAATTAAAGGTTTTGTACGACCCTCGACCAAAAAGAAGTGCTGGACTTTGAAGGGAATGCTTAACGCTTTGCCAAAGTACACCGGACGAACCGCTAAAGATAGAAACCCCAACTGTTACAAAAAACTGGATTAACACTTCACAAAAATGACACATTGCTTCATTTTTAGCCATTTGTGTTTTCGCCGACTTCTACGCCGATTGTTACAAAATAAAAATTTTCAAAAATGCCAAAAAGTGAGTTTTGGTGATTTTTGACACAATTTCTGCAAAAGTGCCCAATATAGTGTATCAACCAAACTAACACCTGCCAAAAATCAGTAGAAAAAATTAAATCAATCGGAATATCGGTTCAAAAATGGCGCTCAAAAAACACGAATGTCATAGATTTTTGGCCGCTACTGTAGTTAGAATTGTGTTAGCCTACTCTATTTGTTCCTAAAGCGAGGCTCCCTTAACAAAAGTTGTTGCCCCCCAGCCTGCTTTATTCATGCGACTGTACTAGGACGCCTGTTACCAAGCAACTCAATTTGTTTCTTTATCGTAGCACCTCGTAGTGAAATTTGTTTCCTTGTGTTTCCGAAAAGATGAGAGAGTGCTAGAAGGTACTGAAGTCTTCTGAAATTTTCAATTTAGCTTTATACAAACCACCAAGTGTGATGGGGTATCATTTCCAACTTGTTCGCTGTGCTATTGCCTACTGAGACTGCAAGTTGCACTCATTTTTGTTAAATATGGATAATTGCAATAATCTACGTCTGAAAGTAGCAAGAGCAAAAAAAAATAGATTTTACAGCGATGAATATCCTAATATATCAAACCATTTTTACATCAGTAACCATCATTGATAAAAAATTTGTCATTAATGTTTTTTTTACTATCTAGTTGCAAAGACCAGTAAGCCATATGCAACTGCTGCAGAGTTGATTTCACTAGCAGTTGATACAATGATGTAATGATTGGTGAAAGATAAACTGTAAAGTGAAAAACACTTCTTCCTAATAATACTATCCAAAGAAGAACAAATGATAAGGAAGAACGCAAATTGTAGATAATATTAAGAAGTGCACATACTTCTCACTGCAGATGAACGAATCCGCAGATACTTTTAACCGCACCCAGTTTATAGTGTCCTAATATAGCTACACTGTTTGCTACACCGAGAAACTCTTGTCAAAATCTTGACTTTCTTAAATTGTACTATAAAAAGGGCTGATAAAGTTGTAAATTATATTAAAAAAAAAAAAGTTGCAAAAATTTGTAGTCATCCGGTGAAAGGTTTTCCAAAGTAAAACTTTGATATATGTACTTACAAGGTGAGAAAGCTTTCCTTGCTGATTTTTTCGAACACTTAAATATTTCGAACTGTAATTTGCAAGAGCACGTTGTCAATATAATAACAAGTACAGATAATATTAACAAATTTATAGAAAAAACTATTTCTAGTCGACTTTGATTGAAAAAAAATTAGTACATTTCAGTGCATTTAACAACTCGCAGAAAATTTAGCTTAATATAATATAATAAATTCTGAATGCGTTTTTTTAGATAATTCGGAAAGAACAAACATGAAAGGAAAACGAAATGTTGAAATCAAACTAAATTTTCTTTCCCAGAACTGAGAATAATTTTAGACTAAAAGCATGTAACAGTACTCCAAACTGGCGAAAAAAGCGCCACGTGTGTGATTCCATTAAAAAAAGCTTAAAGGAGGAAGCTCAAATATATCGAATATACAACCTAGTTTCTAAAAAACAGGCTCATGCGTCGCGTTAATATATTTTTACCTTGAAATTTATTTTTTACGCTTTTTAAAGTTGCCAATGTTTTTGTTTAGTTTTGCAAAGTCATGTTTATGTTCTTGAATTTACAACATGCAAGTTCAATAATTAAAATAAGATGTTAATTTAGTTTTGTTTTTTTTACATTGTGAAAAAAAAGACGCCCATACATAAGAAAATATTTACTCCCACATTATTGTATCGACTAGACATATGGGCAATAGTGGACAACGGATAGGATTATAAATGGCATAAAAGTTGAACTGGGCCAAAAACCAATAGTACAAGAAATAGAAATAAACAACTAAAATGATTGGGAAACTTTAACAGAACAGACATCTAAATATACCTCGAATTAATATCACAAACGACAGTAGAAGAAGGAAGAGCAAGAGAAAGACCTAAAGTGTAATGGATAGGCAACATCAAGCAAGTAGCTACTTATAAGAGATAGATAGAAAAACAATGTGAGATGTAAATTGAAAAAAAGAAGAAGGAAATTAATCTCTTAATAAGGCGCTTCCAGTTTATTTTGGAAATTTTCTTACGACCTCCTCCCTCCAGAGTTCTTTATCGCGACCCACCCAAAGTGTCCTGGTCATATTTTGGGAACTATTGCGTATAACGTTATACAAATAACAAATAGATAAATACAATTTATAAGTAAATAGCAATATACATCTTAAATACATTATGCGTTGTGTCACCATAATTTATTTTATATGGCGACCGCTTATCAGAAGATAACGTTAAAAATCGCTGTATTAAATCAACACTTAATTAAGGTTAATATCCTCACACCTGTTTTGATAGCTAGCATATTTTCGAAACTGGAGCGAAAACAATTAATTCACTGATAATCAAATTTTGCGCAAATCGGCGCCTTATAGGCGTGTTTGGTGAGCTGTTTATGTCTATTTGATTTAAAAATGTAGATTTTTATCCATGATTTACTCCTCCATTCGAATCGTCTGTAGATCTATCCTCCGACGCCCATCAAAAGCCAAAATCTTTGACGTTTGGATTGAATAGTTGTTTATTCAAACTTTTTTTAATGCGAATATGATGTAAAGCAACAATAAGGCGTTGATTAAGCCGAATTAGTAGCACTTTAATTGAAATTAATAGCAATTTGCGGATTTGTCGTTTGATATCAATTTTTAATAATATTTATAAATAGCATTTATCCGTAATCAGTCCTTTTGATTGAAATCAAATAATGGACAAATTTTGTTTAATCGATAAATTTCGTCGAAGGCTGTTTATAGCGACGGCTGAACTCCGAGTGTTTAATGCATTTAATATTTTATTAAACAATTATTTCTTGCGGTAAAACTTAAAGCAAAAGATTAGAAGGTTGTTGTGAGAGCACTTCAAATTCTTTTAAAGAATATCAGGCGATTCTAATTAATGACCTTAACAATGAAAAACAAAACCATCGAATATTTAATATTTGTACTTGCCATTATTGATAAAAGTATTATGAAGGGCTTGCACCTATTTTTATTTTAATGGCGCCTGTTTGCTCGTCTTTAAAGGTATCATAAATCATTCCTCCAGCAGTTAAAACAACAATGACAACGAACAGGGCGTCTAGCAAAAATGAGGGAAAAACACGAATTAAAATAATAAAAACAAAATTTATTATGAGTTATTTGAGTAGACATTTTTCATTAAGTCGCATTATTTAAGGACGACTTATTACTTACAGTATGATGCAATATCTTACAGCAAGGCAACAATAAAAAACAATGTGCTTAATTATTTCTCCATTCTTTTTTTAAAATCTATAAATAGCTCGTCATGTTCTTTATGCTTTTAATTTTTGTTTTTGGAAAGATGACGAAAAATTGAAAATGAAGGTCGCCGTTTCCTGAGATTAGCGTGGCCAAGGAACATTTTTGCACCGTTCGCCGGTTTATGAATAAGCTACAGCAATGCTCAGCAATTCGAGACGTTATTCTGTTTCATGAAAACGCCCAGTCTCATACAGCTCCCAAAATTCGTTAATGAACTGAAGATTGTTCTGGGACACACTTACCCGTAGTTCAAACTTATTACCCTGCAATTATCACTTGTTTGGTCAAATAAAGAGAGCACTTAGGTGACATATATTTAACGACGATATATCTGTCGAAGCGCCCGTGTATTACGGCCATCTTTATTTTATGATAGTGGGTTGCAAAAATTATCTACCTGTTCATAAATAAATAAATAAAATATGTTTCCAAATCAGAAAGTATAAAAAATATCTTTGTGCTTTTCACAATACTTTATTAAGTTAAAAAATATTTTTGGTTTGAGTTATCTACGAACATATATGTCTTAGGAGATGATCTGATGACTGATGGCTTGAGACCGTGTGTCCAGTGACTTTGTCGTAGAATTTTCAAGAATCATACTAGATCGCGGGGCGATTTTTAAACGTCTATAGACTAATGTTGCAACTATAGTTTTTACTAATGTTTTCTGATATGCTTTCAATAACAGATTTTGGCAAAGGTTGGTTAATTTCTTCTATCACAAATAGGTTTTTTAGATTTGCAGAATAGGCTGCTTACGTCCCATAGTGCATGCATTAGGTGTACTGCTTCCAATTGAAACTTTTTGATTAACTCGAAAAAATTATTCAGCTTCTAAATGGATATGAGTTACTGTTTGCAGTTTTCATTCAAGTATTATAAAATCTCAAACATACTTTGTTCTATGATGTATGCATAAACAGAAATTTAATATAATAGCTTCTTAGGGCGGTTTGGGTTGCTTTAAATTTTCTATTTGTTGCTGTGTTGCCATCTCTAAGTACCCTTTATTTATAGGATTGATAGGAAGAGTAGCTTTGAAAAACAAAATTAATTTTGTTATATAAAATATTAAAAAATAAAAATCAATAAACTTGTACTAAAGAAATGTGTTACTTGAAAAATTATTTGGAAAAAATATTAAAGATCATTTGTATCATAATAGCATATTCTCAGTATTGA
Organism: Sinelater perroti; assembly: GCA_036346155.1. Classification (NCBI taxonomy): domain Eukaryota; kingdom Metazoa; phylum Arthropoda; class Insecta; order Coleoptera; family Elateridae; genus Sinelater; species Sinelater perroti. The sequence goes on from JARFIY010000056.1 coordinate 30,020,664, forward strand.
GAAAAGTTGAACGCTGACTGCATTGTTAGCAGCAAAAAAGAGTCTACTCTTACATATATTAATTGATATACAAAAATTCTATGCATAATCTTATTTAAATAACGTAATTCTAATTTAAAAAGTATTTGAAATATAAATTAGGTAGTTAATAAAAATTTTTACATGGTGTTTTTTCTTTAAACCTCATTACTGCCTAGGAAATGCTCAAATATATTTTCTGTTTCAGGTTTACATTTAACATTCTTTTGAATACTTTTGAGAAATACAATTATCTCACTATAAAGTATGTCATTTATAAAAATAGTAAAGTTTCTCATATACAACAATTCTATTCGAGAGTATACTAAAGAATATTTTGCATAGTATGAAAGAGCGTGATGGCCACTTCATCACATCAGAATTATAAGGCAAGGAACAACAAAATTAAAAGACTACAGTATTATGCGAAATCGCAGTAGAAAAATGTACAGGTCGTCGAGATAAACCTGGAATTTTTAAAGTTAAGTCGTCTTAAGCCCGTGCGCAATCTTCTATTAGGTAACACAAGTTAGCTTTACATAATGAAAACCTACAATTGTCGACAAAATGAACCGAGAATATTTCGTGGTTTGACTACAAAGAAACCCTAGCTACAATGTAATCAAGAGTAGAGGGAATTTAATCACACAAAAAGAGATAACTGCTATCAGTAAAGCTCACAGTAAGATATTTGATCGTAAAGAAAGTATCGAATTCGTTCGCGAATTGAAAAAGAAGATCGATCAGAATTTTCGGCGAAGCATGGGCGACCTGGCAAAAGAAATAGGCGTGGCGAGGTCGACGGTCAATCTGCACTATAAGTCTTTCTGTCTGAGAAACCGCCAACAGATAAACGTGTTGTTAAAGGCCAAAGCATTGCCGAACGGCATAAACAGGACGGCTCTGATTTCTAGGACAGGTAAATTGTCAAAGTAACTGCCGGATCTACTAAAATTGCTCTGAAGTGTCTATCGTCATGCAAACAAAGTTTTCCGCATCTGTGATAGAGTGAAGAGAATGTCATAGCACCCCACTTCTTTGAAGAAAACCTAAAGGTGGCCGCCAACAGCTATATTAACATGCTAAAGACAGTTGTGAAGCCGATAAAGAAGCTGCCCGTTGGGCGAGAGTATGTGTTTCAGCAAGACTTAGCTCCGATGCACAAGGCAAAAAAGACCCAAGCATGGCTATTACTAAAATTTTTAATACCACTGGCTTCCCGTCTGTAACCCTCTTGACTACTACGTGTGGCATCATAACAGCAAGAACAGCTTAAAAACTTCCATCATGATATATGGATAAGGAAGAAGTTGTGTTGTCCTGCAGCAGGTTTAGGTCTATATTAAATATGCTATTTATTTTAATTGTGCCAAGTTTCATGTAAATTAATTCGTATTTTAATATTATTTTTATGGTTCATTTATTTTTTGGATTTACCTTGAAAATTCTGTATTTATCGCCAAATTTCAATTTGGTACTTGTAAACTTTGCAAGTTTACGATAAATTACTGAAAATATGTCTAGTATCCAGAAAAACCGGATAACGAGTAAACACTTTTTATGATCCCGATAGAAATAGGTCTATTACACGGAAGCGATCCTGCCCACGCAAACCGTAGTTATTTTTACTCGAAACAGAAAAAAAAGCCTTAAACAGAAACGTCTTCTCAAATTTATAAAATATATTACCTCAGAATATCGCACTGATACTTTAGTCAGCCCTGTTTTGGATTCTGGGGAAGTAGGAGAGGAGGCATAAATTCGATATTACCCGCCAATCGAAATAACCCAAAAAAATAAAAATTAAAAAGAACAGAGTAAAACATTAGGAAATGAAAAATTATTCGGACTGTAGGCAGAAATAGAAAAATAAAGTAGACGGGAATTAATGTAGCTAAAGTCTGGAGAAAAGGAGAAACTAAAAAGCGGACACATATTGTTCACTAAAGGACTGGAATGAAGGCGTAGTAAGTCTTTTCGTTAACAAAACGATAGTAGAAAAGATTAGCTAATATAAGGCTATAACAGAAAGAGTAATTTTAATAGTTATTTACATAAATAAAAGGTACAAATGTAAAATTGTTCAAGTATATTACCTACATCTGGCCACAAAGACAAAAAAGTAATGAAATTCTATGAAGAACTCGCCTTAGTGATGAAAGCCAGAAAAAACAAAATATATAACAATAATAGGCGACTTTAATGCAAAAGTAGGAGTGTGAAAAAGGACTAGGCCCATTTGGTTTAAGAAAAAGGAATCCCATGGGAAAAGTACTGATCAACTATATTTAGGACAATAACCTTACTTGATCAATACGTATTTTAAAAAACAAAAACAAAGAAAATGGACTTGACAAAGCCCAAGTGGAAACACAAAAATAAGATCGACTACTTTATACCTAGTGACAAAAACACCGCCATAGACACAACTATAGTTGATAAAATTAACGTAAGAAACGATCATCGGGTGGTAAGAGCAAAAGTGCGCATTAACACTTAGAAAGAAAGAAATTAGTGTAAAAAACGAAGAGACAAATAGATTCATAAGAAATAGAAAGAGAAAAGCTAACTATAAAAATATATAGAAGACCAGCAAAATTTGGGAAATCTACAAAAATAACAAACAAATGTTTGGTGCATGCAGCTGAAAAAAATAAAAGAAAATAAATAAAATAAACAACAAAGCAGGTGACAAAGTACAAAAACTATCTAAAAAAGGAAGCTCACTATCAAAAGACATAACAACCAAATAAAATCGAACTAGCAGAAATTAATAAAACTACCAAAAAAAAAATAGACTATAAGATAAAATTTAAGAATATAAAGGTTAAATAACCTACGATTAAAAATGAGTGAGCAAAAACATCGAATAGCAAAGCTGATAAATAGAGAAAATAAAAATATCACAGAAAGCAAGAAATAACGGAGTCTATAGAAATATTGTACCGAACCTTATATGAGAGTAAACAGGCAATGCCACCAGAAAACGGAGAAAAAGAGAGAAAGAAAGTTATAAACGCAGGATCCGAAGAATTATACTGGAAATCGGAGAAATAAACAACGTTTTGAAGAAAAACAAGCGAGCACCAGGAGAAGACAGAACAGTTATAGAAATGATAAAGTATGAAGATAAATCTGTTTTGAAACAACTAAAATGAATTTACAATAAGTGCCTAATGGACTCCGAATACCAAATGCCTGGTTAAATGCCCTGGTAGTCGTAATCTTCAAAAAAGGAAAGAAATATAAACTAGAAAACTACAGATCCATAAGTCTCCTTTCAGTGCTGTACAAGCTGTTTACAAAAATAGTGACATACAAACAAACAAATTAGATAGTTATCAGGCACGAGAACAAGCTGGATTCAGACGAGGTTATAGCACGACCGACCTCTATAAACAAACGAATATAACATAAAATTATGGGCAGCAATGATAGATTATGAAAAAGCATTTGATTCAACAGAGATATGGGCAGTTCTAAATGCTCTAACTAACTGTAAAATAGAGGACAGGTACATAACTCTTATTAAATGTATATGAGAACGCAACCATGCAGATAAAGACGGATATACGAACAAGCAAATTTAAGACATGTCATGGAATCATGGATCAATTTTCCCAAATTATTGACAATGGCAATAAAAGATATCTTCAGAACTCTAAAATAGAAAGAAAAAGGAGTAAATATCGATTGCGAAAAACTTAATCACCTTAGATTTGCCGATAACATAATATTGAGAGCAAAAGACAAAACAGACTCCAAGAAATGTTAGAAGAACTAAACGAAGCACCCAAATAGGTGGAACTCAAAATAAACGTAAACAAAACTAAGTATTTAACAAATTAAATCGACAAGCAAGAGGAGATCCGGCTAGAAAAAAATAATAGAAAAAGTAGACGCATTCTTATATATAGGACAAGAAATACGACTTTCAAAGAACAATCTGATAGCATACCTACATAAAAGAATATTACTGGCATGCTCGACGTTCGGAAAACTACAAGATGTATCTCAATCTAAAATACAAAATACACTAAAAACAAAGATTTTTGATCAATACTTGTTGCCGGTTCTGACGTACAGCACAGAGACTTGGGCTCTCAACAAAAATATCGTGCGCAAGCTCCAAGTAACACAAAGGTCCATGAAGGTTAAGCTACATGATCGTATACAGAATACCAAAGAAGATCCAAAGTAATCGATGTAATAAAAAGACTGTGTACTCTAAGATGGAACTGGGGTGGGCATGTAAGAAGAATGCAGGATAATAGATGGGCGCGGAGGATCATAAACTAGAGGCCTCGAGAAAGTAAAAGAGGTAGAGGAAGACCACAGACTAGGTGGACAGACGACATAAAAAGAGTGGCAGAGTACGATTGGATGAGAAAAACACACAAGAGAGGAGAATGGAACAACTTGAGGGAGGCTTACGTCTGACGATGGACTGAATAAATTGCTGCTGCTGCTGCTGCTGATGATGATCCAAAAAACCATTAACTCTCTCCAATTCAGCTGAAGCAATTGAAACATTTAGCTAAGCTCTATTTTTGTGAAAAATGGCCAAAACTTCAGCTAATTTGTATTACAGAACCGCTTTGAAAGATAAAGAATGATCTTTTAGAAGGAAATCATTATTGGCTGAAGATCTATCCAATTTTCTCTATTAATTAGTCTTTTGGCAATGTTGACTCAATCCAGTAAACAACAAAATTGTGATTATCTTCTTCATCTAGAAAAAATAACAAATTTTGATGCTGTCGGTCTGAAATCTTTTTTCTGGATTAATAGTAGATTCTTTTAAATTTTATTTTACAGTGCAGTTTGAAGATAATAATCAGTGTTTTCTGTACGGAGTACATTCCTAGAATACACAACAATGGTACATGCATTAAAACGTTTTTAAAGCTAATTATATAATCTCAAAGAATCATTTTGACATAAATGATAACAGAAGAAAGACTTGGTCGTCATATAATAACATACAGAACAAGTAGGGACTGCTATTGAGACTTTCGACAAAAATAGCGTTTTTAGATATGACCATTTAACTGCCAGTTATATTTTCTAATGTAGAGTGATTTTCAACATTAAAAGTGCTGATAAAATCAGCTTAGATTTTTTACACACGTGTTTGTTATCACTGTTGGCTTAACTGAAAAATCTGATTATTACCTTGTTTTTGAAATGTTTTGTTTAGTGACCGGGATAAGTTAAACTGAGAAATTGAGTTTGGTTTTTTTATTAATTTATTTTCATAAAAAGAACCCCGCTTCCTGGCGTATTTATTTTTTGATGCTTCATCGGTGATGCATCAGGTTCATCATATTTTAAGTAAAAAATATTTTAAACGAAGTTTTTACTAGTGTTCCCTAAAATATTTTTCCTATTATACTCCAAACCGTTTCTTTGTTCTACTAATCTTTATCTCTTTGGATGCCTTTCGTTTTAAATTATTTTTGGAGAAATAATGGCATAGTATCAAATTACTGCGTATGTAGTTTTCTCTGCTTCGATATTATTATGTAAAGTTGTGATGTGGAAAAATAGAAAAGGAAATCGACATTTCCTCACCACAAATACCGAAAATCGGTCTGTCATGTAGCACATTTGCTAACAGGTTCGTCGCGAGCCGCACCAATTGCATCATCGAGTCTTCGCGTTTGTGTAAGTAGCGGCCGCAGCATTTTGAATGATTAAAGGAGAGAAATTTCCTCCCAGCCGCTCTGCCGAGGCGGAGTGAGCGATCTGCGAATGCTTTGAATTCTCAAACGTAAAGGACTGCATAAGAAAGCATTATACAAACAATGCATACCAGAGAACGGACTTCGGTCAAAAGCTTTTCTTGCGAGCCCGGAGCCCCTTAGCATTTAAAGCGATTTTAAATCAGCCGATTTACATTTCCAAGGAAATTTCTTTTCATTGCAAAAAGCGGCCGCGGCGGGCGGCGGCGCTTATTAGGCTGCCGCCGGCCGCCGGCCGCCGCGAAAACAAGAACAATCTGTTCGGATGATCGGCCCTGAATATAAATGGCGCGTGCCCGCCGACACCCTCCGCGGGTTGTTTAAAAAGATGTAAATTAGGCGGCGAGGGTCGCCCGGAATTTAAAGCATCCGCGGGGACGCGCACTCGATGTCTCCCAAGTGGATTACTGTGACTTACCGCGGTTTAGACACGCGTCGCCGATTGACGCGGCCCGATAAAGAGGTGAGCAGGAGCAGGTAGCCGAAGGCCTATCAATTTGAAATTCGCCCTTATCGGGCGCTCTTAGGAGATTATCTGCATTTAAGGCCCTTTAAGGGTCTCCGCGCCCGCCGCCCCGGCTGAAATTTTAAGCAGCTCGGGAGGAGAGTGAAAAACGAAGCGCCGCCGAAGGGCTGGAGAAGAGGCCATCCATAATTAATGGCGGATTAATAGCCGATACCGGTACAACTTCTAACATCCTTAAGTTCCTGTTAGTGGAGAGGCAATTTGGAAACTTTTTAAGATACAAATAACATCGCTAGCTCTAAATAAAATCCACGAAAGAAAAATCTTCCACTACTTCAGTTACTTCTCAATATTATCCTTGCAATGGATAAAAAAAAGGTTGAACTGCCAAAAAAATAGGTAGATATTTTTTAAGTAGAATTACCATATGGATCAAAGAAAAAGGTTTTTGTTCAATGTTATTTTCAATTCGTAATAGTTTATCATTCAAAATAGTCATTTATACAACAGTCGGCCATTAAAAAAAAATACTACCAGCAAACTTAAAATCAGTTTTTCAACGAAGCTATAGAAGAGCTAGTACTAAAACACTACTTACCTTCTACATTAAATTAAATCAAATGGTGAAAAAATATATTAATATCTATATTTTTGGGAAGAATAAAAAAATCTAGCTAAGAGTATACTGCGCCATTTTGTTTGTTGAAAGATTTAGAGACTGTAAATTTTTTTCTGTGGTCATTATGGCCGTATTCAGTTAAAAACCGCTTTGCTTTTTCTCTCCTACTTTTCTATAAGCATCTGTCAGCAAATCTCCCGTATCTCTTTTGTATGCAGCTATTCCTTAATGCTTAATGACTCGAGACATCGAAATTTTCAAAATTTGCGTCTCTCAAAATATAATTTTATGTTTAGGAAGAGGATTTTGTTTAATTCTGGTCTTCCTGATCTTGGACGATCTTCTGAACCTACAGTCTTATTAAATAATTTTATAGCCCGATATACAGACATATAGCCAATGCCAGGAGGATGCAAGGACTTAAAAATTACACTTTTTTTAGTATTTATGTAATCCTATTGCAGCAATAAGATTTTCTTTATCACCCCACTTCATTGGTAATCTGTCAAAAACACTATGCACGTTAAAGCTTTAAGACTTGACAACTGTAACCATATGTTAAACTCACGAAAATTTCTATGCTGTGTAAAGCAAGAGTTGGTTTGATTTTGTAACAGTATTTATACGAATACTAGATATACTATATAAAAGGAATAAATGGTTTGATAAAGAATGCGTGGAATATGTAGACTAAAAAAAACAAAGAAGGACTAAAATTGACAAGTACCGAAAATGAACATATTAAATGAATACAAAGAAAAAAGAACAGAAGCTACAGGAGTACGCAATAACAAAAAGGGAGATTGTCCACAGCAGCTTATTGACAAAATTGAAGCAAATAGTAGAAACAATACGAAACTATTTAACTATATCAGAAAACTAATCCATAAGAGAGTAACTCGAATTGAAAGGATTGACAATGAAAAATGAGAAAAGTATTTTACGGAACTATACAAAGACAAAGAAGTAAATACAGAAAACAGTAAGGCAGGAAAAAACACGATAAAAGAGAAGATAAAAAAACTGTTGCAAACAAATTGATATAATTAATTACATACGCTAACCATATAGTGATTGTAGCAAGAAGTGAGAAGAGCTTGATTGACACAATGCTGAAGCTGGAAGAAGAAGCGAAAGAAAAAGACATAATAATAAACGAGGATAAAACTAAATACCTGATAAGGTGAGGCAAAAACAAATATAAGAAATATCATAGTGGAGACACATGCCCGAAAGAATAGAGAAATTCAAATATTTAGGAGTAAGAATTAATAAAAATAGCAACAGAAGAAAAGAAATTCAAGAACGCACACAACACCTTTAAAAACCTGCTACACAACAAAAACTTGAGTAAAACATTGAAGATTAGGATGTATAAGTCAACAATTCATTCAGTGGTAACTTAGGTTAGTTAAACAATAAACCTAACAAAGAAAGATGAAAAAAATTTAAGAGCTTTCGAACGTAAAATAATTAGAAAAATAATATGCTACAAGAGAATGGAAACAGGAAAAATAGACGGCTGATAAATTTTGAAATAAAAAACATACTACAAGAAGACATAGGAAACTTTATAAAATTACAATGAATTAAATGGTATGAACAACAATAAAAAATATATACAAATAAAACCCAAAGGAATCAGATCAAAAGGTAAACCAAGAGGAAGGTGGTAAGACCAGGTAGAAAACAACCTGCGCATTATGGGAAGCTAGAGCTGGAGAGCAGATGTAAAGGATAGGGGGAAATGGAGCAAAATTCTAAACATGGCTAAAACATAGAAAATTGTGAAAATGTAGACTTACCACTCTCCATGGAGGAGCGGTCTTAATCCCAAAAGGGATATATGACCTTATGGATGAACTAACTATACTACACTAATTTATAATCTCACAGAGTTATGGTAATTAACAAGAAAAGACATGTCAGTTAATATGTTCCTCTTCATGGAGTTCTTTTTATAGAATCACCTCTAAGTGACTACGATTAATTTGTTTACAAGCATATATTTCGATTTAAGAATTTAATTGAAAGATCCGCAGTCTATACAGGATTATTTAGTTGCAATAGATTTTTCTTATATCCTATAATAACTATATTTGTTATAATAAAAAGTTCATAATTAGGTAAAACCAGATTTGTTTAATTAGAATCAATTTTAATACAAACTTTAATAAGTTCTAATCAATAATAAAAATCAATAAAAATTTTTGAGAAAAACTGATTGTTTAAAACAATTGTCACATATTTAACTATCTACAGTTTTCATTGAAATTAGATAGTTAAAAGTTGTGTTTACACGTTTGCACCTTGGGTCGTGGAAGTTGTTGCTTTACACATATCGTTGTTGTGGTTTTCTTTTTCTTTTGTATGTCGTAGGAATACATCACTTTTGTTTTCGTTATGAATAATAAGGAAGAAAGCCTATTGGACAAGGAAAAAGTGTGAAAAATATTTTCGGGGGCAAATTCTTTTTCTGTGGGGAAAAAGCTGCTATTTCGCCTTAATCACAATTTTTACCAGACTTCAGATTGAAATTAAAGGCAAGACTTGTTAACAAAAGAAAACACACCTTTAAAACGATTTATTACTGTAAAATTGTGAAACTGAGATATAAGCGTCAATGAGTGAACCTGTAAAATGCAATATATTTGTTGAGTATGGATATCAGGAAAACTTATACTTTTCAAGATATGCCGGTATTGACAAAGACGAAAATTATGTAAAACATGTAAACACTAAAAGGAAAAAAGGGTGTGGTTTTAGAATTCACTCAGTGAACAGAAATAAACAGCCCAATCAAGAGTTTATATTCATCACGTCTATCAGGACTATCAACTGACAGACATATTTATAACTTTTAGAGCTTTGATAATATGGGTTTATCTAGAAGAAACTAACTACACTAATCTGAGATATTCAACAAAAAATTACAACATGGTCAAAGACAATAATTACAAAATTAGTGAGAATATTGAATACCCGAATACCTTCATGGATACAAGATCACGATTCAGTTGAATAGCTTTCGATTTGCTCAGTTTATAATCAAACGAGTATTTCATTCGAGAGTAAACCAATTGTTTTAAAATTGAGCCAAGAATTCTCAATGTCCTTGAAAATGGAGAATATGAGGATGGTTTCGAATGGATGAACGCGGACATATACGTGCGAATGAAGTTGAAACTCTAGACAACAGAAAATAAGCTGTCAAGATGTTAATCAAACATTGATCGCATGTAATATCAATACAAAAAATAAAGGGTTTAATTTAATAGTATCTACTTAATTAACTTAATTATATGAGTCAAATTTAAAAGAAGTTTTTATGCTATTGCCCATATAGCACTGCGAGGACGGAGATGTGTGTTTACGCCTACATGCGTCCTTGCGTACGCGTGTCTTGTGTTAAAGTATCTTCTACTTCTCTCTATACTTTTTATATAGACTGGTAGCCACAAAATCATGCAGTACTATGAAATACGTTGGGTGTACTTTACCCAACCCGTTAATTTAGATAAAACAGAATGTACTTCACGATTGCTAATAGTTTTATCTAAAGGCCAAAAACATTTTGATCTTCGTCGTTGCTTTTCACCTGGGAACCCAGTGCCTTTATGGCAGGCTGAAGATGATATGATACTATCTAAAAGTTATTAAGAAAAATATTAAAAATTTTACATTTCTATAGTTATCGTTCTCTTTCAGCTACATCTGTTATAAAATCTAACAATACAATAATCTTTTTTGTTGTTTTCCAAGTGTGAAACGAAGTTTAAGAGAAAACGTCTCTTTTTAAGTCCTGTATATAAGCAAATGAGGCTTCTACGACAACAGTGAGCACCAAAGTGCATCTTTACTAATGTAAGGACAGGCCGCACAGGCATAATTTTGTTCACAGTTTTTTCGACTAGGACTTTTGATATCAGAAATTATTTGGTATAAAGACATCAGTAAATATTTTATTTTGAGCTCTCCTTGCCCCAATCATTTATTTATGTTTTTTATATCTCTTAACACTATCATGGGTAACTTATAGACATTCTTTAATAACAAAGATACTAGAATCGTACAAATACTAGCCAAATATTTGAAAGCAAATTTCTAAACGAGAAAAACTTTGAGACCGAGCCTCGTACATTTTTTATTAGCAATAGCATCAAACATTTAGTTATAGCTTGCGTGAATGATTACGAAATAAAAATATAACCGCAAATCCATCGTTAGTAAATGCAAAAAGAGTTGAAACGAAAAATTTAAACCACTTCATTTTTCTTGCTTTAATAATTTAGTTTCCTGTTTAATGCCGTCATAAATAATTTGATTATTCAAATTTCATACTAAAGCACTTAAGAGAGAGCTTAGTTCAGCGAAACAAACTCATATGTCCTGATTAGAAATCTTGAGTTGAGTTTCTAGAGTAGATTATTAAAATTTTCTAAATTTTGCTATGGAAAACTAGCATAATTTCGTATACTCGTAATTATTAAAAACGAATACGCATAAGGTACATGTTAAAAATTGCCAATGAATAAACGTACAAATTTGAATGGAAACATATTTAAAACGTAGACAAAAAATTGAAACTGGAGATTAATATCTTTGAATATTCAATATATTCAGAGGGTGCTAAAAAGATTTTGCGGTGCAATTTTAATATTTATAATTCTTTCCACCACACTCTGTGCATTTCTACATCCTTTGAAAACAATCCTATAATTAACTCTTTAACAAAATTTTTTAAGAATATAGGTATATTCGCCAGAAGGCCCTTCTCATGAAAAACCTTATTCCTTTTAGATTTTTTTTCGGATTAAATAATGCTGTTGCCATAGTGAGATGTTGCATTTTCAAACTTATTGGTTAAGGCATGGAGTTCCAAAGGGAACAAACTTTTCTTACTTAAGGTGATCGTATAGAATGGTACCAACTGCAGGCGCAGTCTATTTGGCGTTAGATTACATGCTTGTTGGACTCAAGCGTCATACTACCAGCAGTGATCTTCTGTGATGGGTTCGAAGCATATTTTATCACCTGAACATAATTGTATAAAACGCGTACTGTTTTCATTGCTACAGTTTAAAAATTTAGAGGTCATCCTGTCGACTGCAGTGCAAATTTGAACCTGTTTCATGAAGCTTGAATTCCATAACTTGAGCTATAATGCAAAACTTTCCTAGTGCCCTATGTAAGTGAGAAAAATTTTAATTTACTTGATTGTATCTTTTTAATTTATAATTTTTAATTTTCTGTACAAAGTGGTTCAAATATTAATTATGTTAATTTCTACGAATTATAATTAAATTAAAATATTTAAATGTAATTAATCCATTAAAATTGTAATCTCTTAATTAGTTAAATTAAAACAAAAAAAATATTTGGTAATCAATTTGGTATTAATGTTAGCATTATACAAGGTCTAACTACAAAAACTAGCGAACAAAACATATTACTTTGATACACTAGGGGTTCTTACGCATACAACGCAGGTGATACATTTTCAAAGGCATTTGAGTGCCGTCCTGGTAAAAACAAAACTTGGAGCTTTGTTTTCGCTCGTCCTGCAGGCCCTTTGAGCGGCCGCGCTCGGGAGCAATTTAAATTTTAATTTGCGTGCTCTCGTCCGCAGCCTTGCTGCACAAGGGCGCGGAATGAAACCCAGAGCAAATTTAAGTGTATTTACACAGTATATCAATAAGGGGGTCTCTGGGGAAGCAGCTGACCACCGGACTCGGCGGAATTGCAAAATGTATCCCCTCAGCCGGCGCACCGACGTCGCCGTGCCCGGCTCCCCGGCCCGCTCTGGGCCAAATCACCATCGACGTTATTTCCTTTAATGCATAATATATTTCTGTACCTTTGAATTGGGCTGTCGCCGATAGGCCGGTGCGGAGTTTTCGTGCCGCGCGCGGCGGCTTTAATATCGGAAAATTGTAAATTAAATTTCGAGCTTTGATGGCGCCATAAATAACAAGTTTGTATCAAAATGCCATTAGGGCGAGTTATTAGAAAAAATATTGTCTAATATCCCGGCTGTAAATAACAAAGAACGGCTCCCTAAATGTCTGAAAGTTTGCTAATTAAATTAATTAATGTTCGGAAGTTTCATATTTTGCAGCACTTAATGGGGGCCATTATGAGTTGCCGGTAAATTGACAGTTATTAATAATGATATTTTTGCTTTTGTATTGATAATAACGTTTCTATTGCTTCTCTCCCTTTGTTTCGAACTTTGGAGCCCGATAACTTTTCTCTTCCAATATCGCACACGGAGGCGTTTAATTGGATTATTCGATTAAAATCGAATGGACATGTCTGTTTAAACTTTTATATTTCTGTTGTATTAAGTATTTTTAATGTGAAGTATGCCACGTGTGTGTGATAGCTATTTTCGTTGCTAAAATTAAACTGCTGACGAGTGTTTTCTTGATTATAAATGATATTATTCAAATATTAGATAATTACGTTAAAGTAATAAAGATAATAACATCGAAGGTCTCGATCTAAATTTTTTTTGATAAACGGGGAGATAAAAATATAAACGTATATCAATTATAAAGCATGGAGATTTTTAATGTCAATTTTTGATTTTTAAAAATTCGCCAACCGTTTATGTCACAATAAGATAGCAAAATTATTACACAATATTTTCTGTCGTTGCTAACAGGTATTGCCTAAAAAATATATAACACCCATTTTCTCTTATAGAATATCTCGACGGAAGATCTAACCTTTACAGAATGGACAAATGTGTGCATTACATTTTTTTTTCAATCTACATCTAAGAGCAATGAGTAAATTATGTACAAGAATACAACATGAGTGAAGTATTCGTCTATTGACCATTCCCTAGCAATACCACTAATGCGTTATATTTGACTGATTTACGTCATAAATTTCTTCTAAGACTACTCTCTGCATCTCGGAGACTGATTGTTTTAGATAGTAGATCATTTTTATGTTCCCCTATTCGTCCAAAATTAAGTTTCAACAATTTTTTTATTTCCTCTGTGACAGATGGAATGTTTAGATCACTCTGTAAAGTTCGATATGTAGCAGGAGGCTACAGAATGTTAGATTTTAGATTGTTTATTGAATAATTTTGTATTGTAAGATTTTGTGCACTCTTATAATTGTGTACCATAAGTCCAAATGCCTGTTTTTCAAACTAAAGAAATGCCTTCCTCTCTCTATATTTATTATCCTAGAATCTTATGTGTTGGAAAGATATTTTTAAGTAAAATTTGGGTAATATTTAACAGATCTCCGTCCAATAAATTCTGGTGTACCGCGGGGAAGCTTCTTTAGTCAGCTATTACATTTTATTTATACCGCTCTTACTGCTATCTTTGCTGACGACAAGATCTTCACGGTTAGCCACAGTAATTCAGTAATAGCAGCCGAAACTTAGAACAGAATTTAGATGAAGTCGTGAAGTCTAAAAAGTGGCGTATCAATAGAAATCAAACAAAATTATTCCACATAACCTTCACCAAGTGTAAGGATATTATGAATAACATACCCTTAGCACAGTTACTGAAAATAAAATATTTAGGCATGCATCTGGACAAGGGCCTGACATGGAGGACTCATATTTGGAAGAAGCGCAAAGAACTGGGCGATAAATTTAAAAAACATTATTGGCTTCTATGCAGGAAGTCCATGCAGTCCCTCAAGAACAAGCGTCTTGTATTTAATGTAGTATTTAAACCTACATGGACATATGGCATACAACTGTGGGGCACAACAACAAACTCCAATATAACGATAATAGAAAGGTATCAATCTAAAGTATTACGTGCAATATGTGATGTGCCGTACTTTGATAGAAATGTAGACATTCTGAACGACTTAAAAGTGGACTCAGTTAAAAATGTGATTATTAAATATAGTGATATACATCTTAACAAATTAGAATCTGATCTTAACGTTCTGGTCTTAAATTTACTAGACAATAGTGCTCAAATACAAAGATTAAACAGACACAAATCACTGGATCTGCCATGTAGATTTTAGTGTTTAATGTAACCTGTAACTTCGCAACTTATGCTGCTTAGAAAATTTGAACATAAAAACCTTAAGTTGTATCTCAGTGTAAATCATTGGATTTACGCTCATGTCATTGCTAACGTCACTAAATATCTTTCGTCATATGTTTTGACAATAGATTATGCATATAAAAAAATAAATAATTATATAATAATAGTTTATTATTTATTGATATTCGGGTTTTCTTTTATTTTCAATTAATTTGCTGATGTTCGTTTTTACGTGCTCTTTTCACTTGAGTTTTGGTCAGGATGTTAACCCTAAATATTTCACTTTATTATTTACTTATATTTGAGTACTGCTAAGAAAAAGTGGCGCGCGTGCTGTGCATTTTGTAGTAAAGGTAACTTGCACCGGTTTTGTCTTGTTTATCTTTATTTTCCATTTACCAAATTAGTAAGACATCCATGTGATACTGTAGCTTGATATCTACTGATAACAAGGCAGTATCATCTTAAAATGTTGTTGTGGTAGTGTTGTTTGCTGTTGGTAAATTTGAGGTACAAACCTAGAAGAGCAGAGGATCTAACACGCTTCCTTGGGGTACTCCTGATTTTACTTGATAATAGCTGGAGTAACAGACCAATTTTTTAGGCTTTCCCAAAAGTCTGCGAGACGTCTAGAAATAGGGCAGTGCACATTTTCTTTTTCTTGATACTTTTGATGATGCTATTGATGATTCTATGTGTTTGCTGCACAGTTGAATGGCGCTCCAGAAGCCACATTAGTAGTCTGAGATAGTTTTTGATTGTTCTAAGTCGGTTTTAATTCTTTTCTTCAGCAGTTTTCGAAAAACTTAGATAAAATAGGGAGAAGACTAACTGGACGACGTGGGCTTGTTTCATTACCAGGCTTTCCAGGCTTGAGCACCATAATAATGTGGGCACATTTTTAAGTATGAAAAATTAAGATTTTTGTAAAAATAGGGCCGGAATTTCCGGCCTCCATTTTACGACCTGATCTAAAATTACAGGATTAAATTAGGCCGGGCAGTCCAAGGAGCAGTTTTCAGTTAATATCCCATCTGCAGTTGACGAAAGCGTGCCATAAGAAATTTACGGCTGAAGGCGAAAGTTGGCGAATTCCGAAACGCCGTTTTAAGCCGGACGTGCCTTTATGGGCATATCGATAAGGCAATAAAAATTATTTACCTGCGGCAGAACGGCCCGGCGGTCGTTCGCCTTAACGAGGGGCAATTGGTGCATTCGGTGACGCGGGCGACGTTAGCGAACGACGCGTTCCGTATAAATTTATTAGAGTCCGGCACCGTTTATCCAAGTCATATTCAGTTACATGCGGCGCTCATCTGGTGACATTTCAATATATGTTTTATGGAATGTATAACCTGCCGGAGCCGTATATCACCGGGGACTATCATGGCAAGGTGCTGCCGGCCGGTCATTTGCAGGCGGGGGCGGCGCGGCGCTGCCGGCGCCCTCCGTTATATACGAGCGGCTTAGGGCTCGCTTTGCCGCCGTCGCAGGACCAATATGGGGCAGGGATATCGCATATTCCAAACAGCCCGTGTTAACATCGGGAAGGATGTGGGCATAAACTCGATGAGAGGACGTGTCCTCTCTTGTATTACACGTTTTAGTATAAAAAAATATAACCGCCGCCGGTTACGACCTTCTCGCTCTCTGTTCTGCACGTGCGTGGGGCGGCCCAGATGGCCTTATTAACTTATTATGACTTTGTTTAAAATAGGACGAACGGCAGCCTATTGGGCTATCCCGAACCAATAAAACGGATTACTACTGGAGAAACTTTTAATTAATAATTATATATGGATTGTTACAATTTATTATAATATTTTTGAATTATAAGACTAAAAGTTTTTTATGTAAAGTTATATTATATTTGTCTTGGAACATCTGAAGAACCTGTCTCTTTGTGTGCGGTAGCGCCATTTTGTTGGAACTACAGAGATGCATTGTTGAGTCTGATTTCCAGAAAATTGCGTAATATTACAATATAGCGGGTAGATGTAATAATCACCACCAATACATAGCTTGCGGAGGTCAATTCAAAAAAGGAATATCATTTTACCGGGCACTAATAATTGTAAGGAATTAAGCTTTATTATTAAAACATGTAAAAGGAAGAAACATTTTCTCACAACCCCGTAAGGTCTCAAAAGGGATGTGAAAATTGGGCACTAAAGACTTTGTAATCCACTAGAAGCGGCCTTCTTGAAACGTCCATTTCTAGATTATTTTGAACCACAAGTGCATGTCGTAGTGATGAGGTAAGTGATGGGCATAAGGAAAATTAGATTTCTAATTAATTAAAAATTAAATTAAAAATTTTACTTTTCCCCGGATTATTTATAACTAAAGATAATATTAACAAAATTAATTTTACACTTAAAAATGTGCTTCCTACGCAAACAAAACGTCCATTGCATTAGTGTCAAATAATATAAAAAGTTTTTATCAGAACATTTTGATTTTTTATGACTATGGAAATTTTATAAAATCATCTAGTAGAAAACAAATAATCTGCTGGAGAAAAGCTATAACTGCTTTTCATAACAATATTTGAAACATAAACAGAGATTTTTTAGTAATGCCTTCCTTAACAGTAAAATTAAAATACATGGCACACCATTATGAAAGCTTGTGAATCCTGTTTTCAAAAATTTATAATTATCAATACTCTTACTCGTATATAGTTAAAGAGTGGCCCAAATTGAACGCTGCATTTAAATTTTGCAACTTTTTTGTTTCACGGTAACATTTCGTCAATTGGTTTTTGGAGCATCATAAAATGGATTCTGAGTTTAGTCAAAAGTTATCTTTAGGGATGAGACGCATTTTCAATTCGACTGGTTCATAAATAAACAAAATTGTCGTATTTGGAGTTCGGAAAATCCTCGCGTAACTCCTGAAAAGTGCATGCATTCCCAACGAGCCAATGTGTCGTATAGATTTGGGCAGGTGGCGTTATAAACTCACACTTGTTCTAGAATTAAGTTAGTAATTTGGAATTCGGAAAATCTTTGTGTAAGTTATTACAAGCAAATGTACTGTTTGGTGCTGATTTTGAAAAGTTGGATAAGCCCATACTTCTTCGAAGATGCTGAAAATGCTGTAATTATGAATGACTATAGTTACCGTTATATGATAATCCAGAATTTTCGGCACCAATTGAACAATGTGGTTTCAGTAGGACTGTGCCACCTTCCATACGATTTCAGCATCAACAGTTTCTTGGTCGCGTAATTTCACGAAATGCCAACATTAACTAGCCGTGGCGTTACCTGACATTCAAGACCTACGCCAATAATTTGCAAACAGTTGACATATTTTCTTAAACATATATTTAGAGCTATCATTTTATGCGCAGTACCGATAACTAATAGTAATATAGTAGGTGTATAAAGAAGTTCTCAGCTTTTTTCTGGAAAATTAAAGTTTTATTTAAAAACAAACAAGGCTTTAGATTTCACAGGGCGCAAATCACCGTTTACATGTAACATATTAGTCCGCCCTCTTGCGGTTTTAAAGCAATAACATTTGGTTTTTCGAAACATCATGCGATTTGGCGTTTGATGCACATAACTTCAATAATCAACTGTGTTCACGATGGCAATCACAAAAGAGCACATTCGATTTTCTATCCACTTCGCTTTTCATCTTAAGAAAAACGCTGCTAAAGCCACCGAAATGATTTGTGCTGCATATGGTGAGAATGCTGTAAGTCATGCAACGTGCAAAAAGTGGTACCAAAGATTTCGCGGAGGAGAGTTTAGTCTGGAAGATCAACCACGCGCTGGACGCCCTCAAACATTTGACACGGATGAGCTGCAGACATTGCTGGATCAAAACAATGCGCAAACTGAAAAAGAGCTTGCAGAACAGCTTGGCGTCACTCAGCCAGCCATTTCCATACGTTTGCATGCAATGGGTAAGATACAAAAGGAAGGCAGATGGGTTCTGCATAAACTGTCCGAAGACAACAAAAATCGACGGCGTGACACCGCACTCCATTTGCTTTCAAGGAACCGAAAAAACGATTTTCTGCATAAAATTATTACGGGCGATGAAAATGGATCTTGTACGACAATCCCAAGCGCAAAAAATCATGGGTAGACCCTGGCAAACTTTCGACATCGACTTCAAAGCCCAATATTCACGCCAAAAAGAATTTGCTCTGTATCTGGTGGGATTGGAAAGGTGTGCTGTACTATGAACTCTTGAAACCAGGTGAAACAGTTACGGCGGATCGCTACCAAAAGCAACTCATCAATTTGAGCGACGCAATCGAAGAAAAGAGGCCATTTACTGGACAAGGAAGTCGCAAAGTCATCCTGCTCCATAATAATGCCCGACCACATGTTGCGAAGGCGACGCAAGAACACATCTTCGCGTTAGGCTGGGAACTTCTCCCACATGCGGCGTATAGCCCAGACATGGCCCCTTCCGATTATCATTTATTCCGGTTGTTACAGCATCACTTGGCTGATACGCACTTCAAAACAGAAGTTGAAGAACGAAAATGCATCGATAACTTTATCGTCTCGAAGCCGGTGAGCTTTTATCACCAGGGCATTCGCAAGCTACCCGAAAGATGGCAAAAGGTCATCGATGCCAACGGAGAATACTTTGATACTTAAGCTTTTTTTGTTTGTTTTTAAATAAAACTAATTTTGCAGAAAAAAGCTGAGAACTTATTTATACACCTATTACAATAAACTAATAAAACATAAATCTGACATGACGGGTGAATGTTAATTAACGTTTTTCTATAAATTTAGAATTATAATAGAAATGGACTTGTTTAAAGAATTGACATTTAAGATCTTCTTAACAAGTAGTATAACCTTCTAACTCTTCGTTTCGTTGGTTGGTATCTCAAATTCTTTACTAGTGTATTAAAATATTTCTCTGCCTTCATTTGCTCATAGACTGTAACTTGATGCATGCTAATAGCTACCTTTGATTAAATTTTTTTCAAAATTTTGATGTTGGACCTAAGTGAAAGACCCCATAATTGTATTTTTTGATTCCAAATAAACCGACGCCTTGGAGGCATAAAGGGATGGAGGAAAATAATAAAATAATTTTAAGCAAATTTCAGACCTCGTAAACTAGAATATTGCTATTTGGGATCAATTTTTGAATTTTTGAAGGAAAGTAAAATTTGCTATATTTTTAGTCTACTAATATTGGATTTATAATATAGGAACATTATTTTAAGCTTTGTCCTACTCGTTTCCTCTTTTAAATGAGGTAATTGAACATTTCTAATCGTTTTACGCCAATTAAAAATTTGTGGCGTAGCAAAACCTTTAAATATTGTAAATGGAAAAAAAAGTTTTATTTGAGAGAGGATAAGGTCTTTTCTTAAGTTATCCAGCGAAAATTTTATAGTGTCTCAGCTGCCCTAAGGGTCAACTTTTGTAAAAATATGTTTAAACCAATTGAAGATGGTAGCTATCATCGAATTATCTGTCGTATCAACTACAGCAAGTCTCGTAGCACTTTCTACTACAACATGGCTGCAAAACCGTAACGAACGTAGAAAGCAGGTATTTGCGACGAGAAAAATTACCCACTACAGGTCAAACGCCAGACCAAAATATTAATTGTTTCTACCCTCAGCCGCAAGTTTTGTAAATGCGGAGTATAAGAATCTTTCTCATATACTATCTCTTTTAAGCATTGCTGTTTATAAGGGAATTGAGTGATTTTGTCTTAAAGTAGGGGGACTCTGAGCATTTACTTATCATTTTTTTGCTTGCGGGAGTTCAAAGTACAAATCCTCGCTATCCTATCCTTATGTGTTGCGAAAGCTTTGGGAAATTCATCGGTTCTTTGCTATGATAATAAAAAAAAAACAAGACGGTTCGTGAAGAACGGGACAAGTTTGCCACTTTTAGTTTTATCTTTCACAAATCTATAAAAAAACTGTAAATAGTTACATTATAAAATCAAATGTTACAAGTAATAAACAACTTGTTTCATTTAGGTTATCCCTAAATCCGTTCATACAGTCATGTCTCGTAAGCCAGAAAAATGTGGTAAAGCTGTTTTGGATATGCGACTTTAGATTGTAGTACACATTTGATGCATTGCGGACGTCAACCAGGAGAAAACATTCAAAGGAACCTGGGAATCTTTTGGGATATAAGAGATTTCTGACAATAAATTACGCAATTAAACTGATTATTTTACTATTAATCATATATTTCACAATTTATATTAAGTTCCAGAAACATAATAACATACAATCAGATAATAAATCGTTGGTAGTACAAATTCGATTAAAATTTGAAATAACAAAAAATCTAGGAAAACAAAATACTACAAAATGATGCAGCAACAAAATTTATTAACTATAAACCTAAAAAGAAACATTCACAAAATGAAGACCCAATCTAATTATCATGGGAAGAGGTGAAAAAAAAACAATTTTACAAGAAACAGAAACCTCGCCTACATGACTAAAGGACTAAGGAAATTTTAAATTTAAAGGAAAGTGAAAACTAAACAGAAAACTAAAGCAAGATGTGGCAACATTAACAAATAAATTAAGGGCGAAATTAAAACCTCCAAAGAAAATTGATAGAGCAGTGCAACGATATCAAAGTTGCTCCAAGAAAAATATTATATTTTTCATTTGTAGAAAAAGGCACCATTTGCATTAATTGTTCTGGGAACTTAGTAGACCATGATGGAAGAAAGGAAAGTAGAGTAATCTTTGTATATGACTGACACGTTTTCAATCAACGTTTGTATCTGTGTGTGTATATAATCCAGATATAGGAGCCAAAAAAATTGTATATTCTCGTAGTCAAAAGCAAAAAAACGTAATAAGATTGAAGAATAACAGAAAAATATATGGTTTGGACTATATAAAACATCTAAGCGAATACGGAATAAAAATTATTGCAAATTTAATCAATAAAATATATGAAAAAGAAAATGTCTAAAGAATGGGTGCCGTTAGCATTAATAAATATTTCCAGAAAGCAAAAATATTGCGGATACTACAGAACGATTAATATCATGACCCATCTAACAAAAATATTCCTACCTGCTATACATGAAAGAATCAAAGTAAAATTCGAGACTGTAGATCTGGAACTAGCAGATAATTGCTTAGTTACGCATTTGATATATAGACCTTGAAAACGCCTTTGATAAAGCCCAGCGTTATAAAATAATGAGCATACTTTATAAAATATATTTAAATGTAAGGGATGTACGTAGTATTTGGAATTTATATTGAAAACAACAGGGAAAATTAAAATTAATAACAAAATGTTAGAAGAGGCAGAGAGATACTGCTAAGTGCGACTGGGGTGTACACTGTCTTCAGTTCTGCTTAACGTCCATTCAGGGAGAATTATATAAAATACACTTGCAGAAAAACGCAAAAAACAAATGTTAACAAGAATATTTTAAATAACTTGCGTAGGCTTTAATACCAGGCAGTGAGAAAGATCTACAAATTCTATTAGACTGCGTTATGGCAGGAAGCAGAAATATAAAACAGATACAGATTATAATAATAAGTAACAACCATAGAATCATAAACATTTCTTGCGGAAACGCCAGAATTAAACAAACGAACAAATGTATCTACTTTTGTAAAATTTAATAAGGCCCAGCAAACGTTAACCTACGACTAAAATTTTTTTCAGTGCTGTGTATGGATAACGCTTCTACATGGTTGATGCTAAAAAGTTTAATAGCAATTGAGTTTTGGACATATAGAAGAATGTTGCGGATTTTATGGACACAAGGAATTACTAATGAAGAAATATTATAGCAGTTAAGAAAAAATTTTGAGTTAGCAACAAAAACTGAAACACAAAAATTATCTTAGATTGGAAACATCACACTGCAGTACATCCTATGATTAAATGTTACAATTAATGAAAACTAGTTTCATTTTGGGATAGGCATACATTCCATCCAGCCATGTTTAGTATGTCAGAAAAATGTAGGATAAAGATGTTCTGGATTTGCACAGCCATGAAGAATGAGTCAACGAAAAGCGTGGTCCAGGAAGAAGAAAAAGTTATTGCGGATGAGCGATCTAAGAAACTAACCAAGGTTAAACAGGAAAGTGGCAATCCTCACAGGTGAAGATTTATTAGCTAACCTCAAGGCTAACCTCAAGACTAACTAAGAGAGGAGGGAAGAGAAATATAACACGTAAGGAAAGTAAAATGTAAAGAGAACACCCAGAATATTGTATATTACAGACCATATTTTTATGATTTTGTTGATTTTTATTTTGATACTATTTCCTATTTGTTAAATTTAAAGAAAATTTAAAAAATAAAATAGCCTATCCCCGCCCACTTTTTACAGAAAATAGGAGAAAGGTTTCTTGATTTAATCATATTTTCAAAATTGATTATTTTCATGATTATCGCCACGATTTACATAAGCATTAAAGTTTTATAATAATATACTGAAATCCTTTTTACGGAAATGCCTCGGCATAGAGAACAAAATAATTAGTTACGCACCAAGGATTTATAAACAATGCTTGCCGCCAAATATTCACCTATGAAGTGTGAATTTTGATGACAAAAAAGTCTGAAAGTCGCTTTATATCTCTCAAGTTTCTAATAAGAGGAACTGATTACAAATAATTTGGTTTTGCAAGAAGTTTTTCACGCACTTAAATTGATTGTTTTGTGCATTAACTCGAAAGTGATACGTGATGAAGAAAATCATTTATATTCTACTTACAATAAACGACCAATGAATATTGATTTGTTTACGGAAACCATTTAAATTGTTTTAATATGCTATCTGGTCTCATAATAAGTATTATACCATATTTATTATGCATCAAAACTTAACCAGTAATTATTAGTTAATTGTAAAAGTGCAAAGACATTTGTGTAGGTTGATTAGGAAAACGCTAGTGTGTGCTTTAGTATTTTGTGACTTAGAAAAGTAGGTGAGAATTGAATACGCCTTTGAAAGTACATAAAGATAATTATGCATGATACACAAACATCTCGTATGAAAATAGTCAATGATAATTTATGAATAAATACAAACGAAATGTCCATGTAAAGATCACTTTGTTGCAGAAGAATTAAAATGGAGCACTTAATGCAGTGTTGTGTAACAAATCAGTACTGGCAAAATTACCTCTCAAAACTAGTGATTTTCAGAGAAACCACTACAGAGTTATGTAAAGTCAATTCTTTTATAATCAGTACTGTAGCTTTCAGCATGATTTGTTATTAAGTCAAGTCTTAAATGTAGAAGGCTGAAGACTCTGTGGAATAGAAATCGTGGAGTGTGTTTTAAAACAGCAATTGATTGACACTGTGAAAGCGTTTTCTTTCATTAGTAAATGTTACTGTAAATATTGAGATTGTATAAACTTAAATGTGCAAAAATCAAAATTCTGCCAAATATGTGCGCAAAAGTGAGTCTGTTTGATCCGTTTAGTGTCTTCAATTAATTTGATTTGGCGAATCGTCGCGCCGGGACTCCACAGCACGTAATACAGTTGGTGTATAATTAAAAGAAAAAAACGAAACAGCACTTTTATTGATGTGTTTAGTATCAGAAGTACAGAGATTAATGCTCGCTTATCAGCCGATCTACAGCCTTAGAAGCAACATCATTTGATGGCTTAATAGCGATGGCATTTTACTTAAGCTCCCAGTCGCTTTTTTGAAATCCATTTGTTTTATGAACTCCTAAGTCATAAAAATTGTTATCGCCGCACTGCAGGTATCCGAACATCAAAGGCGCCGCCCAAATTCCCTGTTTACCTCTGCCGACCGCACAAAAGTAGCGAAATTAAGGAAATGGCTGATTACAGGCAGGGATTCGTGACAGTTGCGAGCTATCGCCTTGCTTATTCCGATCTGGCTACGTTACTTACACATGGAGGCGAAACGGGCGAGCCGCTGCACTCACTGGTCACCGATACAATCTTCGAAATTCGTAATTTTCATAAGCCGGTATCTGCTTCCACGCTCGCCGGATGCGAACTGACGAAAAGATTCACTTAGAATTCTCGGAATTTGCTTATTTTAACATAATCCTTCATTAAGCTGCTGGGCCATTATAGAGCCTGCGTATGTAGCAAATTTTACAGCAAAGGAGCACATTAGCAAGGCTGACAAAATCCTTTTAATTGGCCGTTTTCTTTTTGCATCAAACCACTTCAACACCTACATGAGACGAAAATGCCCGAATTGCGGCATGTATAATGGATAATTCCGTTCCCGACAAAGCAACTGGCTAAGTGACTTTAAGGTAGAATGAACGCTACTAGTATTTCCTTTTTGGAATCATTTGGTAATTAATAAATGTAAATGAAAAAACGGCCCGTAATTAAGTGCCGCTTAGGCATTGTTTCGAGATTAAGGCGGCCTGATGTTTGCAGCGTTTTAGAACCATTAGATTTTGAAAATAAGAATGATTTTAATTGAAGAGCATGCACAAGCAGTTGATAGAGTGCACGCCTCCAATTAGGACAAAGGCTTTTTCATGCATGCACGACGTGCTTTCTAGCTTCTGCCTGAAACGAGCATATGTGGCAGTATTTAAGGTCATTCGACAGTCGAAGCAGCTTCCTTCGTTGTGCTAACGTGACTTCCTTTTTCGTAGGAATAAACAATTACATAATACATCAGGTAGCGCTTTTTGGCTAATCCTCATTAAGTTAAGTGCAGCAAAAGCAAATTAGCGCGAATATCTAGTGGCCAATTTGCATTAAATACATCAAACACTGAGCTGGCTAGTAAATAATGATATTTCAAGGTAATTGTTAGCTTCTCTTACATTTCTTAAAATTTACGTTCCATTCTTTCCTCTATCTTTTAGATAAGAACATCTTTTATTCAAAAGATAGTTTTGTATTTTGTTTGTGCAACGTCATGTGACTCCACTTTTGCATGTTGATAACTCTAATGCAGGATACCGTTTACCAATGAACAGAAAAATTACAAAACACTTTAAAGATATTTAAAAATCTTTCAAAAACAAATTGCTCCTATAGTATAATTCACGGCTTAAAATTTTTAAAGACAGTTATTACGAATCAAACAAAACAATTAACTTTACTATGGTAAAATAGCGTAATCACAGGATGATATGAGGACAATTACTACGTCTCTATTTAGAAGAAAAAGAAGATGTAAATGAAAGTGGTGGGTCACTAAAACACATGTAAAATCATTTACATTTAGATGTGACCATGTCCATTCAAGATCTTCCGGTACCTTCTATTTCGTGAGCAATGTTTTTAAAAGATGCATGCCTCACTATCAGCGATCATCCCTTAAGCAATAATGGAGTAAACTCATATAAATTTAAGGATATTTGTAAGTTTAAGAGTTTCACTTATTGCGTACAATACAAATGCATAATCTTTGCTACCTAACAGCACGTGAGTCAATATACTGGCCTGTCGATAAAAACAGGGTACCTGATCTACTGGATTTCTCAGGCATGAGTAGAATAGCTCAGACGCACCTAAAAGTAAAATTAAACCAAGATCTATCATCCCATCACCCACCCGTATTTATAACAATTAGTACTATAGTTATTACTAAGAAAGCACTGCACTACGCACATTAAAAATTCATTCCAATCCTATTTGAAAGAAAATACCAACATCAGTATTAGAATAAAAGACGTTCATGATCTTGACGAAGTGATCCAACAAGCCACGCTTACAGCCTCAAATGGGCCACCTAAATCAATTAACATACCTCGACATATACGATAACTAGTATCTGAAAACGCAGCGTATGAAGTAGATCTCAAAAAACAGAAACAGACAAGAGAACACTAACTACAATAAACTCACGCACCAGTTACACAAAGGAAAGCACGAAATAAAACATTTGGGCGTTATACTACAAATCTGTCTAACGAAGACCACACAATGTAGAAAGCCACTAAACTATTCAAAAGGCGCACTATCGCAATTCCGCCAATAGGAAAACAGATGGGGGCCCATCTCTGATAAGGAAGAAGTAGACGTTTTTGCCGAACATTTAAGCAAGTATTCACAATCGTTGAAGTCTTCATCAACGTACCTATCAGTTATTATTTTCTGTAAAAGCCTTTTCGTCACCTGAAATAAGGAAAGACATAAAGCGCCTAAAATTGGACTTTAAAGTCTTGATTGCTTAGACAAGATTTTGATATACAAAGCCATACTAAAACCTATATAGTTTTATGGAGTTACTGATGTTGTGCAAAGTCATCAAATACTAAAATGCTACAAAGGTTCCAGTTAAAAACTTTTCGAATGATGGCAGGTGCATCATGGTACGTCAACAATCAAACCTTGCATAAAGACTTGGGAATAGAACATGTACACAATGAAATTCAACAAACAGAAATCACGTACTACAACAATTTTGTGGGACACCCACCTAGTAGAACAGCTTTGTAACCGATCAGCAGTCGAAAGAAGGTTACAGCGGCATTGACCCGGAATTTACTGCAGTACATGATTCCGAACCAATTTCTACGTTTATTAGAGGAAATACTAATGACTACATCACCTTCGTGCCATATACAAATCATCAAGTTTAAGTATTCATTTTGTCAAAATCCGTCAATCAATTTAGATAAAATATTTAGAGTAAACAGGTAGTATGGGTTGGAAAAGAGTTTTGCTGAATATGTACTCTCGCCCAGCAGTCACCTCCTCTATCCAGAGCTTAATAACTATCTCCAGCACGTTAATGTAGCTGTTCGCGGTCACCTTTAGGCTTTACTTAAAAAAGTGGGGCGTCATGACAACCCCTTCGCTGCTCACAAGTTCCAGCACCATCACAGCGGCGGAAAATCTTGTAGGCACTTTAGGGGCATCTTAGTAGATGCAACGGTTATTTTGGCAATTCACCTTCTTGTTCTGGATGAAGTTCTTTTCGTTCGAAAAGAATCTCAGGAATCTAGCGCTGTCGTGCTTAATGTTGTTTAGTAGTGCTTGGGTCATCCATCTTGTTTGTTTCAGTCAATAGTTGGCGGTTTCTCACAAAAAAAACATAGTGCAAATCCTAATATACTGAAAAGTAGAGTGACCGTCGACCTCGCCGCACCCATTTTTTTACCAGGTCAGTCATGCTCCACTCGGGATGCTGATCGATCTTTTCTTTCAATTCGCAGACGAATTCATCACTTATCTTGTGATCAAATTGCTTTAGTGAGTTACCCTGTCAGCAGTTATGTCCTTCTGGTGGTCAGATTCCTTGTACTTCTTGACTACGCTGTAAACTTCGGTCTTTTGTAGCCGAACCTCGCAATAATTTCTGAGAGTAATCATAAATTGTTGATTATGTTAAGCTAACTTCTTGTTACCTAATAGATTGCGCATACGCATGAGAACCTTTCAATTTCCGGCAATACAACTTCAGAATTTACCCCGAAGACCCTCTAATATGTTGATTACGTGTAGATATGGATACGTCCACAAAAGTTTTTAGGAAAGTGCAGGAGTGATTTTTAAATCATGTTTATGGTTACATATTGCGTGTTATTTAAATGACTGTTGGAGAATTAGTTAACCACTGATAATTGTTGAACAGAAAAGTTTGTGCGCAATACGCCGTTTTAAAGTGTTATCGCAAAGTTGCTGGAAAGTATAAGGTTCACAAGAACACAGTAGTCAGTTTTGCATTTAGAAGGAGTAGAAAAATGGGTAATCCAGTGAGATGGCCAATGAAATTGAAAAACGCCATCCCTTGCATGGCGACGTTTGAATGTTAAGGCCGATTTTAGCATTTGGATTTTCTCAAATAAAAAAATATTTTCACTAGGCCCCCCAAACAATTTGGGCTCATATGGTTCTGAAAATCTGGGATTCGAGCGAACCAAGCGTCAAACAAGATTGGGATTTTGAGCGAGAGTTTGAGTAAAGACGATTCATTTATTAAAGTGAGTTTCTGAGCTTGCCATGGAAGTTTTATATATTAAAACTTTATTATTAGGAATTCTCAAAAAAGTGCATTTTGTATTTTTGTGAGATGTTCTTTCCTTGGTGCAGACGCGACAAGAGTGGATACGGCAACAAGATAGTCTTAGAATTTACATGGCGCGTAACGTTTTTGGGTGTTTGCGTCCGAATTTAAACTTGATTGAAAATTCTTGAGGGGAGTTACAACCCAATGTCAACGAATCAGGACAATTCAACAATAAGAACAACATTAAAAGCTCCATTCTAATATAAACAAATATTTTTGACATTTGTAGAAAAAAGGAGAATTGATAAAGTATTGTTGGATAAATATTTTTAGTAATTTTATTAGTCATCATATTACATATTTATCCTGAAAATTTTTAGCCAAATTAACTGACAGCGTACTACGATTTAGGTGCCCTAAAATTATTGTCTCAAGAAGAGTACAGATTGAAAGTGCTGTACCATTTATTGTCAGATATTTAGATAAATATAAAGCATTAATGATAAACTATTTTTTCAATTTTGAATATTTCAGTTACTTTTTAGTAGCCTTATTAAGAATGGTGTGTTTCGCGATTTTTAATCAGTTATTTTTATGATAAACCAAATTTTTACATTTTTTACACCATTTGGAGATATAAAACATTTTGATAATGAAAAATAAGCACAACTACTAAGTTGAACGATTGATCTAATAAACTTTAATACTTTTAAGAAGGTTAGACTTCCCAGCTTAAGATTGTTATTGTTTAAACACTTTTTCACATTTGATATTTCATTGAAGTGATAGTTTCACCCAAAATTTTAATTGTTTCTCAAGAACTTTTCTGTTAATTTGTGATGTTTCTAACTTTTAAAATAATTATGAACACCAACATTGGTTAGGATCAGTTTTCGTTTCTTGGTTTGGTCATTTTCTTTGCGAATGGGGCAAGTGGTCATACAGAAACAAGGAAGTTGATTTTTTGTGGATTTTTGAAACCTTTCCAAATAAACACGTTTTTATTTTATTTTTTATTTCAAAATTGACACATACAGACCTTTAAAAAGTGGAAATGCATCAATCCCGCCTGAGTTCGTTTACAACAAGAACTTTCTTCTGGCGTCCAAGTGCAGCGCGCTTTAATCCCTTTATGGCAGTTGATAAGTGCCGAGACGAGTAATTCGAGCCGCAAAGCTCCGAACAGCGAAGCAGCGCCGGCATTAACAACAAAATTATTATCATTCCGCCGAACGCAGATGATTCCGCCCGATAATACGCGCCTCGGTATCAACAGTTAAGAGCACAATAAAACTTATCAGGAGGCGCCGCTTCTCGGACGCGAAGACATATTTTCTTCCCCTCGCGTAATTAAAAGGTCCAACCCTAAAACACTCCCTCGCAACTGTCCATTTTCTGGTGCATAAAGAGGCTCGCGATTGCTAATGGATTCGGCTATCTCCGAGTCGAAATTGCCATTATTAGGCGGAACGCTGTCTTTTTTAATTAAAAAAGCCATCGGCTAGGTCCCCTCGCCGTTGTTTTATCGCGAGTGTCTCCATTATGCAGCCGCCCTTTAAAGTATGTTAAGTTGGGCGCTAAAACAGTCAATCTTTATCGAATTCACACGTCTGCCCTGGTCCATTTGTCCTCGTCCGGGCTCCCCTCCGCCTCCACCCCACCACGCAGCAGGAAACGCCACTTTCTCTTATTTAAATTGCATTACACTCCAGCCGAGAGGCTTTTTATTTTTGGGTCGGAAAGGAGGAGCCCGATGGCCCGAAATTAAATCATGCCAGAATCTTCTGTAATCGTTCGTCGGAGCAGCCCGCCAGTCGGGTTGCGAAGGGTTGCTCCAGAGATGCAAAGCTAAGGACAGCGAAAGCAACATGTGACATTAACAGGACATCTGGAAGAGGTGAGTCAGCGAATTTGGGGGTTTTCGTAATAATCTGTCAATAGGGTATGTTTCGAAAATCGATGATGTGCCCAGATTGAGTGCGCCCTGCGATTGTGGAGCTGCAGCTCACGGAGCGTTTATTATTTTGCTCTGTACGGCGAGCGAAGTTAAACGACGATATTGCAGTACTTACATGGCGAAAGTCCCAGCCGCGTCTGCAGGGCGATCTTGGAGTCCTCGGCGGAGGGCAGTTGAATTTCGGAGGGCCTCCAGGTGATTTCGGAGTCGTTCAGCCACAGCTTACCTGCAAAAGAGTCGCTTTAGTGCGCTGCCTCCGGCAATATGCTAAGAAAACGCAATTCGATCCCGTGCTGATTGTCTATCGCCTTTAGTCTTGCTGCTGGGGCGGTTGGGGGTGGCGGCGCTAACTAGGGTCGCACTAATCAATATCCGCCCTCGCCCCGTGCGCCCGGACACGCAGCTTCCTGCTCTCCGGAGCCGGCACAACAGACTTGCTAATGCACAAATACGCGATCTTTACCAGAATCCGCAATCCGCGCGGCGGGCGCGGAAATTGGTTAAGAAAACAGGGGGCTCCGAATTAATCAAAATGGAGGGCCGAGGTGGCGGCCGGCGCGGGCGGCGCGAGAAACGAACCGAGATGATTCGGTTTCGCTTAATGTTATTCTTCAACACAATGCCGGGCCTATTTTCTGAGCCAAAAGAAGAATCAAAAGCATTTTTCGAGGACATTTTTACAGTTTTTTGCGCGAAACTGCGTTAAGCTACACTTCATCTTCAGACACCTTTTGAAGAGCTGACTTCTCACAATACCGAGACCATTTGGTCCTAAAAGTTTTATACAACATGTGGGTTTACAAGAGCAAAGAAAAGATGTTAAGCTTCAATGAAGGAAAAAGTAATTTATTTATTATTATCTTAGTTTAGTGCTACAATATTTTATTTTGTTCAAAAATTAATCAGCTGAGAAAAGTTGGTTGTCTAATTATAAAAATTTAAAAAAAATTAATTTGAATTATCACAAGTTGTCTTGTTATAGGACTATTTCTCTATTTTTGTTATTCTTACAACAATTTAGTAAAATATCTTGCTAGAGAAATTTGTTTATTTATGCAAATGTGTTTTTGTGATTCATACTACTAGAGTAAATAGTACTGATAACTTTTAAGTATATAACGGCCATCGATGACCGAGAAAATACAAAACAAAATAAATATGAATTTTTTACATAGTAATCTTAGTCGAGCTCGCATCAAACGTATTAGCCGCTTTCCGAGCTCCGTATGATATCTGTAATTTGCCACGCACAAAAAAGCTCCGCTTTTTACTTTTTACCCAGCAGAGCCTACAGTTTATGATATTCGTTTATAAATCATCGCTTCTTCATTCATCATTTGCGGGACGTGGAGGTCACACGCATTTAACGAAAGCAGACGTCGGCCTCCAATCGCTCCGTGAGCTTAACTGTATGCGCATATCGCGGATGTTTCGGCTACCAATCGAGATCGCATTTAATTACGGTAATTAGCTTCGAAAAAATTGCGTTAGGCTGGAGCTGATTAATTACCGGCCGGGTGATTAGGAGAACAATGTTTGCGCCGCACAAAAAGCGATTGAGCCCAGCAGCGTATGAAGTAGCGCGTTCATTAAACAAACGGTTTTTGCGTGATTGGGCTGATTAATCTGAAAATTTTAATTTAAATAGCGGTTGACGGAAGGAGGGTTCGAGCGCGCGGCGGCGTTTCAAAGCAGGCTGGGATGCTGAGGTTTATTTGCGGTCAAACGGCAGGAGCAATTTGCATAAAAAATTAATCTTCAATCAAGCAAGATGCAACTCCCTTCGAGTAATCTCAGCTTTCCCTTTTTACCACAAACGCACCATTATTTCTGAGAATTGAGAAATTTAACTTTTGTTAGTTTTCTGAAAAATCTTAATTCTTAAGAAATCTACTTCAAACTACCAATTTTTAAATGTTCCATAAAATAGCATTGTTAAAAAGACCTTTATGGGAGACAGATATAATTAAACTTTTTTTAAAGATAGAATAATCAAAACCTTCGGCAAATATAGACTATTTGTAACAAAATCCTTTTTGGTGAAGAGAGACAAAAGGCCGCTCCCTTTAAAAATAAAATTTTTCTTTTACCCGCCAGTGAAAGCAATGAAGGCAAAGGACTCGATGTTTCCCCGCCTTCCTATGGAAAGAAATTAAATTTCATCCTTAATAAAAGATTTTAGTGTTGTTTACATTTCCTACTTCAACATTTGCGGTGAGAACTTATTAAAAAGCCGTACGTTACGCCACTGGCGTTTTACACTTATAAAACTTGTCGTACATTATTACTAATGGAGAGAGAATTTCATTGAGAGGCTTGATAATTCTAATAATGCTAATTGCCGCAATAAATTATCGGCTTAGCATACAGGGAACTTTCAGCGCTACAGCGAAAGGTCGCATGCAGAATGAGACGAATACATTTCAACGCCGATAGCTTCAAGTACGAGCATTGTTTTGCACAATTATTTGAGCGGAAGTCTTAATGATAAGCTGAATAGGAGTCACGATAACTCCATTTCTTCCAAATTAGATAATTGTGGTGGGAATTGCGTCAGGCGGTATTATTTATCGCTTGACAAAATTGACTTCTTTTACTCTTTCAGCTAATTTAACAAGGCAAAGCTACGTCATATGGTATTTTAAGACGAATTTCAATATTTCAGATCGTGTGAAATGCACGAAAGGAAGTTCGAAAGCAAACTTAATTAAAATAACAATAAATAGTTCTATAAGAAACAGAACTGTTGTCGTTGTTTGCATTTTCGATTAATAAAATTCATGAAAATACAATAAGAACTAGATGTCTACATCGACATTAATCATAATCAATATTAATATGCTTTATGTCTTGCTAGACTTATCAACGTGAAACGATTCAAACAACTCAATATAATGTGCTTTTCAAGATTAGAATATTATGTTTATTTGTAATTTTGTCCTATTTGCAAAGTGTTGCTATTGACAATGTATACCAATACAACAATCACCAAGTCAATTGTCTTCAGAGATCTGCTAAAATGTAAATTGGAACACAAAGCTAATAAATTTTCGAAAACCATCTGATTGTTCACTAAGACGCTCAATTTGTTATTTGAAAGGTGAAATACAATAATTTTTGCTCGGACTCGGGTCCCAATTTTTATTTCCTTATAGCAGCTCTGTTAAGAGCATAAATGATTCATGTTTTTTTGATTTCTGAGACTATCCGAGTGTATCAAGGCTTTCTAGCCGTTGTTAGTCTGCGGTTGTTACAAGGGATTTGCGAATAAACAGTTTAACAATTTGCACACCTCCGTAAAAATTGAAGTTAGGAACTATAAGAATTATGTTATTTATCTTGTATGACTTTGTACCAGTTGTTTGGATTATTATCGCCTAAGATTTCAGCTGTTTTAGATGCTCTAATAGAAATTTCGCAGAAAAATAGTCGGGGTACATAACCAAGTAGTTTTTTAAATGAATCTATGCAATTGTTAATCCTTGATAATACCTATCTAAACCTAAATTTTAATTTCGACATGATGCCGCCCGTCAATGAAGGGCAATCTTCTCAAACCTACGGTAACGGTTGAACTTGAAGAATACATCTGATATGATTCGTGCATAGCTCTTTAAAGAACGATCTTTCCTTGGATACCTTTTTTTACACGATTCTAACTTCCCGTGCCGAAGCATGGTATACGAACCGAGAGGTTTGCATTTTCTGCCCGGTCGTCGCGCACCATCTCTGATGCGGGACGATGTGGTAAGCACCGCGCCTTAGACGACCTCCATTGCAGTCTCTTGTACGAGTGAACGCAGGTACTCAATTATTTTTAGTGACTAAGTAGGCCACCCGCCAGACACCAGAGAGAGCCGAAAATAGAACCCAGATCCGTCCGCATCGCATTCCGCAACTCAATTGCTTGGACCACCCGGGATTTTTGTGATAGTTTAGAGACAAATTTTTTTAAAGACAACTATCAAATAGTTTACAAATAAATAAACTAGTATTATCAGCAAGTTAGGAAGATGCAACGAGTTGATGAAAAAGACAAAATAGAATGTGAACCCTATGACACGCAGCGCTTTTATAGACCCCAGAAAATAATGAAGCTGTAGAAATGTTCCTATATTATCATTTACCAAAATCATAGATGTTTCGTCATCTGGAGGGCGGAGAGTAAAACTTTTGTTACCATCGTGACCGCAACAGTTTCAAAGCCATCGTTACCTGTAGTGTATAGATCTACTATCTTTCTGTGATAAATATATACTATTTTACATATCCAGTATAGCGCAAATTTTGAGCATCTTAGACGCTCAATTAATTTTAGTGACTGGATATGGCACGAGAGCCCAGAATTGAATCCGGGTCCGTCCGTACTGCAACTTTCAACTATTTGGCCACACATAATGGCTAGTAAATAATGCAAATTTGATACTTTCTTCTTATAGTAAAGACAATCCTAATGAATTTGATCTTCAAAATGTTGCTGGCAAGAATCAACATGCTCTTCAATATTTAATACCTCGTTTCTGCAACCGATCCTGCATTTATGTGTTTGGTATGGTAAAGACTTTCTGGAAACACTTCTGCTCGTAATTACTACTTTCGAGCTCTTTGATTTCGAGCGTAAGAAGAAAGCCCGGTTTCGTTTGGCTTGGCTGGGAAGCTTATTATACATCAGCTCTGCAAATAAAAAGCGAGATAATAACGATGCGGGCCAGAAATGATTATTTTTTCCGCCGAAACGGCTTCGTGTGTCACAGGGAGAATAAACGCGAGCAACGATCGTGTACGGGAATGCTAAATGATATTTCTTCGGCCGCACAGCCAGAGGTTACGCATGATTTCGTGAAGATTAAGAGAGGCCGTAATCGCTTCGCGGAACACCCGTAGCGGCTACCAGGTCGCGATGGCCGCAAATTGTAATATTCAAAGCAAAATTGCGCGGACGCCGCCGCCCCACGAGACCCTGTTAAATAAAGGCGAAATGGGGGCATTTTGGCGGCCGGAGGGCGGCGGCTCTTTGAAGGCTCCAATTTGATTCGAGGGCCTAAGTAAATTGCGGCCTGCTTTCGGCGGACGCTTTCAGCCGACGGACGCGCCGGCCGGACGCGGGGCCCGTCTGTTTGCCCTTCGCGACTGATTTCGCCTGGATGCTCAAATCATGTCTGCAAGTGCACACATGCCCGGAATGCCGGCCGGAAGCTCGCCGCTGCGGCCCGGATTTAAATGGGGGCGGCGGGGGCGAAATTTCCCGGAGCGTTTGATTGCCTCCGTGCTGTTGACCGTGGGCTTTGTTTGCCGAGCCCGT
Organism: Sinelater perroti; assembly: GCA_036346155.1. NCBI lineage: Eukaryota > Metazoa > Arthropoda > Insecta > Coleoptera > Elateridae > Sinelater > Sinelater perroti. The sequence continues at coordinate 30,056,734 of JARFIY010000056.1, forward strand.
TCCAGGCTGAAAATGCGTTAAGCGCCATCCGAACTTCAAAGCTCCCGCCCTTGTCCGCACCAATCATCATTATAAGCTGTCGGAGAATTTGATCGCAGCGGCGCTTTCCCCGAAAAATTGCAGCAGCAAAGCGATCAAGACTCTTCTTCCACGTATAGTGGTAGTCTTAATCGCAATGCCTTTTATATTCTCGCTAGAAGCCATCGAAGTATCTAATGAAGCAAAAATTGAATAAAATGATACATTTTCTTTTAATTAGAAAACGCGTTTTTCAATTAACAAAACCAAAGCAGGTTATTTGATAAAACACTACCTACTATTACAGAAAGGTAATTAGTGGAACGATTTACCAAAATATTACGAATGAATAACTATATGAAGATATTTGAAACAAGCAGTAAATGGATTTTACTTTGTGAACAGTGGTAACTTTCCATTGATTAACTTTATGAATAATCCATTTCATTCATACAATGGCCATCACTAAGTTTTTATGCTAAAGCTGCTAAGCTTATGAATATTATTTTTCTTGAATTGCTACCATAAAAAATAAAATTAAAAGTGCACCTTCAACAGTCCCGTTGTAACAGTCAACGAAATGTAAAATTGCACTTATTCAACTTTCGGCATACGCAATTAATATTCTAATAATCCCAATTCCGTAATTTTCTATAAATTTTCATGATCGCTAAGTGATATATAAATAATGAGTGCTTACTTCGAAGAAATGGTTAAAGCAACAACAATGCACTTAGATAGGCCTAATTTGAGAAATTTGAAAATGTAAAATGTTTTTAACCGAAGTGGGCGAATTTTTTAATTTAAATGGTTGAAGATTTGAGATTCGCGGCACTACCCCTTTATAGGTATTAGTCTAATTTAGTTAAGGCACAAAATATTTTGAGATTTTGTGGTTTTGATAGCGTTCGCAGCTCCCGTGATCACCAGTTAATAAGAAATCTTCAATTGGATGCATTGTGGTTCAGAATTCAAAATTTATTTTAAACTAACACATTTTTATTGTTTTCGATTATATTCAATTAAATTTAAAAACATTGTAATTTCTAATATCCAAATACCACACTATGTTTTTTTTAACAGACTGTTGCTTAAAGGATCGGTATGCATTTAAAATATTAAGCGAATAATGATAAGAGTAGTAATAAAAAAATGTTTCTTAAATAATATTAATATAAGTACAAGAAGTCAAACACTGCTGAACACTCAACGTTATATAAGTGTCTCTTTGGGAGTGGAGAAACCATTTGTAAGTTTGGGCTCCACTCGTACTCCGGTTTCTCTGCTTTCTTCCTCACAAAGAAGCTTATAAAATTTCAGTGATGCACGTTGTTCAGCCTTTGCAAAATATAAAAATGGTTTGTCTAATGGCACAAAGAGATTGTTGCTAAACGCAGTCTCTCACAACTGGTACACCAATTCTAATTCTTGATACCTCTCTTATGTATATTTTAAGAACAAATACTAAATTTTTTTTATAAGTGAAAAATCAACTAAAATCATTTCTAAGCTTTATAAATCGCTAAAAGCATGGTAGTCTATTTAAAATTATCATACATAATTATTAAACTCCATAGAAATGCTTTTTTGGACCATGCAAGATACTTAATCTTCCCAATCTTGGTATCATTTATTAGTGAATTCTTAAAAAATCAAAATAAAAGTTTAAGACCGTAAAGAATAATACACATACAAAAAAATACGCATAGAAGATTTGTTATGTCCATTTAACAGATTTTAAAGCATTGATGTACAAAAAAAAAAACGATCGCACATTTTCAGGGAACCTGCAACACGTAGCAATTAATAAAGTGGCAACACACGTAATGAATATTCAAAGCGCGAATGTTATACTTTAGTGGCTTTAAATAATTTCATAACGCGTTCTGGATTTTTTTAGTCCAGTGAACAATTTTCATGTTTGTGTAACGTAAGAAATGTTTTAGTCAAATAAATAAATTTTCTTTTCGTTTATTATGCTAAATCTTATCGCTTGAAAATATTTTTAATAAGATTATCATTAATAACTATTCAATACTAATTTTTTTTAATGATTTTATATCTACGAGATTAAAAGATAAAGATAAATTTCAAAAATACTTTGTTTCCCATTATTACTGTAGTAAATTATTGTTTATAATATAGTATTTCTTATTGCATTGGCTTTATAAACATGTAAAAGTGTGTTAAATTAAATGTATAATGTATGTGTGTAAAATTAAAGAAACACCCTTTTTGACATACATCATGTTTTAGTATAAACATAGTACTAAAAGAATTCATTAGTATGAAGTACCATAATTTAAAACCACTATTCTCTACATAAAGGACATTTGACTGACAGCTTCACTATTTTATGTTACCTATTCAAAAGATCTTGTAAATAAATGCCTTAGGCATATACACTGCGTATTGTGGAGTGGATACAGCGACATTAGAAAACAAGCTTTAGATTTAATACACAAGGAAAGCGTAAGATGGAAAGGTCGAGAAACACATGGAAAGGGAATGCTTTAAAAGACCTACAGCTACATAACCGATCATGAGAACAAGCCAAATATATAACCCAGGACAAGAACAATATGAGAAAACTAGCCTTAGATCGCGCTGTGCTGCTCAGTGGGTTATAAGGAAAAGAAGAATTGCCTATACCACTATCAGTCAAATAAAGAATAAAATATTTATAGTTTTAAAAAATTAGCTTTTGTATGCTTATGTAAAATTAATAATGAGAACAAAATTATAAATACAGTTATAGTTTAGACACTAAAAGAAAACTAGTGGTGCTAATAAAATTAAAAAAATACATGTCTGTCTGCTAACATGCCAAGTAGATTTCTTAAAGCGAAAAAATAAAATCTATCTATTGTATAACTTTTAACAATCCCACTATAATTTTACATAAATTAATTGAAAGGGTACTTCATACAAAATCAGTATCAGTTATCATGGATTTTTTCTAGCAAGTTCTCTGTTTTGTGTTTGACTGACATTGTGTTGTATCAAGTTAAATTAAGTCATTCAATTTTAAAAAGAAATCTGTTAATGTAATGTTCAAGTTCTCATTATCATTCGTTTGCGCTTTTTCAGTTTCCAGACTTTCTAAAGTTAATAACTCAGAATTAGTCACGTTAAGTCAATCTTCTAGCACTGAATATGAATGTAAATTACATTTGAAGAATTTTTTTAATTATAGGCCAAAAATTCTGCCAGTTTTATTATATTTCTACCAAATATGCCGACTTTTAATCTTTAAATTCTCTCAATATCAAGATTAAAAATATTCTAACAATGTCTGTTTTTATATTCGCCATTTCCAAAACGTCGCTAGTGCTTGGCAACTGTATGAGACAACAAAGCTAGGAATTATTTTGCCCCGTCTGCCGATTGTTTTTATTATATTTTTTATATTTACTACATTTAATTGCGTACATCTTTATCTGAGTACGAAATTCCCAAGAAGCGGTCTGTGTTTGGTCCATAATGTCGTTACCTTTAAGCCAGCTTTTTGTTTTTTTTTGCTTTTATATTTAATGGCGCGGTTTTCTAAAACATTAAGTTACTGTCCCCTAATTTTCGGGATTTTCCGAGCTAGATTTCGCAAAAAGCAACACAAGCCTAAGAACCTCATATAAGACTCCCAGAAATTAAAACCTCTTAACCATGTTAGCTGTGATTAGTACTTAGAAGCGTACCGCGATGTATCTTGTGTCAAAGTAGCCCTCGAACTAATGACCGTTAGGTTATTTGGGGATGTTAAAGAATTGTGAGATTTACAATAAAGATTTTTAACAGTTTTGACTTGAGACTTGAGGACAGGGTACTTTAAACACTTTAAACCCATTTATGAGAACAGATCGCAATATATATGGCATATTTGGAATACTTAATGCAAACATAAAACCAACATATAAACTTTATGGCACAAAATTTAACAAACATAAATGTTGCAATTGTTAGCCAATTGTACATAAGACTCCGGTATATAGAATACAATACTAAAATTCTTAGTCGTTCCTGAGTTAGTCAGAAGAATGCCCACCCAAAAAAATAGATAGATGTTGAAAGGGTGGAGGACAGAGGCAGAAAATTTTAAACATTCTAACGAACACATTTCGACCCATTAATTAAAATAAAATGCATTTTTTCTTCCAAGTATTTTCACCTACTAGTAACTCGAAATCAATACAATTACATAGGTAAATAAACCTGAGAAATCTGTTTTACATAAAAAATAATAGTTTAAATCATCCGAAAACCCATAAAATGATACATGAAAATCGTTGATCATCCAACAGAGTTTCCTCATTTAAAAACAAAAAGAAAAAGTGCACATAAGGGTAGTGATCAAGATTAATAGTAATTTAAATATTTAAAGAAAAATTTAAAATACTTCCCATAAAACTAATAATAAAGATCTTATCGTTATAATGCAGTTTCCGGGCACTATACAAACAATTCACTTAAAAATTGTAAATTTGATTTTCGTAATAAAAGTGCGCGTTCTAAAAAAATTGCTGCAATATCTTAAAATGCAATGGAAAACCACAATTCCAACGCAAGCCATTAACCTTTAGAAAATATAATTAGTAGCAAACACCAAATGAATCACTCCGACTAATTTTGCTAATTAATTGGTAACCATTTCTAGATTAGAAAACAAAGACTAGAAGGTTTGGCATGTTAATCATTTTTAATAAAAACAGTTATAATGACAGAATGGCGATCAACAATAAATAAAATAATATTTAAGACAGATAATAGGGAAACAAGTAGAAATCTTTAAATTTTTTATTAAAAAATATTAAAAAAGGATTAATTAATTTTATAGAAGCAACAAATTAATAAATTACCAAAATTCTTTTGATGAAATACAAAAACATTATCACAACCAAGCGAGTAACAAAGAAAATATATAAAACAAGAACAAAAGTTGTAGTATTAGCAAAGCTTATTAAGGAAACAAATACTAAACACATATATGTGTTCCCACTCCTTCGGAAAAAACAAAGCAACAAAAAATGAAATAACACCTTTTAATAAAGAAGGAACAAAATATACAGAAATTACGTCATCCTTTACTGTCCAGACGATAATGATAATCCATGTAGATCATACGATATTTGTCTGGTTGATTGCCTTGCTCATGAAAACGCTCAGAAATATTCGCCCCTCTCACCTCCCGAAATTCCGCTTCTCCTAATTTCAGGCAAAAAATCGAGCACCCAATCCATTCTTACATAAAGCCGTCGAACTCTCCCCGCGCCGCCAGAACCCGGTAGCGAATTTCTGCGCGCTTGCCGAAATTCCAGCCCGGCAGCGCCGACGGCTCGGCCCGACGCCGGTCCGCCATCCCTATTTTTTACCGTATGCAGATGTAAAGGGGTAGTTTGCATGGCGCACGCGTAGCCCTTCCCATATCTCTATCGATATTATGTAAAACGGGCGTACGCGTGCGCGACCTAACGCGTTTTATATGTACATTTTTATAAGAACCCTTCAGGTACGAGCGGCATAAAATTTCATCCCCGCGAAGGGGTAGCCAATGGCAACCCGCGCTCGGCAACGAGCGCGCGTTTTTTATTCGACATTCGATCGCCCGGCCTCGCGCATTTTGTGAACTTTCAGCGACTTCCGGCGTCTTTCACGGCAAATCGGCCGATTATGGGCACGCGCATTGTCATGGACGGGCCGGAGCCTCGCAATTACGCTGTGCCCGAGATCGTTACGTGCACCAGCATCGCCGCCCGAGCGCGCGGCCCTAATCCTTCAATCACGGCCGAAATCGGCAATCGAAAATCATTAAGGAGTCCGAGGGGTGCAGCCGCAACGGGCCGCCACATGCCGCTGCCGGAGTATTATTTACCATTTTTTACTCCTTTCAAAGCGTGTGCTGTTATTGTTCACACACGCCTGTACACACATACCTGGGGTGGCAACCCTTAATGGCGCGCCGCTCGCCCCCTCGTCGTTTTGCACATCAGCTGTGCAGAATAAACAGCGCCCGGCCGCCGATTCGCGCCGGCCCGCTCTATGCGCCGCTTCTTTTTAGGCTCCTTGGCCTTAAAGAAGCCTGTAATAATATTTTATTGTCATGATGATTCGCTGTCGTATTATTGAGTTTAATCCGAAACTTTTGTATCGCGTTCGGGCAGGGGGAGGGGGTTGGTTGGTTGTACTGGCGCGATTGTGGTGCCAGAATGCGAGAAAGGTTGCTGGACGGAAAGGTACGCTGAAGTCTTCAGAAATGGCAGCCGACTGCTATTATTCTTGGAAATCGAATAAATCAATAAAAAGAGCTACAAATATCAAAAATCAATTCTTTTGACCGTACCATACTTCTCATTTATTTTTAGGGGTAATTTGATAGATTTACTTAATTTTTCATTCTTACATGGTTATGTACAATCGTAAGCCTAGAAAAAGCATCAATTTTGAATATTCTGAAGTTATTATTTGCACGTTGTCGACGTGGAACAGTCAATATACGCTGAATTTCTCTGAAAATCCGTTTTGACGGACATTGTGTTCATTGTAACCCAAGAATTCTTCATTTTTAAATTTGTCCTCCTAATTGTATCCAATTTTCAGTATTTTATGTTGTATATGAATTTTAACCACCTATACGAGCTTTTTCTGGTGTTGTACTCTGAAAAGTGTTTTTTTTAACTTTCAGCTTTAGTTTTCACTAATTTCTGGCAAATTTTACGCGTTTCCATGGCTTAGTTATTCGAACTTCCATATTCTTACACATAACTTTTTTGAAGAAGAAAATGATATTCCATTTTTAATTTTTGTATTTTTTCGCGAAAAGTCAAAATTTTAACAAATGTGTCTGTATTATTATTTCTGGGGGTAATATCGGGCGTTTCTGATTAGGCTTTAAGGTTGATTCTACTTCGCTAATGTTTTTGGCGTTTATACGAACAAAAACTGTGGTTGCGCTCCTTAGATGGTCGCGTAAGGAAGGAAGAGGCCGGATTAAGCGGAGGATATTTCGCAGGCACATCCTCGAGCCACCCTGAAGGGTTGCCGCGAGCACAAAGCGCCCAAAGAACACCCGGACCTGCTACATCCAGCACAAAGCTGCTTTAAAATATGTTTCGCTCGGAGCCGTTTTTTACCGGAGCTTTCCATGACAAATGCTGAAAGCGTGCACCGCTCGTGTGCGCCGGATATTTTTTATGTTTGCTTTGTGAGCACCCCTTTCGGCTCGCGTGTTCAAGTATCGGCGGCGCAGCTTTGTGCAGCGGGCGCGGCGCATTGGACGCGGCCGCGCCAATGGCGGCCCCCTGCATAATGCATTCGGATAAACGGCTAAATTGCGCTCATTTAAAATGGAGCGATTTGCATGCGCGCCGCCGGCTTTCAGCGCAACATGGCGTTTCAGCGGCCGCTTCAGCAATCGATAGCACGCGGATTTGTATGCACTCGGAATCGCGGGCATAAACTTGCGCCGCATCCTCGGCATTGCTCTGCTCGCGGAAGGCATTGCTGAAAGCATCTAATATCGGAAAATGTGGAAGCCGAAGGAAGAATCGCTCTATATATTGGTCCAATCACCTGGTAGCTATTTGTGTCTGCGAATAAAGAAGATTCTACTGTATCATAGCGTAGTACACGACAATACAATTTTAAAAATGTCAAAAACATCTTAAACATTCAAATAAATATAGATTTTTGGTTAACAATTATAATTCTCAATTTTAACAAAAATAAAATACAGAGTTGTTTACTTCAATCAATGTTCAATATAATTTTTATCGCTGCAGTGTTTTTCCAGAAAAAATTAGATTTAGATTCAATTTTGCTATTATCCAAAAATCTGTGCAGAGCTTTTATGTTTCTTAGTTTATTACTTTTCAAAGTCATGATAATTACTAATAGCTGGGTAAAATTTTCTGCTTTTATCCAATCGTATGCTTTATCTAATAAGAGAGCACTTTTTACTGTTTTTCTTGCAGTTTTAGTTCACTTTTGATCTGTCAGTTTTCTGAATCAGCCCAAGTTTCTCGAAGCAGAGCGTATTCAAAGATGTTTAGAAAGTATGCTTATGCCCTTTTTAACCGAAACACGCGCGGTTTTCAGGTTCTAATGAAGACGAACGCCCCTGCAGCCTCATAAAGTAATAACCCCGAGCTTCACGAAAGCTCGATCGGTATCGCGAAGGCGCTCTCATTTTTGCGCTGAAATCGTGACGTTGCACAAGAAGCGTGCAAAAAATCGCGGTGTGCAGGCGATAGGCGTGTGCTGCGACTTTCTAAAGTTATTAGCAAAAAGCTTCCTGAGCATAAAGCAGCGGCAAGTTATTCATGAATTCCTTCGGCGAATGATTTAACCTACCCGTTTTTCCCATAACTGTCCGCGGCAGACAGGAGCTGCTTTAATATATTAATGAAAAGCAGATATCAGGCATTCATCAAGCGCCTGCAGTTAGCGAAGGCAAAAGTGCTGCAGTTTTATGCAAGAATTATGCAGACTACCGCCTGATTATCGGCCCGGCTATTAATAAAAATTAGCAGTCTCCTTGGAATGCTAACGTGAAACGGAAGGGCTTCGGAGGCTGCTTGGCCGCGCAGCGTATTGTCATGCTCGCTAATCAAGCAAAACCTAAAAAATCCCCCGAAAAGGGAGCGCGAGAGGAGTATCTCAAAATCGGGAAACCGAGATTCCCACGTTCGCGGCGGTATAGGATCTTTTTAAAATTCATCTAGGCTTGCACAAAAAGCAGTTGCACCCCATTTTTTACGCGCCCGAAACTGACAAGTAGGTAAATCGCGACGGCTTCGAATAAAGGCGCACTTTACCCTAAAATCGAGGACATTAGGGGAAGGTAGCTAAAAAATGGAGATTCTGACCCAAATCCGTCTTTGTAAAAAACGGCTTTTTGGAATCCAACGGAATTTCTCAAGGGTTTCGCCGAAAAAGTTCGAATATCGCCATTAAACCCTAAAAAATTTACACGGCCTGCCATCCTTTGTTGCTTCTTGCCCTAAAAAACGGATTTTTGCAGGGGCCGCCGGCGGGTTTCATTCCACCCCAGGCCGGGCATCTCGCAGATTTGATAACGAAGTTGCTTCAGGTTTTCCGTTAAATAACGAATCTCTCGCGGCCGTTACACGAGGCGAAAAAATCCGCGTTTTAATTTGTAATGTACCTCGTACCGCGTGACGCCCTTTGTTATCTAACCGTTCCTCCACCGGGACATTTAGACGGCCGCCAGCCTGTCAAAATATGAAAAATTGCCCCTGCCGATAGGGCGATAGCAAATCAGGACTCGAGCGTTCCGAGTGAAATACCTGGGCGCCCACCAATCAAGAACTAATTTGATAACCACAGCAACAGGAAACTTCTCTTAGTTGTCTAAGCAAATATGAGCTTTTCGAACTTCTGCCGATGGCGAAACTTCTATCGTCAGGCAGGTGGAACTGCGGCGAACTGCCAAAAAGTGCCTTCGATCGCCGGTAAAAAAATGCGGACTGTTATGATTGACGTATTAATAGAAGTAAAGCGGGATGCAGGAGAGGAGAAAACGCGATGAAAGAGCGCGAGGTGCAGACGGCCGTTTTGTTCGGGCCTGACCACCTCAACTTATTAATAGTTGGGCCCAACCTGCGGCCCGCTGTCATTTCTTTGAGTGCCTCAATGAGTGCGGCATTTTTTCCTCCAATTGTTTTGTTCGGCTTGTGCTTGACCCAGTTAATCCGATACGTGGTGTGCTCCACATTCGAGACCATTAGTTTCGATCGCATTCCGATAGCTAATTAGCATTCTGTCTTGGGAACTAATTGAAAATTAATTGTTCATCTACACCCAACAAAACTAGAAAGAAAGAAGTTGAACTCGCGAAGCATTAACCACTAGTGCCACTCCATATGAAGCTTGGACCACCAAGAATTCGTCAACATTTGCTAAGTCGCCACTAAAGCTTCCAAATTAATTAGGCTGAAACACTAATTGCGCCACAAGGAATACACAACTTTCATATTTACTATTGTAGAGTCCCCTTAAATCCGGATAATTAAAAATTTCTCACGATCATTCTATTAAACATTCGACTTAGGTCTAGTATTTGGTGTGCATAATTGCCTGCTGCATATTTATAGTTACTATTCGTTTAAATAATTAATTGATAATGCCGGATGGATTTAATGTTATATTAATTAATTATCTTAAATTTCAATAGATAAAAAGAGTAAGAGAATCGTGAAATTGCAAAACTTTGTAAATTCTACTTAATTTAAAATCTATGTTCTAATTAAATTTTAAATTATTGCTGAAAGCAAAATCCATCTGAAAATAAAATTGAATACATGTTGTTCGAAGCATTGTAGCTGTTGAATGTTGCAGAAAGAGAAAATATAATCAAAATTAATTAGTAAAAATTGCAAATTACAAGCTGCAAAAAATGACGAAGAGTTCATAGAAAAACAAGGAAGGAGCTTATTAATTAGTTTTACCTTGGCAAATGTTTATATAAATTTATTTATAGCAGTAGCAAACAAAGAAAGTGGCGAAGAGCCTATAGAATTAAGAAAAATACGCATATCTTGCTAATAAATTATGCATTAAACGCTCAAATTATGTTGTTTACTCTGTTGCAAATTATTATTAACGATTCCGGTAGTGATTATAATTTCTTTTTAATTTATAGAATCTCAGCTTAACAAGAGTCTAATTAGCCTTCAAATTATACAGAAAAAATACTTTACCTTATTTCTTCTGTGTTTTAAGTTTCATAATAATAATAATAATTCTGCATTAGTTTGTAAAAAATACGAGACAGGTATTTGTGTTTTCTGAAAGAATTATCACTATCAAGAAAAAATTAAAAACAATTTTCCGCCTTAAGAGACGTAACAAGGTAGCTGCAACCAATAATACACGCTCTGGTCCTATTATGACTTCACTTAGCAAAATTTAAAATATAAATAATTCTGGCCTTTTCTGTTTTATTTATGCCAACTTATTTAATTATCGGTTTATATTTAAAAGCTCGTATTTTCAGAAAATTTTTAATTTTGTGGAATGGCCCATTGTACTCTTATAGATCACTTTTGGTTTCTTATAGATTCCTATAAACTAAACCCAAAGTTAAAGGATAAATTTGCAGTACAATAAACTTACTTTTGCATTTTCTCTAAAGTTAAGGAAACAAGCTGTTTCATTAGTGTTTCAGGGGTTTTTATATTAATATCCTTTTAATTTTATCGTCCAGTCAACATGCAATCTCAACTAAACTAATATCGTAAATTAAAATAGGAAAAAAAATTTATCCAAAACATCGTGTGATTATAATATTACTATACTTGTTTACCTTTATCCACTGTCTCATATTAGCACTTTTTAGTTTATCCTTCTTAATCCTAACATCCTAATAGTATCCGATCGAAAATCTTAAATTTCACACGAAAAATTCTTTTTGGCCTGAAGCTTACACTCCTACATTATGTCTATCGATCGTTTTGATATTAAGAAAATTGGGACATTTTAAGGGATCCCTTAAAGGACTTTGTCCATATAGAAGGAACTGCAAGTGAAGTCCGGCCCTAATTTGAAAGCAGCGGCGGCACTTGTGCATCGAAAGCTATAAATAGCGCGAACAGAGCTTTTCAGCGCAGCCCCAAGCTCGGCGTCGGATAATCATCGGAGATATATTTCGAGGCGAGCGCTTTCGCAGGAAATAAAACTGGCCGCTAATAGTCTGCGACCGCATTAACCTTCCGAGGTCGAAGAAAACCTACTGCGGCGATTGCACCTTGATTTAAACCTTGCCTAGTCCATTATAACTCCGGAGCGGGCTGCCAACCGCTCCGTGCCCCACACTAACTACCTACCCGCAGAAATAGAGCTAGTAATTGAATTGTCTTGTTGGCAAGCCTGAAGTGCTGCGGACGGAGCGAGAGGCCCGCCTACGATTTAACTGCCGACCCCCGATGCTCATAGAAGTTGGTAATTGAATTTTACCCCAACATATATTTGCAGCCAAATAAATTCCATTTCAATACGAGGGCCGCGCGGATGTTTTGACCTCTTTAATGGGGCCAATTCTGCCGGGCAATAGCTTCGTGCCGCACTCGAGAGGCGCCCGCGAAGCAAATTCGCGAGTGCTTCCCGGGTGGAGCGGCGGCGCCGCCACAAAGCCGGCAATCGGGGATTTTGAAATTTCAATTCGAAAATGGAATGGAATCCGTTCGATTGCGAGCCAATAATGCCGCCTTTATCAACCCTCTAACGGGCCAATCATTTCGACCTCTGTGCGGGCCCGATAGCATCTCCCCATGCTAAAAAAGCATCAAAGAATGGCTGATCAATGATTGCATTTGGATAGAGAATGAATTCGCTGCGAGCGGATGGAAATGCCGCCACCTCCCCCCGCTTTGTTGGAAAGCTGCGGTTTTTCGGCGCACAGACGTATCCGATTCCGGCATCAGCGTTTATCACCGGCGATAACATCGCGCACAGCCAGATTAGCGCGTGACGCCAGGCAGATGGAAAGCGCGGCTTTCAAATTTGGCGATACAAACTCCTAGAATCGGCTTACCGGATCCTGCAAGAATAAGCCCGAAGATTCTCACTTAAAACATTGGCGATTTTGCCTAAGCAATAGCGGTTGGAGCAATTGATAGCAAATAATCTTAAGACTACCCCAAAATTTCCTCAAATTTACATTGGATCTGTGATTATTGATTTTAAAGTTGTCTGAGTTTGTTTGTTAAGAGGTAATCATAGGTGAACGAACACTGGGACTATCGTTATCTCCTTTAAGATAATTAAATTAATTAAAAATTATAATTGGGCACAATTGCATTAGGTCCTCTTTATCTCTTACATCAAAATTTCCTTTTGTCATTAGTTTTAATTAAAAATTTAAATTTAGAAGAGCCGACGTAAACAATTTTGTATTTTACAATATGCTGCATGGTTGCGCATAAAAACCTTATAAACAAATAAGATCAACAATGTCTAAAATGCAGATTTTGTGAACTGAATTTATAATTAATTGGGAGTAGTAAAATAAAAAAGAAAAATTATTACTGCTGTTGAACTATTTATCCTTAATTAATCTAATAATAGATTGAAACTAAATTATACGCGGCTTAAATTATTTCAAGCAGCAGCGTGCTCGTTTGGGCTGTCTTAATTGTTGTATAATGAGAGGCTCAACACATATTCCCTGCTGCTGATGTGATTTGAAAATAAAAATATTTGTATGGAAATATTCTGAATAACATCATCGATCAAGGAATAAATTTAATTTTATTTTTATTAAAGTTTTAAAACATTATAAATGATTTTTATTTCAAAGGTTTCTTTAAATATTTATTATATAAAGCAATTTGTTTTATTTATGCTATAGTAGTAATACGACAAATAAAAGGAAAGAAAGTATTAGGAGAAGATTAAGTATTAATGAAAATGATAAAGGGAGGACAGCAATTACTAAAACAATTGAAATATTGTTCAAAAATGCCTAAAAGAAGGAAAAATACGCCAAGATTAGGAGAAAATACGTAGAATATTATTATTTAAGAAACGTGACAAAAAGAAACTAGAAAATTAGGGACCGATCAGCCTATTATCACAAATATACAAATTGTTCATCAAACTTATAAACTATAAATTGAGCAACAAAATCAACCACCAGAGTAGAGGGGATTTTCGTAGTGGTTAGAGTACTCAAGATCAGTTGCAAATAGTATGAAGCCTAATAAAAAAATCTAGAGCAAATAACTTATCCTAGTATCTTGCCTTCATAGGTTATTAAAAGGCTTTCAACTTAGTATAACATCGGGCTATAATAAAATCTCTACAAAATAGCAGAGTTCTAGATATACCCTGTTGAGAAAAATAACTAAAAGACGCTACTTATAAAATCTACTATACATTTGAACAGAAAGTAAACAAAGACAGCTGATATGAAATGTGGCATGGCTGAGCTCTGAACGTATGTTTGATTGCCTATCTTCAGGATCATTTTGCATATTTTACTTTCGCAAGATCACTGTCATATTTGTAAACAAATTGCTCCACGTTCCTACCTTGCAAAGGTGTCTAGGACGCCAAAAATACCTTTTTGCGGACAATCTTTAATATATTATATATTAATATATATTTCAAAATAATCCAATATAAAAAACAACATAAAAACGTAAAATTACAAAACAACACAAAGCGATAAAAATTATTTACATTATGTCTACAAACAAAGAATTTATGGAAAAAATTAAATTAAATTATTTACGAAATGTTATTTACATGAAATGCAAATAGATGTACATGGAAAAGCAAAAAAATCGGTTTAAATATAAACAAGTGAAAAACCAAGATAACAATGAATGACTTAGTAGAATAAAGAATAAAAAAATAGTTTGCAGTTATATTTATCTTGGACAACTTATTACACTACAATCAGGCAGTCAAGCAAACGAAACATATAAAAGAATAAAACAAGACTGGACAAAAAATTAAAAACAAAGTGATTCCACCAAAACTTAACAATAATAAGGATAAGGCAAAATATATAGGAAGACTTTCACTCAGGTAGACAAACGACATAAAAAGAACAGCTGATTATGACTGGTTGCAGAAAACGCAAAATAGAGAGCAATGGCGAATACTTAGAGCAATCTGCATCCGACAACGGATAGATATGGGCAGATTATGGTGATGATGTGAGTAGTACGAGGGTAGTATAAACAATCAACGTTCCTTATTCTATGTGAAAATAGGTCTTTTGTCCCAGTTTTAGGCATAAAAGATAAGACAAAACGTAGAAAACAATGAACATGCAAATGTGCAACATGAAACATCTTGTCAATAATAATAAAGAAAATAAAAAAATAAATAAAAAAAGGTGTAAAAGTTAAAAAGAAAAGAAAAATAATAGAATAAACCAATAAGATTAATAAATCACCAAATGACCATTTTATTGTTTGATTTATAATATACCTGCGGTTCTATGAACTTATAAGCTCTAGGACCCATAATCAAGTGCAGTTGATAAAAAACTGTATTTACATCTTTAGTTTGCTTATAAAAAGATAAAAAAGTCCTGTAAGAAGTCTTGAAAACCAGGAAAGTAGATTTGGCCGCCTTAGGTTGGACGTTTTGCATGCTTTTGTAAAGTAGCAGAATGCCGGCGAGCTGGCGCTCTCCAGTGAGGCGCCGCGCAATATGAAATCCTCCCGGAAAATTGGAAATTTCTCGCCAATCTTGACACCATTTTCGCGCCGACTGTCGGCCTTACACTTCTGGACAAGGTCCTGTAGGAGCCGCCCTCTCCCCGACAACTCGATGCCGAGAAGAAACGTGCCGCGCGGTAATTAGCTTATGGTAATGTGAAAATAGCCAATAATAAGCCCGATCTAGATACGGCCACAATAAATCTTATTAAATTTCGCCGCTAATGAACTCTTCTAGCCGACCTCTCCGAAATTAATTACAATAACGCAGCGATGATACGACCAGTGCTCGAAAAAGCGACCGTTATTGTGTTCCGCCGTTATTAATAGGCGCCCTGCGCGGGCGAGCCGGAAAACAATGTGGGAAATTGATACTCATCGTCTAATAGAAGTAATTAATTTGGCCCGGAATTATGGGCACTTCGCGGAGCTCGCCCTTTCGGCCGGCCCGCGCCGCTATTGTAATTTATAATGTATGCCCGCTGCAACGTCGAAATTCCCATCCCAACGCCACGCTAAATAGATGGACTTAAGATCCATTACCGGTGCCTAATGCATGCGTCGGTACTCTCAAAGAGATCGGCGAGGGTCACTGATTAATCATATCGCATGCTACGGAGTAGTATTGGCCTCAAAAAACTCCGTAGCTGGCGTACAATTAGCATAGGACTCGATAGAGACCAGTGTGTTGAACTCGCCTTCGTACCATAGCGCTGGTACGGTCTGGTCACGACAACCGGTCCAATGAAGATTCGAAACTAATTGAACGTTCCAGGAAACAAACGGGCCAGCACAGGCCTTTCGTTCCATTGCGATTATTGAACAAATCCGTGTTTTAAGTTGAACTTCGAATTTGCATTACACTGAGAAATTTCGCTCCACCATTTTTGCTCACCACTGAGATTCTACTTAAATTTCTTTGGCACCTAAAAATGCACTACTGAAATATTTTTTTCTTCTTCCAAACTCTTTCAGTGTGTTTGGATTGGTAAATAAACATTTTACTAAATTAAATTGAGCAAATTAAAATATTCGGATTTAGGAAATGTTGTAGAAACCTTCTAACGTAACGAGTTACATGATGATAAAGGACCTCTATGACTTCTTTTCATTCAGTGCTCTGTCAAAACCATATCATAGATGATATCAATGATCCCTAATTTGGCAACTTAGAAAATAAAGATAATACATATTCTAAGAACATTATTTAACTTATTGTTCTTTTAGATTTCCATTTTATTTCCAAATGTAGACATAAAGTTGTCAGATACGCTCTTCAACAGACTTGAGATTTTTGTCACATACAAGAATGAACCTAAGGACGTTCGGGATGTGATTTCAGATATTTGACTCTGGTTCATCCTCATAATTGAATGCATCCCAAATTCGTGAGTAAGCAAAATAAAAATTAATATTCAATTTTTTAAAAATGAAGGGCCAGCTGAAGAAACCTGATAATAAAGGAAAGAAGGTTGAGCTTACTTAATATGCGCTTAGTAACTTGGTCATTAAAGCAACCGACTCGTTTAGAACATACCATTCGTGCTTTGGTAATGTCACGCCGCAGCCTTCCCCAAATGGCACAGCACCCAGCGGAAAGGTTTCAACACGGCCCCTTTTACGCATCGGCTTTCGCAACCGCCAAATTGAGTTTGACACGGAACATGCTAATTCGGCGAAATGCCGCGTTCTGCGGCTGATATTGCGTCGGTCGCAAAAAGTGCAATCATATTGACACCGCGTGCCCGCCTGCCGTTCCGTGCAGGAACGGCGATCGGAGCTCCGTGGACACGCAACGATCATCAGCGCCGGGCTCGTTAATAAGTAATGTGTTTGCGGTTGTGCAAACTGTTTGTTTACGAAACGGCCAGCTACAGGTTGCAAAACGCGGCTTTTGGGGAAAAGCCCGCAGAGCAACTCAATCAAGGATGGCTGGAGTGGAGATGGACGTTTCAGCCTCTCGAAGACGACTGCGTAGATGAATGCCAGGCTAATGATCGAACCAACAATTGAATTTGTTACGTTAACAAAAGTTGAACTTTAAGAAGAAACAATAATTCGTTCCATGTCGCAACTGCATCAAAAGTCAATAAAATGATAAGAAACTCAATTGAACAGAATTTACATTCTCCTTTGAATGATCTGCCAAGATTGTAGTTAGAGCATATTAATTTAGTTTTAAAGACAACTGTAGAAATAAGTATTAAGGCTTTCTTCTAGTAGTCTTTTCTTTTGTTATACCATATTTTTATATTCGAATTTTCACATATTTGGTCTTGGAGGTGTTAATGCAATATGAAATCTAACTTGAGAGACTAAAAAACTGCATATTAACAATTTTTTTCTTAGTAAGAACATAGCAATAAAAAATTCTAATGATTTTCTCCATAAACTTCTCTTCACAACACATGTACGTTATTCAATGAGTAAAGATGGCTGCCTTTTTTATATTGCTCTATATGTACTGAAAATATTTAGTACTAATACAGATCTCCACTGAAAGAATCCAATCGGAATTCTGGTAGCTGTCAGCCCTGTTCCAAATATTTCAACCATTTTCCAGTGCCAATCAAGTAAATAATATATATAGTAAGGTTAATTTTTGACTTTATTATACAATTTGAATTGGTCCCAAATAAAAGAGCCGTATAATGCCCACAGCTGGGATATGTTTACGAAATCTTAAAACAAAAGGATCCAACTTTGATTAACGGCAAGGAGCTCTTCTTCAACAAGACAACGCGCTCGCTCATCGTGTCACAAAGACCACGGACCTGCCAAATAATGAACTGGATGGAACTAAGAACTTGCCACCTCCACCTAGTCTCAATTTTGCACCTTTTAATTAGGTCTTGTTTGATCTATTATTTGATTTGATGAGAGATGTTTTGAGAGATTGGTACTGTGTACAGATTCGACAACTTAGAGCACTGGCAAAAGTCATCGATTGCTGTTTTTGATATTTTTTTACCATCTAGTAAGATGTTTATGATTAATTAGAGAGACAAGAGGAGTATACATATCATTCAAACTAAACCAGAGATGGCTAAAAACATCACCATTACTGACTTTTGCTGCTTTTTCTTTAACTTCTGTGGACTTTTCCTCAAAACTGGTAGGATAAATAGGTTAAGAATGATTAAAAAGCGTTTTACCATAGTTGAATAAAGGTTATCGCTTGACTGACCTAAAACTCAAGATTAAATTCGATCAAATTCGTGTAAAAAGTTTGTTTCAATGACAATTTACAAAGAAAACAAAACTTGTCAACTTTATGTTCTGTAGTGGCACTGACAGCTTTATCTTAGTTTCTTCGCTAAGTATGTCATTACTTATTCGAGAATCATCGTTATTTATCCATGAAAATGTGCGTTGCTTTCTAACTAAGCAAAATTGTTTTGAAAATGTTCCATTTAAAGGTTTAAAATTTTTGCCCAATTTATTACACCACTGTGATAAGATAAAGCGCAAAGGATCAGATGGTGTGTATGGACATCTCATGAGAAGAGAAGGCAACCCAGACAAAAATCTAGTACAATGGGTTTTAGAGGCACCAAAAGCTTAAGGGAGATCGAAAACGAGATGGAAGGAGCAGGTAGAAGACGACTTGAGAGCAATGGAGATAAGAAACTGAAAAAACTAAATGTATATAGAAAGCAATAGAATAAGACAATGAAAATGACAAAGACGCACAATAATTTGTAGAAAACAAAGAAGAAATGTGGATAAATCCACTAAGTTAAGTAGAATTGTGGGTTTTCAGACATTTCAGAGAATTTTACGGGAATCGTACAGCTTGTATATACCGTGGAAAGTTATTCAAAAGGGGACAAATAAATTCACTGTAGATCGAAAAAAACACAGGAAATTGTATATTCTTG
The DNA here is from genome assembly GCA_036346155.1 of Sinelater perroti. Classification (NCBI taxonomy): domain Eukaryota; kingdom Metazoa; phylum Arthropoda; class Insecta; order Coleoptera; family Elateridae; genus Sinelater; species Sinelater perroti. The sequence goes on from JARFIY010000056.1 coordinate 30,075,818, forward strand.
TACTTGCGTACTTTTAAACTGTTTGTTGTTCTTATTTGTTCTTGTTTATTGGTGATTATTTATTATAAAATGATCCGCTAAAAGCTTTTGGAGTGTTACTTTCTACATTCACTTCACAATTGGTTTCTTGCTCAAGAATCATTTTTATTCTTGCTTCTTGTAGCATAATGATCTCTTAAACAAAGATCTTAGTTTTCATTCGTAAATTATCAAAACTTGCACTATAGCCTTTTTTTTACCTTCAGCAACATCTTTGAGTTTATAAAATATTTAATAATATATTATTGGTGGAATAGTTGTTGAAATCCGAAATTGGTTCGTTTCCATTTAGTTGATCTGTATAATAGTAACGGTGAGGGTTTTATCGCACTGCATGGGGGTATAGACTACGAACCAAGAGGTTAAGGTTCTCATATGTTGGCTCTGATACAGATTGATGTGGCTAAGCATCGCGCCCAGGATTAAACTCGGATCCGTCCGCAACTCAGCCAAGTGCCTCAACCGCTTGGCCACACTTGCTTATCTACGCAATTACAAGTTAAAAATTGTGTTTAGATTTGAACAACCTCATTAGTGTATGAGAACATTAAACATTAAAATGGCCATTATTCCTTAAATAAATTTTCTAATTTATTGCTTAATTGATATAATAAAATTTCGAACATATATTGGGAAGGCCGCAAGCATGGAACATCATACTATATTCAAAAATTTAAATATTGGAGATGTCTTCCAGTGGTAGTAATTCTCATAATTGAGAATACGGCTTAACAATATGAAAAAACCAAAATAACTATGAACAGCCTGAGCTAATTTACAGTTGATTCACTCAATAAATGGCTGTACATGGACTATGCATTTCTGATACTCGTAACTTTTTTCTTTTTTGTAGAAGTTTCTTCGTGTTCTTCTTTTAATATATATTTAATATACATCTATCCACACATTGATGCGGTACTATGAGCCATGTTGGACGATGCGACCGCCATAGGCGCTGGTATGATAGGCCGGAGAGCATTTTGATTATGTTCGCCGTTGCAATTGCTCTGAAAGCAACTCAAGACCGCCGCGGGTCACTGTCGTCTTTACTTCGCGCCATCGTGCTTTCAGGAGTTTTTTCAAAAACTAAAAAACTAAGTGGAATTGATTAAATGGATCAAGTTACTTAATCCTTGTTTTTTCCTTAAAAATTTTTGCTCTAATTACTTTCTTCAAACCGAAGATCACGCCCCGGTGCGAAGACAGCCCGGCCCAATAAATAAGCAATCCATCGGCGCCCCAGCAGCCCATGGATCACGGGATCTACGTGCAAGTACCCATGCAAACTAGCGGCTCGTAAATCTGAAATCTGCATTCTCACGTACTTTTCGAACTTCGTGCCTGCCGGCTATAAAATCAGGGCGGTATTTATCAACGTCGCCTATTTAATCATGTTTAGTAATTTAGCCGGCCTATTCCGCTGTCTTCCCTGACTTATGCCCGGCGGTGCGAGCCGGGACCCGGGGCGCCGGGAAAGGTCGCGGAAGGCGCGCCGCGCGCCGGGAAATCGCCGGCCCGCCGCAATTTGATTGTGCGCGCTTTATTAGCGGGCAGCCCGGCGAGCCGCGGGGGGCGGGCGGCGGCCGAATTAGCAGTAAAAAATTAATGAAGCCGATGAATAATCTCCGCGCGGCCGATCATTACTCCCGAAAGATGGGCTCTGCCGGAGACGTGAACTGGAGCGGGCTGCGGCGAACTAAATGGGAAATGCAACTGCGTTCACCTGATCAAAGAACTATACGAGATGCTACCAAAAATCACACTTATAGACCTTCAAAAGTGGAATTGAGGAAGTCCAATTTGACACAAACGGGTTATTTTCAGATTATAGGTCTTAAGATTTTCCGACAGGTAACATATTTTTGAGTTGGCAAAAGATTAGCACACTATAAAACCTCGGATTACGTTTTTAAATGATAGAGTGCGAGGTGAATAGGGTGATAAATTACAGAGGCGCATAAACAATTTAAAGCGTTTCTTTGTTCCTAAATTTGTTTTCGATTTATGCTACTAGACACCTCTTTCAAAATCCATTCGTTTTCTGATAATTTCTTGCCAGATGATCCATCGTATTTTAAAACGTGAAATAATAAAGGATTGACGTCGGTCTGGTCGCACGGTATCAGCTATGACTCCTTATTTCAGGAAAATCGTCAAGAAGGGGATGACACACAATCCAACTGTAGCATGAGAGAAATGGTCAAATAGCTCAAAGTTTCGGATTGGACTTCTTGAAAAGTTGTTTAAGACAATTTAGAATATTATCTCTTTTTTTGCTACATGCTGATAGAAGCGCAAAAACAACATAGGAATAAGACAAATATTAAATAGCTCGTAAGAACCGTAAATGAATAACTTTTGAAAACGCTCCTTACAAACAAGAGCTGTTAACTGTTAAATAATCTTTTAATATATAGAACACCAAAATTTTGCCCAGGATCAGCGAGGAGCAAGGATTGTGTCTAGCTACTGCTGGATATTTAGATAAATTTAAAGAAGAATATTTCTCGCGGATTAAAATACACCACAAGAACAAAAAATTAGCGTTTGAATAGTATAGTACACCGACTCACAACAGCTAAAACGGCAACTATGAACAACAGACTATAATGTTAACGTTCACAGTTTCGTATGGTCAGTTTTGAAGAAAAATGCTAAGAAGCAAATTTTTGTATGGTGTGCTTGGGCTGTAGCGGTGCTTTTTCTAAGCATCTAAAGGGTATTATCGAGAACCAACGAGCACTCATTTAGTGATATCTATATATTTTACTTTTATGAGTCTTTAACTTACGCTTCTTGTTTATTACATTTTTATTGAGGTTATAAGGTTTTGCCTGTTCACGATGTCTATCACGCACCATATGTACCAGATAATAATTTTCCCAAAATAATCCACAATGTTTACAAAGGTGCAATCCATAAGATGTAAACTCCATAAACTATAATATTGCAGTTCTTTATAGTAATGAAATCTAACTAGAGAACAAGCCGAAAAATTAGAACGAATATTTGATACAATTTTTCATCACAATGTATAGCACAATCGAATTGATGTAATTTTGAACTAAATATACTTTGCCAAATTAATTCACTTTAATTATACGTGATTTCGACTTTATCGCCAGCAATGAATGATCGGCTAAACAACAGTCTATCATATCAATTTTAGAGAAAAAATGGCTTCGATAAGAAACAACATCAATCTTCATTATGGAATGTAGTAAAGTCTTATCCTAAGCATCTGAAGGATGTTATCAAAAACCAAAGAGAATAGACTGAGTAGTATCAATATATTTCACTTCTGTAAGCGTCTATCTTGTATTTTTTTGTTTAGTACATTTCAAAGTTTGTGGTTTTCACTTAGGCCGTGACGTTTTGTCTGTTCACCATGTTCATCACGCACCATATGTACCAGACAATAATTTTCTCAAAATAACCTACAATGTTTACAAAGGTATTGCAGTTTTTCATAAGTATAGTTTAAACTTTAAGTACACAACAAAAATTATAATATATAAATAAACACGGAATTTAACTTGCATCATCTTTTAAACTATAAACGATGAAGGCTTCGATATTTATCACCTTGTTAAATATAAATTATAATTATCAAAATAAATATTTCTTGTATATTAGTGTATCCAGAAAGGTATAACCAAATTTTCGAAAATTTGATCATGAATCCAAACCAGTACATAGTTCGATGTATAGGGTTTAACATTTTTATTAGAGTTGAAGATCAAAAATGGAGCAAATTTGGAGTAGTCTTAGCTAGAAATGTGATTTCAATTTTAATTAACAACATGCAGAAGGAAGTAAATAATATAGGATTCTAAGTATACTGCTGAGGACAAAATATTGGGAAATGTTAGTTACCCCTTAAATGAGAATACATTTTTTTGCAACGTGAATAACTTTTAAGTTATATGATACATTCCTCATCATTATTGATTCAGATTAATAGCCCAGAAATGTTAGTATTTAAAAGATTATTGCAATATGACAAGATCAAAATATTTACCAAAATTCTGTATTTGATTTTTTAAAATGAATAGATACATATGCTGCAGAGCTGCACCATTTTGGTAAAATTGGTTCATCAAAACCAAAGCGACCCTTCGCCAATTTGCAGCTGCGGCCATTACCAAAGACGCGACCGCTTTCGGCGCTGGAAGGCGATAGCCTCCGAAGGCAAATTTTTACCGCTGGAAGCGGCGTGAGTTACTGGTCTCTACCTGGATGAAATACGAGACAGCGTAGTGAACCGATGATTAGGGCGCCCCCAACAGCGCGCGCTGCGCCGACTTCGTAATAAAATCATCTCCGGATATAAATATTAGTTTACCATTATAAATACATGTGTTTTATCACGTCGCGCCAATCTATCTTGGTAAAAAGCGGGCGCACCGCGCCTCCGCCATCTCGTTTTAATTAACAGGTGGAAATGCGGAAAGCGGCCGGTACGCCGGCCGCGGCTGATCATCTTCATCAATTGCGTTGCGCGGTGATCAACTGCGCCTGCTCGCCTCCATGCCTCAGATTTTCTCGATGATAAGCCAGATAAGAGTTTCGCGGCAGCTCGCGAGCGAAAATATGCAACCCATTAGACGAGTTTGATAAAAACGATGCAGAAAAAACAATTGTATTTTTTTATAAATTAATTTGGATCTAAAAAATGCAACTTCGCAGAATTATGGAGTTCTAAGAAATGCGACAAACGTGTCACGCCAGATTTAGGTGTTCCATCCATACAAATTTGTTAAAAGTTCTAATACTTTTGGAATCCCTGCGGTGCGCACTTAAATGTAAGCAAAACGCCTTTTGAGCCGGCAAATATATCCCGAAAGGACATTTGTCCTCAAATAGCTCATATTTTTGAAAGACAAATTTGCGAAAATAAATTTCGGGTGTTTCATGGAGTGATTTATTACGCGAAAATGCAATGCTTTTTATAGTAAAGTAACATTCGCCTTCTATTGGGAGGCTTCAGTCGATCAAAATGGATGATTCGCTTTTATTTTATTCAAATTGCTATTTTAAAATATTTCATCTTATTAAAGATTCTGACGTGCCCCAAATTGCATTAGGCAGCTTATATCACTTGTAATTTTTTCACTAGTTCACGAGAAACAGCGGTTGCCGACTTACTCCGGGAATCCAATATAAATTATTTTCTTGCTTTTAACGAAATTTTTTATCCGCTACACTAACACGATTGCTACGACAGCTAAGTACTTTCCAAAATGTTAAATGACGTACATATAAGTTTTTTAAAGAAAGCAACCATAGAATATGAAAGCGTTTAATGAGTTTGTCGTCGAGTTGTTTTTTCTCCCTACCGATCAGTCCGTGGACTGGTTTTAATTTTGCATAGTTGCTGCAGCCCATATATTTAACTATTTGCTGTACATATGCATTACATTCTCGATTTTGCTTTAGCTTGCGGTCTCGTACTATTTTAATGGTTTTAAATATTCCTTTATGCCTACCTAACAAATAGGTTGAGTAAGCAGCAGTCTAGGGCAGCAAGATTTGGGAAGCGCAAAATTTTGAGTTGAGTAAACGAAAAAGTGAGCTCAATCAAAGAAACTTTGAATATGTTATAATTACTAAACTTTAAAATTGTACCTTCATCGTTCAACGATGCATAATGTATTTTTTTAAACATTGATATTGTAACAGACATAATAATTATATCGCAAAGAAATTATTTGAGAACATTTTAGAATGGTCGATCACCGCCTATGGCATTTCTAGTGATGTTTTTGAGTCCAAATTCTGAAACCCCTTGATTTATTCTGGAACCGCGCGTTTGAATATGAGGCGGAGCAGATGGGTCTATGCGGCAGTCGAATAGGGAGCAATAATGGTACAAATATAGTAACCGTTGAACGTTACATTAGTGGCATAATTTATAATTATAAGGATTAATCATATCCCTTGCGAATAAAGTTTTGTTTTGAATTGAATTGTCGTGAATTCACATTTTATCTATCATAAGGGCTGACCAGTAAGTGTCAAAAATGGGTCCACATTTGTTTAAAAATTTAAATGAAGCACAACTCAGAAAACGTCCTAAAGAGTTTGAACTATCAAAACTAAACACGTTTTTCTCACATAAGGTGCAGCAATCACAATCAATTTCAATAACTTCAAGCCCAAATAGCAGTGGTTGGTGCGAGAGGCTTTGAGCTCACAGGGCTCTCAAAATACTTTTATAGAGGTAGACCTAATGACCCCACATTGTGGTGCAAAATGATAAACTTTGTGAGTTGATGGCTTATAAATGCATTGAACGAAACGATGATTATGACTAAAAAATCTGAAGGGCAGTATGTCACACAAAAAATATTTCGTACCAATCACTGGTTTTATAAAAGGTTAATGAATGGAAAACCCATCAAGTGAAATTTGTTGGTTTGTCGAAAGCCAATCGGACGAGTGTGCAAACGGGAGAATAGAACGATGATCCTACGTACTGAGGGGTATGATGATAATAATTAACCTTATAAGAAACGATTATGACAAAAACTCTGAAAACAGAGTGTCGATTCTAAAATAGCAGAACAGTATAAGGAAGCTTTGTATTTCCAAAATGTTTTTTTGAGAGTCTTTAGCTTCTCGTGAAGTGCCAATTCACGGCGATAATGTAATATTAGGCTTTGTAAGAAATGGTAACTTTCTTGGCTGTGTAGAACTGATTTCAACTATTTGGCTCTGCAGTTGCGGAAAGTAGCAAATACTTTGTTGATTTTTTTTAGAACAACAAATCTATAACTTTTTCTAGTTCTTCAACCAAAAGATCGGATATATTGTAGTCTTGCCTTAAAAAGAACTCCTTCAAATACTTTGCCAATAACCTAATGGAGTGCTCGTGCTGGTGTCGCCCAAGCGTTATGCAAATCGTACCAAAGGTTTTGATGCTCTGACACACATTTTCCATCACAGTGATCAGGCTAAGAACGCACAGTGTGACGCAAATACAATATTGAAAAAACTTAAAGATTTTAAAATGGAATTAATAGAATGTGTCTCGAATAATGTCCTTATAAATTTCTAGAAGAAAACAAAAGATTTCAAAACAAACATACAAACACAACAAAAGGTCATTTCTCTATATAGTACCTCACAAACTATTATAAACATTCTTAGAAACGGAAATGAGTTCTCAAGGCTATAATTTATGTGTAAAATGGACGTCTACCAAACAGGCGTTCAAAAAAAGAGGAAAAAACTGATATCACAAGTTTTCTGATTCTCTGAAGCTCAACTGGGCTACAGGAAATTGTGAAAAACAGTTTTTGACGTTTATTTCTAGCTGTAGCTATAAGGTGTACAGATGGCAAATGCTGTAACCTCGATCTTGGATATTGTAAACTTCGAATTAAATAACTATAGAGAGTGGAGCTACGATAATGGCAGTACCATATCTGGGCGCTACAAAGATCTTTAGGCTAAAATAAAAGACGTAAATTTTATTTATGCACTAGAGAACGATTCTTTTCAGCTCTTAAGAGAGTGAAAAACTTTTTAAGATCAACCTTAAAATAAGAAAAATGACGAGTCTTGAACTTTCATTTATTGAGACTCAGATTTTACAATATTTCTTTTGATGATAGTTAAGAGGTTTGCTAATTCTAAAACCGGGAAAAATGTTTTTAAATAAAGATTTTTGCATAAAATAGAAATTTGTTTTTATTTTTTCTCATTAATGTGTGAATGTATGTGATCATCGTATTGAAGTAATATGTATATAATTAGTGTTAAACATCTCAAACAAATATTTTGTTTAAACAATCAATTCTTTTGTAGTTTTTTAATAACGCCCCCAATTTTTTGTGTGACGCTTTGCAAGATTTCTTCGATTGTTTTTCTGTCTGTCTACTTTTCTCTTTATCTTTTCCTATAGCACCACCCGTCTAGTGCTGCTAACCTTCCATAAACATACATACGCCTTCATCAATTATGTTTTCTTCTAGAGTGATTTTATTTGATTATACAGAAACCTTCTAGTGTTTGTAGGGTTTGTATTTTATTTATTGTTTTGAACTTTTGTCCTCTAGTGTTGCTAAACTATTATAAACTCCATATAAGATGTCCAACAGAACAGAAATATTTAAGGCAACTACACTGGTCAACAATGATTTTGGTTCTCAAAAGCAAATAGAAGCATTTTTTCGTTTAATTTAGAAATGTAGCTGAAAATTTAAAAATATTAGCTGCTTTGTGAGTAGGGTAGTAGTATAACTCTAATTTTACTCCATAAAGTTGTCAGCAGTGTATTATTTAACAAATTTTAACAATTGAAAGGGACTGCGTAACAGTCCTGACTCATTGTTGGCTTTATTGCAGTAATGTGAATTGTGTATTGTTCGTATTTCAAATATTGTCGTTCAGTTGTGTTTATAATGTATGTTCAAACTGATTTCTCCTCTGTGGTGCATGTATAACAAATATATAAATGAATAGTTAACCTAGATAAGCCTAGAAACATGTTACATGTACAAATGCCCCAGTTACATATGTGGTAAGTTCATTGCGAAGGATCAAAGAAGGTGTATTATCTCTCATATAAAAACAGCTTACACCTGTATTTTGGGTGCGGTGTTTGTGATTAAGACAAGAAATGGGCATCTCATATTTGCTGTGTTTCATGTGCAAACAGGTTGCGCCAATCGCTTAGAGGTCCTTGTTCACCTATGCCTTTTGGTGTACATAAAAGTTCCCAAAAGTTAGTAAGGCAAAAATCAAAGAGGGTATATTTGTTGGTCCACGAATTTGGGATCTGATGAGATATTGAATTCGATAAAATTTTAAAGAAAAAAAGATTCTTGGTAATGCGTTAAAGATGCCACAAAACATTTCTTAGGGAACAGGAAATCCGAACACTACAGGGATTATGTTGAAAAAATGTTGGTGGCCTACAATGAGATAGAGTGAAATGTGTCTTTGAAGCTTCATTTTTTGCACTCCTTTTTCAGGGAATGTCAGTGATGAATATGGAGAGCAGTTTCATCAGGACATTTTGACAATTGAACGTTACCAGGAAAGATGAGACCCAGCTATGTTAGCAGATCACTGCAGTGAAGGAAACACCAGCAACATTATACAAACGAAAGAGAGCCAAGAAGTCTGTGTAGTAAGACAAGTATACTGAAATAAGTACTTCACTTTTTCTGCAATTTAGCAAATTTGGTAAGTGATAAATATGCCGATTTCTCAAAAACTATATGTGTTAGGAAAAAAATGATTGAGTTGCGTTAATAATAATAATTTTGTTCCCTTGTGGTTTTCATAGATTCTTGTTCTATTTAGGCAGTTAGATTTTTTTGTTCCATTGAAACATCAGCCTCTATCATATTATTTGATGAGCCGCTTTTGGTGCTTTAAAATTTTAACTAAATTGCATGAATTTTTGTCTCATTTTTTATGTTGATATTATCATGTCTGTTGCGTTTCCACGACTTTCAATTTCTTGTGGTTTCGCCCAATCTTTTTTACCCTACTCATATGTAATTGCAGTAACAAGCTCGTTTAAATAGGTGTGCGGTCTTCGCACTCCTTTGTTCCGTAGACGTCGTCTAGAGCCCCAGCAATTAGCGACCGGCCAAAATTCAAACAAATTAATCCCTGGGTGCTGGCCATCTGTGCGTTAGTTGCGTGCAAATAGGCCGGGAGCGCTAATTCCCCGCATTTTGGCTTTAGACAAAACCGAAACCCTCTTATTAAGTTCTTAAAGTCATTTGGCGGGGCGCCCGCGCTTCTAAGGCATTCAAATTCTGCACGCGTGGAACACCCCGCGGACGCTATTAGCCCAGTGCGCGGGCTCCGCGGGCGCGCGCCCTGCGAAATCGCGCAACGGCCCCTGCGGACGGCAATTACGCGGCGGGCCGGCTCGGGACGAATGTGCAAACGCGCGCTTTTAATAAGCCGCATGCAAAGCTGCGCCGATTCGCAATTATGCGCGGAACGCGAGGCTTCGTGCCGCGCGGCGCCGATAAATAAGCGGCCGGCGGCGGTAAATCGCGCGCCCCCGGAGCCCGGATTCACCGGAATACGCAACGCGCCCGCGGTGGAGTGCATGCCTAATTGCGCCCGCCTTGGAATCGAAGCTAATAATTTGGGTGGCTGCGCGCAATTACTCGGCCGGCTTTATTATTTATTTAACATGTGCAAAATAGGGGACCCAGACAATTACACTCCGGGATAATTCTACTATTGGCCTGCTCAGCGGCCTAAGAGCAGCACACCTACTTCGGTGCAACATCTGCGCTCCTACACCGCAGTTTTTTAATAACACGGTCATTACGAAGGAATATGATAATTGCGGGCGAATGCACGAGCTTTTGTGAGCATTGGCTTCCTGAAAGCGATGGTTATAAGTATGGCTACCGTCGCCAATACTGGAGTCCCAGGGTAATTTATAGAATTCTCGGAAAAGCCGCACAGCTGGAAACAAAGAAAACTTTTCGAGTTAATACAAAAGTTGCTCATTTATCAAGCGATAAGGGTAGAGGGTATATATGACTACTCTAATCATATTTCTTCCAGTTGGTCATTAAAAAAATGAATGAAAACGAGACTCGTTTTTGATTTAAAACGCATTTCACATACAGGTAATTCAAATAGAGAACAAATATCAACAATTAGATCGATTAAAATTTGTATCACATCGATTTTCTAATATGTTAACAACTCGGTAACAAGTTTTATGTAAGTCCATTTAATTCTGACTTTCTATTCACTTTTATTGGGGAGTATGAAGCTCTTAGAACCACCGATTAAAAAGAATTCACTAAAAATTTAAATACTTACAATATTTTATAAAAAAATGTCAAAATTGACCCATAATGTTGATGTAGAAAAATCTGAGCAGCAAATAAAGTTTTTAATCTAGTTTTATAAATAAAATCTCTTCTCGAATAAAGGATAAGGGTGAAACATAAATTTAATTTACAACTTTTCTTTAGAAGAGATTTCAACGTTGTCTAAAAATTTAAAGGTACCTTAATTATTTTTTTATTTGAATTAATAAAGACCTATTTTTTGCTTTACAACATGTCGTAGGGATTTTGAATATATGGCATGCGTACCAGAGTTGGCAGATAAGAAACTTTGTTGATATATCACAAATTATGTATCTATAAACGACACGTCTTCTAGAAATATAGTTGATTACATAATATATACTCAAGAAACGAAAAGGAGAATAAAACAGATTAAAATAATAACATAGGCGGAAATGGATACCCAACACAGACTAACAACAGCAATAATTAAATATATAGAGGTAGTGCGGGCAAAAGCAAAAGAATATAAAAAATAGAAATATAAAAATAAAAAAAATAAGAAGTGAATATCAATAAAAAGTAGACATTTAATTAATTAAACAGGAACAAGAGGAGGAAAATTGGACACTAGAAAAAAGGTGGAAGACTTAGTGAAATTAAATGAATTAAAAAGCAAAAAAGAAAATGAAGAAGTAAGAAAAATGAGCGAAAACAAAAAAAAGGCATGGAAAAAATATAGAAAGACAAAACAAGAAATAGACAGACAAAAATAGATAAGCAAGAGAAATATAGCAAAAAAAGTGGTAAGAGAAGCAAAGCCATAAATCAGGGAAGATTTCGTTAGAGAACTTGGACAGACATACCAAGAAAATAAAAGGAAATTCTGAAATGTCGTAAAAGGCATGAAGGGGAATAAAAAATACAGCATACTAGGAATACGGAGAGTTTTTCTCAAAGAAATTCAGAATGGAAGAAAAAAGTTATGAAAAAGAAATTGCCAGAAAAAAATATAGACGAAACAATAAGAGGTATCAAAATAGGAAAGGTAAGCGGACTAGACGAAATAGAATTGGAGACGATAACATTCCTAGGAAAGAATAGTAGAGCATGGTTATTAAATATACTCAGGAAAACATGACAGAGGAAATTCCAGAAGAGTGGCAAAACAATCTAATAAGTCCAATCTATAAGAAAGGGAATTACGCAAACTATAAGAACTATAGAGCTATATGCCTATCCTCCACCATCTTTAAATTAAACGCCAAAATAATAAAAAAAGATTAAGAAAATATATCGACAATAAATTAAAAGAACAGGGAAGGAAAAAAGGGAGAATAAATTTTTTTACATTGACATAAAAACTGCCTTTGATTCAATACAAAGAAACTGTCTAAAACTACTAAAAGTGCCAAGAAAATTATTAAAGGTGATAAAAAGTATATATAAAACTTGTAAATAGAATTGTCAAGATAAATGGGGAAGAATCAGAAAAATTCAAGATGGAGGTAAAAATAAAACAAGGAGATAGCCTAAGCTCGTTACTATTCTTAGTAACTATAAATAGATTGTTAAAATTACTAGGATAGGAACTAGTCAAAACCAGACAGTAGCAGGATATAATAGTCTAATACTAATAAAAATCAACTGCCTACTATATGCAGACAATACAGTTCTAATAGCGGATAATCATAAAAAGATGAAGCAGCTGGTGAAAATTTGCAGCGAAGAAATAGAAAAGCTAAGAATGGAAATATAAATAAATGCAAAACAATGATTATCAATAACAAGATAAAAGAGGAAAACAGAGAAATTTACATTAAAGAAGAAAAACTAGAAATGGTAACAACATACGAATGTTTAGAAAATGGAATAACAGAAGATAGAAAGATAAATGACAATATAAATAAAAGTATTAAAATTTACTACGCGTTAAATAAGACAATTTTCGGAAAAAGAGAAGTAAATAAGAAAACTAAAATAAGAGTGTACAACACAGTGGTACAATCAGTGCGCAAATATGCGAGTAAAACGTGGAAATTAAAAGATAATCAAGAAGTAAAAATTAATTTTAGATAGCAAAAAAAACAAAAATGGATAGAAGACGAAATAAAGATAACAAGATAACAAATGACACAATAAGAAGTAACTATAACGAAAATAGAAAGAAAACAACAGAATTGGTATGGCCGTATCATACGGATGAACCAGATTAGAATGGTGAAGAACATAGTGAAAATGAGCAAAATAGGAAGACCTAGAAAGAGCTGGATGCAAAGAATAGAAAAATATGAATCGGGAGAGGAGAGTAGAAATGAGAATATTTGCAATGGACCGGATGGGATGGAAAAATGAGTCAACAAACTAGAAAATAATCCGACACTCTCAAAAGTAATAGGAGTATGGAAGAAGGAGAAGAAGATAAACGACAGGTCAAAAAGTAATAAAAATGACTTATGATCTCCACAAAACTATGTGAAGGAAGTGGGAGGGCAGATTGTTGTATAGAGTGAACTGTTTCCAACTGAGTCCGAGTCGTTCAAAGTATTAATACGTTAGAAAATTCTGCGGTACAGTTTTAAATCGGCACCTTTGTCTTCCAAAATTAGAACGTCCTATAAGAAAAAATGTACAAGGAAACCAACAATGCACTGCAGTTTCTAAGGACTTGATAACCTAATTGTATATTAACTTTATTGAACTTCACTTTTATTATTGGTGCACACTCTATACTTTGAAGCAAAGGAAAGGATTATTAAAACCATAAATATGCATTTGTTCAAAAGTATGGAAATATTAAAAATTGATGAAAATAGAACTCTTCAGTAACAAATATTATATAAAATCATTTGGTTTAATGTCTTTCGATCTTAAACAGAGCACTAAAATTTAAATTTGCTTATTATCCCTATTACTAAAAATTTATTTATATATATATATATATATATATATATATATATATATATATATATATACATATATATGATATTTGCAATATAAATTTGCAGTTATAAAATCTCCCACCCAAACAAAAACGGATTTTATAGCTAACTATTAAAGTATTCGTGTTTGCACCTAATAGGCAAAAAATTGGTTTTAGAAATTTAGTTGCAAAAGAAAATGGACATTCAATTTTGAGTTAGCAGGTTTAATGTTTAAAAATAATCAATTTTTCATAATTTATAGCTTTTGTAAATAAATAATAAAATATCCAGTGATTAAACTGTTATTAAATATTAGAGTAAAGTCAGATTTTTTTACATAACAAAAAAACCCACTGAAGAATATTGTAAAATTTTAGATTACATTGGCTTCTTTCAAACTTTTCGCAATTTAAATTATTTTCGAGAATATTAAAATTTTACTTTTAAACACAATATTATAAGATAAACTTAATTAAAATGTTTAAATGCGGAGAGGAGATTTTTAGTCTTGCATAAAAATGTTGATTTGAGGAGAAACCTGAAAACAATAAAATTAATCAAAGGAATTTAGAAAAAAGTAATGGTAAATTAAAATCCTATTCTTGAAACTTTATTTCCTCGTTTACTCAGTAACGTACCACTATTATGTCATTCAATAGTCAATACATTTTGAGTCATAATAATAAAATAAAATTTATTTAATTTAAAATAAATTATTGGATTGCTTTGAGAAGGTGCTGTTATTTAGTTTGAGAAACTAGAAATCCAGATTGTTATACATTAAGAATAATTGAAATGTGCACTGAAAATGAACTCATATCGCTAAGCTTAGTTAAGTATTCAGCTTACGTATTTCCGTTTTGATGCTAAAGTAATAAAAACAAAGACAAAAATCGGCCACTATTTGTCAATTCGTTCCATTGCTTTTACCTGCATAAAAGGTAAAAAAGAAATAAAAACAGTGCAGCTGCAGAATTTGTATTTAATATAACAATTAGTAACATACATTTCTCATTCCGCTTATTTATTGAAATTAAATTTATTTCTGTTTCTAATTCCTTGCCAATTAAATATATATTGGTCAATTAAAATATACTTAAATTACGAAAAAAACCCTTTTTTTAACTAATATTTATTATTAGAAATTAGAAAAATATCAAAACTTGCTACGTAAGACTATTTATTCAAACCTCTTTTAGACAAGCTACAAATTTGGAAAACCTCAAAGCAAATATCATTAGGTTTGTTGTATTTCTCCCCCTAAATGTAATCGTCGATGTCTCATTTTTGTATAATACCATCAAGTGTACTTATACAAACACTAATTAGTACTATATGAATTTTTTATTTAATTTCAGTTAAATGTTTTTATCTTTCACATCTTCTCTCTACTGCACAGGTAGTTAATCACAATAAGTTTTTGAAGAAAGCACAGCAAGAGCTTGAATTGAAAGAGAAATTGTGAAGAAATTACAAGATTATATAGAACAGATAGTAGAAAAGAAATAATTATCAAAGTTACATAATATGTTACTTAAATCTAAACTAGTATGAATGTTTGATCTTTTAAGCACATAATTCACCACTTTTGTAATTCCTCCTTCAAAATATAATGATACTAAACTTATATTAACCATGAAATTAATTCTGTTTTTATTATTGATATTTTTAGATTATTTTTTTGCTATATTTTGACATAAGCTTTATAGGAAATTATATCCGCGCCATTTCGTTCTGATAATTTTGTTGGTGGCCATCTAGGATTACATAAGTTTTGCTTTAAAAAAGGTGTAGTTGTCTTGGAAAAGAAAATTCTTACCGCCAGACAAGTCTTTTTGACATTCCAAGATACCTTGAAGCATTCATGATCTCAAATTTATTTACAGTAGACTAACTCTTTTCAGACATGCATCTCTGTACCATAATAAGAGTTGGATAATCAATTGTCAAGAGTACACATTTTGGTAAATATTCTTGGAATTCTTTGACGTACTATTCGTCACTGCTTTGCGGTTTGATTTATATATTTTGTAGCCTATAGCACCCGAAAGAGTTTGCTTTTCAGAAACAAGTGTCTTCTTTCTTAGTCTACGTTCTCTTAATCCACAAAAAATCAGTGTTTCCTACTAATATTTATAGCTTCGCATAATAATTTAGTAAATTCGGTAGAATTCAGACTTCTGCCAGCCAAATTTGTTCTTAGGGCAGCATTATTTCTGAGCGAGGATGCCCTTGGTTTCGCAGTACGCAATTTATTAGCAACGTTTTAAAAAAGATAATGAGCAGAGATATCATCATTGTAATAATAACTGCCAAATAATATTATTGGGAAATATATAAAAAAATCTGGTGTGAACAGCACACGACTTTCCTTATCCTGTTATTATATATTATACCGGCTACATCGTCTCGGCCCTGCGTTGCTCTCGTCTAAAAATTTGTTAATTCAAAAGAGGACGAGGCGCGAGTCCAACACTCGAAAGCTGATTAAAATAAACAGTACAAGACAATAATGGACTCGTACTTAAAATTTTGCTACGTCACTGAAGGTAACCGTGCGAGCTCGGCCGCACGGCCTTCTCCATTATCGCCTGCGTGCTCCCTCCTAGCGGCCAAGCGCTTCCCACATCCTCCCACAGTCGGCCGGAAGCTCACCGATTTCCTTGGAGAAATCTTAAGAGAGATAGTTCTTGGATTTAAAAAGTCTAATAACACTTTGCTGGTAACGTACGATCTTAGTTGGGCCTTCAACACTGTTGACTATAAAGTCCTGGTTGAGGAACTGAAATTATATGGCTGGTATATGTGGTAATGTATATTCGGTCTAACATTTTTTTATTTTTTTTTTAAAATGATTTAAGGCATAAATGATAAAGCCATTGTTTGCTAATACTCTGACGATTCTAACCTTTTACTTAACGATGAAAAAACTTAAAGTCTTTATTCAAATCTATGGAATTAAATATCAAGTCAATGTGGAATTGGTTAGAGATCCCTAAACTAAAGTTAAATGAAAAAAGCCTAGTAGATAGTGTTAGGATTGAAATACGTTGTAATCGACCAAAACCCTTGTAAAGTTTTAAGGTTTGCCTGGCTATATTATTTACAAATTTTGAAAACAGAATAATTACTGGAATTCAAATATCAGAACTTTATTTCGAAATTTGTCATTTTCACTTATTAGTGATAACGCTGTTTTAAACAAAACTATAAATATTATAGATAAAACTGATTACTTAAAAGGATCCCAATACATTGCTTACGCGTCCCAAATAAATTTTAATTTTTTTAATGCAAATCAGACTTTAATTTTGTCGAATTTCATGGCAACTCCTGTTTCATTTTTCTACACAAAGACTCTCGAGGTGAAATAACGGGACTGTTGAAGAGCCAATTATATGCATTTTGTCCTCCGCCAACCAAGACGTGATTTGTTGGAAAAAATAGTTGCCATAAGCAGAGTTTAGTTTAGGAACAGTCAGTAAGAGTTATTTTCTAATACATCTTAATATTTTAGAGCACTGATAGTCCTATCTATAACATGAAGATGTCCCATTCTTTAAACGGACATACATCACTAAATCATTAATGAACTGTAACGTTTCTAGTTAATTTTGAGCAATATTTACGGTATGTCTCCTGAGCAAATTGAATCTCTAAGACATCTTAATGTTCAGCACTATATTACTAATTTCCACGTCCACTTTTATCACTGAGCTCATTTAAAATTATTTTTGTGTTTTATTGCCAACAAAATTACAGAAATAACCTGCTACATTCTAAAACTTGTAACTTCATTTCTTTGCTCTTTTGCGAGTGCACATCGTTTTTGACAATCCGATTTAAAATCCCCTTTTCTTTGGCCACTCAGGCTTTTTTCTACAGTAAATATATTAGTTCTGTTAAATTTTTAGAAATTGTGCTCGGGGATTGCCCAGTATTAAATAATTCTGTTATTTTCCTTCCTATTACTTTTGATAAAGGTTTTCTATAGGCCACTTTGTAAGCAATTACTGATATATAATTAAAGAATTGTCAGAAATAAACAAAAAACTATGTTTGTTGATAATCGACGTTCATTGTTTTATGCTTAAAGGGATAAGCAGCGTTTTAGAAACATTTCTAAGATTAAAAAACATAATGGCTTAGCTAGTAGAGTTTGGATGTATACGTATTCAACTACCCCTTCTTTACCAAACTAAGATAAGCGAAAACTTTTGACTCAGAGTGAGACAAAATTTGAGAAAGCTTAAATATGGAACATCAGAAAAACTGATCACTGCAAACCTCTACATTTGTTTTTATGGGTATTAACTGTTTCTGCTTTCTAAGTACTTTATAAATTTAAAGTATGTGAAGAGATATTTTGACTTTTTAAAAATAGTAGATCAAAATCATTTTTATTCGCTCGCCACGTATAACTTATAGCAAGGAATTACGTGAGACTAGAAAAATGTTTTAATTAATTAGTTAATTCTGTTACCAGGATATATATTATGCCACTCCATGTTAGCAATAACCATTATGTTCAGTATATAAGTATATAGTCAGTAACTACATGAATTTTGAAAAGTTTGAAATAGGCAAATAGATGGATCTAAATAGATAACCTAGATTCGATTTTTAAAAAATTAAAATTTGTACGAGTTCTATAATCTTATAGGAGCAAACTTGAGAGCGCTATATTTTTCTACTAAAGTTGCTATACAGAAAATCTCTTGTAATTGATTTAAACATTGAAACCATGTCAATTACACAATATGGAAAAACTGATTTATTTCTGTTTGTAACAAGTAATACCCTGATTTTTACATGCTTGTATAAAAGTTCATGTACTTTTATATTTTTTGGGAGTTAGAGTTGGGAAGGTCAATTTTATAGTACGTTGATTTATGTTAATTATTTAATGCCATTTGTTGGTGTTTCACTCATTTTACATTAACAGTCAATAAGAACATAACATAAATAGTTGATTTCTTCTCCTCTACATTCTCATACTCTATTCTCTCAAGTCATCCATCGCAATATTGTTACAAACATTCCTAGTGCTTTTATATATTACTCTTTATACTACACACATTAATTCTTAGAACAAAACATTATTTTTATTTTATATGTACAAAATTCAATAAATATAAAATACATATTGTTGAAGTTGTGCAAGTTTATTGATTTTTCCAATAAAGATAACACAACAAGTTTCTTGTTTTGAAGTTGCAGTAACATTAATAACGGATGATTGATCTAGAAGGACGTTGGAAATTTAATGCTCATTTCTATCTACATACGTGACGACTGCAAAAAATACGAAATTAAAAGAAACAAGCAATGTAAGTAACAAATAATAAACAATTTAATAACCTTTCCTTAAAAGTGCACAATCATAGCAAGGTGATTCTTAACTTAAGACAACATGTGCATGCTTTGATGTTTGACAAAAAAGTGTCAACTTGAAGCTATATGTGCATGTTATAATCAAAGGCGAAGAAGAAGACATTTGTGCACCCTTAAACATTTGAAAATCAAAAATGGGCAGGACGTAAAGAACCAGATTTCAACGCCTGACCATCCCAAATTACGTTCCTCTTTAGAAAAATCATTAAACAATTTACGAGGATTTTTTTATTATTAAGTTCAACAAAGTTTGAATAAGTTACTTCATTATATACCAGTAAATAACAAAAATATACATTTACATGTAAATCTGAGCTTTTAATCATATTGTGGTGAAAATATTCCAAAAGAAATGTAACATATTTCCGAGCGTCCCCAGAAAACTCCAGAACAGATCAGTCGAGTATTTTTCTTATTTAATGAAACAACTGTTTTTGTTGATTGCTTGCCAAACAATATGGAAAAGAATTCAAAAATGTTAATTATGATACCACACCCCGAAACGGATAATGTGTGTAGTATAAAAGTGTTAGGGAACTATTCTGTGTGGTGTATTTTTTCCGGAAACGTTCGATGTTTAATTACCCCAGCCATGACTTTGCGAGAACGAGCCATAAATCACGCAAAGTGGCTGCGAATTTGAATAACAACCAGAAAGTGGTGAACGAGGCGCCTGCCGTGCTTTCGCGTGCGGGCACTTCGGCTTAACGCCCATTTGTCGAATCGTACAATGAAAGGGGTAAGTGCTTTGTTCGAATTCCTCGTGCGACCGGGCCTTTGGAGTTTTTGGTAGGGCATCGGTCTTCTTTCCGCCATTGTCAGCTTAAATTTGCGACACCACTTCGTACTTTGGATTTGGCGCTAAGGCGTTTAATTTCATACCCCCTTTGTCGAGGCTGTAATCCTCCTGATTTGGTAATTAGGGGGAATTTTAGAAATTGTGCGCCCATAAATCAGTGACATTCGGATCTTTTGTTGGTTACATGATTCTCAAGGATGGTGCTAAATTTATTTAATTACATCTTCTGAGACTTTTAGATAATAGCTCTGATTGCTATTTAAATAGAATTTGTTTGCCGGTGCCCGAATCCAGCTGCCGAACGGCCTCCGGGCAAATTATCCCACACTAATTTGTTTGGCCGCGCCGCGTCCGGCACGATCGGCGGTTCAAATCCCGGACAAAGTTCGCCGTGGCGCAAATTGAGGTCTTCCCTCCGCGTGTTAGCATAAATTACAATAATTTTTAGATAATGCCGGAACAGCTGTGTAGGACTACGACTAATGAGCATTTAAATTTTTAATGCAGGAAGCTGGAGCTGCGCGAGCGCCTTTGAAAACGCGCCGTGCATAATGGCGGGTGCCCGCCAAAAGGGGCTCGTGCATGGATTCGGCGACGGATCCGCGGAATTCCGCGGCGAACTCCAGGAGCCCGGCTCCATTTCGCTCCGTCGTGTGCGTGCTCGAGAGCCAGCGTGCGTGGCCAATTTGTCTTCGGATTCCGATATTCGTCATCTTCGCGTGAACCCGCTCCTGGAGGCGGCGCGGCCTAATACTCGGCCGGTAAAGTGCTTCAAAACACCAATTCCAGTTCTAGGAATTCATTATTCTTTGTTTCATGACGGACCCCATAAAACATCAAATTATATGCTTAGGACCTACTTAAAACTCCGGGCTACTCGACCTAGCCACAAAAAATGTTATGTGTTTCTAATGACAACTGCTCTGCGCCAAACAGAAAAATAAAGCTTCTGCTTGCATGATAATTGCACGCTGTAAACGTCGGCGCCTGTTTTCGGGGCCTCTCTCGCGGCTTCTTATGCAATCCTTTAAAAACAAAACTTTAAATTGTGTGAGGGGAAAATTACAAAATTTAGATTCGCCCCTGTAATGGGTTGTGGACTGGACCACCGCTAGGCGAGCGCTTTCAGACTTGTAATTTAATTAGGGCCTCCGAGGTAGTCCATAAAAAGGTGAGAAACATAGATAACGATAAATGGGTCTTCATAAGTTACCAGTAATGAGAATCAAACGTTACGCAACGACACAACATTTAACTTTTCGATTATCTGATAGAAAAAGCTTTTGGACTACATGGAGGTAAGTAGGCATTCTAACTCACCTAGTCATAGTTTATAATAAAAAGCGCTAGCGCTCTGCGTAATACTTTTAATTGTTTATTGGCGACTAAAAAATGCAAAATGTAGAGAACAAAGATTATTAAAAAACAATAAGAGCTTTGCGGTTTGAAATCTTTATACTGCTGATTTAAATGATTTATACGTTTCGAAGAGTTGCGCAAATATCAACCATTTGTTGGTTTTATATTATGCTGCTACCGCAGAAAGCATTTCAAAACGGAATTTATTTATGTGCCCAATTACTCATTGGTATCTACCAGCTGCTGCTGACTCTACAGTAATTTATCAGTTTGCAAAAAGCTCAATTTACATCGCATTTGCAAAAAGCGCCCAGAACTGCATTACGAATTTTTAAATTAAGTGGTCGTTTTCATTTAAAATCTGTGTACTGTATCGAATTATCTGGCGCAATTTGTTGCGCCATTAGAATTCTTAAAATCTAAGCACTGCAGTAATTAGTTAAACGTTCGTAATTCAGCGTTCAGCAGTAATTTATTGCACACTTGAGCAATAATTAATAATCGACGCAATGTGGCGCCTTCAGAAAAGCTAGGTTTGGGACTTGAACCAGTACAATTCAGAGTTTTCCTTAATCACAATAAAAAAATAAAAATTTAACTAAAATCTAGTACCTAAATTCAGAACACAAAATTGCTTTTCTCCTAAAATTATTTTTGGTTTCATTTGAGCACAGGAAAGTGAGAGCGGTCGTGCAGCGTGTAGTAAGCGAGTCGCCTAAAGACATGCAGATTACCTTTTTATAATTCACTGATTTTATTAAGATTATATACTGCTATGATGCTAGTGTTTACCGAACTAAAACAAGAATTTTTAAGAATGAAATTATAAAATACACAGATCCATTTGGCGGGACAAACAACGCTTTTTTACGGTTACTATAAATCGTGTTAAAGTAATGAAAGAATCAATTGAAAAGAGAAAAAAACTAAAAGTTTAGGTACCTCCTCTGAATGAATAACTTTAATAAGATTTACCAAAGAATGCATCAAAAAATTGCAACTAAGCATAAATTGATGGTCTACGTGGGAGGTCTCAAGTTATCCTTTATTACAGACATAATTAAAGCTCTCATTTATATGCAATAAGAATGTCTAAAATATGCCGTGTAATATACATATGCAGTGTAATACGCTGGAAAAATTTAAACAAAAATAGCTTTATGGTAACAGCATAAATTGTGGAAAAACAACACAAGTTAAGGATTAAAGCATAATTTTGCAACAATAGGCATTTAAAATGCAGAGCAGGAGTACATTGTAATCATAATTCATTAATTAGGAAAACTTTGTTCGAAAATATTTTTTAAATGTCTCTTAAGCAAAAGTTAAATAAATTTGCTAACAAATCTGTCTATAAGTGGGAATTGCATGAATTGTTTTTTAATTTTTATTTAATAAAGTAAAACTTTTTTGGAATAATCGTCCTAAGCTTCAAACAAAAACATTTAATCCACTAATATTTCACAACGTGCATAACTTAGCTTCTCTTTAACATCCATGTGGTCACGATTCAAAATTTCGCTATTTTAAATTAAAACATTAAAGAACTCCAGTTCAAACCAATAGTTTTTGGAAACAACCTAAAGTAAATTTTACCTCTATATAATTGTTAGTTGGTACTCATTTTAGCTGTGTTCTTTTAGCTATTGCTATAAATTCCAGTATATAGTACTTAAAAATTACAATAAACTATTTTTAATTTTCTATATTTCTTTGTTTCTTTTTCTAGATTACTATAAAATGTCATTTATAAGCATAGAGAAACCGAGAACAATTTTTTAAAAGTAAATTTTAACTTTTTATACTCCCATCTCATGTAAACAACCTGTTCTTTTTAACGATACAAAAAAATTCAATCTTAAAGACCTGCAAAAATATGTGTACATGATTTAAAAACAACCCCTAACCTAATTAGAAAACTTTTTTTAGACGTGCATTTGAAACCATGATTGTAACTAATCCAAATATCAAAACATTCAGAATGGTTTGATTTGTACAAATATCAACTTAATCCTTTAGGACACTGACGTAAAATAGAATTTGGTGCAAAGAAACAAATAAAGACGGAGATGTTCAAGAACTGGCTACCCCAATCCTGATCTTAAACTTAGACCTTAATACAAAACTAGAAAAATAGAAAAAAACGCTGAAATCAAAATCTTATGAAGAATTGAGAGAACGAGATTTGGCATAATAAGAAGCAGTTTTAACACTCCAAACCAATACTAGCACGATATAAGAACAGTTAAGCTGAGAGGAAAATAAGATTGTAAAAAGAGTATTTAAACCACTAATGTATAGAAAGGAAACCAAAAAAAGACCGAGAAAAAAGGGTGATAAAATTACGTATATAGTAGAACGAAGTTAGGTTTAAAGTACAAAACAGGAAAGAATGGAAGAAACCATTCAGAAGGACACCAAGGATATGACTCAACCTCCTAGCAAAGATAGAAAATTCTTACGATTAAATGATTAAGTAAGTACACTGTTGATAATGAGTTTTAGAAAGATGTGACTGCTGGCACAGGTCTGAAAAATGTCTGTCAAGTGTCATTAGCTTTTTTAATGATTGCACAGCACAAAATTATTAGGACTATCAAATTATCCAGATTACAACAAACAGATTAAATATTTTTTAAGTAATACAGGTTTTCCATTTTTACGTTTGCAATAGATAAAGCAAATAGATATTGAGGAACAAAGAGAATGAAGTATTTGTATCTCAAGACTTGTTTCGAGAGAATTTTTTACCGAGCTCTTAAACATATAGATTTTTATATCTTTAGGAGTTATTAATATCATACGATTCTTATATAATAGTAAACTAAAGATAAATCATTTTTCAAGTTATACAACTTATAAAAAAACAATTTAAATTGTATCGCTTCGTGCTTTGCTGCATGCTAGTGTTGGTGAATATATGCGATCTATAGCGAAAATATCCAGTCAATGTTGACATATTGAAACGGCCACGATGCAACCTGGTAGCCGATGAGAGTGAATTGTGAATTTTACTGGTCTGTTTAGTTGGGAGTTGGGCGCCGGTAAGTGAGCACCCAGTAACTGAGCAAATAGAAAATCATAACTGCATTAAATATTATGTGAAGCTAGAACTCTCGGTTGCAGAAACCATTCAGATAATTTAGAAAGTTTTAGAGAGTGAGATAATGACTGTAGCACAAATAAAATTACATTACAAACTATTCGGAGATGTTTGGGAGTTTATTAAAAGTGATCTACCTTCTCAAAGACTAGAAACGAGCAAAAAATTAAAAAATGTTAAACGCAATCGACTATCTGAAAACTAAAAGATGTGTCATACCACGATTTAGATTTGTTCCCAAAACTGAAACTTGAAAAGAAGAGATTTCAGACCGGACTAAAAGATTTAAGCCGATATGACTAGACGGTTATAGAAGATTCTATCATAGAATTTTTTATAATGTTTTTAACAACAACAACGTCTGTCCCAAAATACCAACGATATTAATATGATGCAAATAGTTGGCGGGCTAAGATATAACCTGGCAGTTAAAGAGAGCAGATTGCAATGCGCATGTGTGAATGAGGACGGCTTCACTGGCCGGGCCAACTGTGCATGAGCACATGCAGTGTGTAATCACCGGATTTGCAATACACTCGCGCAGTTATTACAAATGCAACAAATTTTTATTAAATTTTGTTGGCAACGCTGGAACGTTTGTCTGTAAAAACTATTCGGGTGGCTTTCGGAAACAATGCAATGAGTGCAACATAAATAAAGGCCAGGAATCGGTTGATAGCATTCCACGTTTGGTAGACCAGCAATGAGCAGAACTCAGGAAAATGTAAAAATACTATAATAAATAAGACTAGGTAATTGACAATTTAAAATCTAGAAAATGAGCTGGAAAATTTCAAAATCTAATGATGTAAAATTTGATGGAATGGCATCAAACGTGCCACCGTAAAATTTATTCCGCAGCTACTACTACTAGAGCAGAAAATACATCGTGCTGCAATTGTTAATGATTTATTTCAGATTATTACCCATAAACCAGATCTCCTCAAAAAGATTTCACTAGAAGTTTTCAGCTCAATGAATTTGCGAAAAAAATAGAATTACAGTCTCCTTGGCCATTATTTAAAAAAATATTAATTTTATTAATGTACAACTTTGCGCCTAGAGAATTCTACTCCCTCTCCCCCTCCCTCACAACTTACCAAATTTTATGGTATCAAAGATAAAAGCTATATATGTCTTATTCTTGTGGGGACAATCTGAATTAACATACAAGAAAAGAATGACGACCCACGAATTTAACAAAAACTTCAAATAATTCTAATATAATCAATAACTAAAAAGAAAATATATTATAAAAATTAGAAAAAAGACTGCTATAAATTTTGACCAAAATTTTTATAGCAAATATCTGTTACTATGGTCAAAACAATGAATTTTCTGCAAAAGCATTATAGTAGTGCCATGAAGTACAACTTTTCTTTTCTGATTCTTCCTAAATAATCTTAACTAAACTTGTTGCAATATCATATATTATAAAAAATAAAATTTTATTAAAACAGCGAGATGCAAATATGCAAAAATAGAAGTTCAATATTTTTTATGATTTAAGAATCTGTTAAAGTCGTAATTATGTCATTAGTAAATGTCTTACTTTTTTCAGAGTACTTTGGTTTGGTAAAACAATAAATCGGGATTATTATTTCCAAAATATTACAAATTATTAGGTTGGCTATTTTTTTATCATTTTTTCAACATATGGCTGACGCAGGGATGTTTACTATGCTATCCTTTCTTTGAAACTTATATTGAAACTAAATCTTTTAGAAACTTTTTAGAAATGGTTACCATTGGATGTAAGAAATACATTTTTAGCAAAAATTCGATAAAATTATTGACAACTTCCCCCTCTAGTGAGAGGTTTTGAATAACTAAATGTAGTGATTAAACTATACTTATGACGCAATGATTATAAGAGGGATATTATTAAGGATGGAAAATACTATTGGCCTGCTGATGTTTTTGATGGGGAGGGGCAAAGGAGGTGAGCTTTCGATGCTTATAATAAAATCACATAACAATTGATTGCAGGTAAAGTTTAAGAAACAAGCGAGTTGCGATAGTGAGATAACATTGAAAACATTGTTACATCGCAATTTCAGAAATGCTGTTTGTATTGGTCGTAGGGATGGAAAAAGCCCCACAAGTAATACGATGACAAGGATTTTAGGCAAGGTTTCTCATTTTGTGAAGAACAGTGCTAGACACTATTGTCCTGTTGTACTCACTATAGAGAAACAAAAACTTTTCATATTTTCGCTAACCTCTATAACATTAAGGACTTAGGTGAAAAATATTACTTTACCCCTCCCTTTCTCCAAGCCATTACCCCAGCAACCAACACAAATGAGGGTTTCTAACACTTGTTGGTCGGGATTAGTTATTAGTTACGCTAGAGATGGATGATTACAAAAATCATTCGACAATTGTAGAACGTCATAAGTTAGGGAAACACTGATGGTTTTTACGGGACTGCTTTGGAATGGTTATGCAGAACATCTCAACCCATTTCCGATAAGTTTTATAGATTGCCACTCAACAGTTAGACGAAATATGAGTAGTTGTGTAGAGCAGAAGCAGTCCAAGGACGATAAAAGACGACATAGCGTTTGCTTCGCTAGAAAAAATCCACGCGAGGCTTCGCGATAGACATCTGGCTTTTAAAACTTGAGACGACTGCAGTGTTGGTCAGTTCTTTAATCCCACAGTTCCGTCGATATTATGCAAATGTGCAGCCCAAGATTCCGGCGCGGCCGCGCCGCTAACGAGCGCAATTACGCCGAAACATTTAGCGAACTACCGGAAAGAAAGCGCCGGCACCGCGGAGGCTAATGGCTGGATTGCGATGCCGGGCGCAGGCAGCACATCCGCATTATATAGCACTCGTATGCATGACATTCGGGCGCAGAGCCCGGCAAATATGTGTCCGTTTTAATTACCGCGATGGAATAATAATAAAATTAACGAATCACAGGTGCACTTCCGCTCGCGGCGTCATGCGATGCGCTGCGAGCGCTACGCTGCCGCAGGTAAAAGTTAAGCGAGCGTGGCTCGCCTGCTGCCGGCGCTGCTCATCAGAAAAACAGTTGATAACAGCATTCCGGGGCTCGTTACATTCGAAATTAAATATTGCAAAAAACAATTTATTTGATTAAAGTTGGAGTTTGAATGCATAGAAGCTTATCACGGCTTGTATTAGATTTGCAAAAATGGGTATGGGTTTTTTTATCCATTTTTTTAATTAATGGTGGTGAGACTTGCCGCTACGCAGGGGTAACTTCTGTGAACTGAGAGGTTAAGGCTCTCATATGCTTGCCCTCATCGCTTGGTCGTTGTGTACCGTCTTTGGTACGATGCGGTAAGCACCGCGGCTTAGTCTCAATTATTCTTGTGACTAAGTACGCTACCCACTAGGCATCAAAGAGCTCTGAGAAATTAACCCGAGTCCGTCCGCACCGCAGCCAAGCGCTTCAACCGCACGGCCCCACTGGCACTTTTATTAATTAATAACATGAGAAAAAAGTTCTTATTTTAAAATTTCTGAAAAATCAGATTGAGATTAAAATAGAATAAAAGATTTCAAGCACTGTAAGAGTTGTGGACTTTCACTCACTACAAGTTATAGTAATAGAAATCGAATACACGGATTTACGTTTTGACTACCTCCAGTGGAGACCATAAATATCATTTGTGAATGGTTTGAGATCCTTCTTGCTCACGTTCGCAGGAATTTTCCCGCATGAGTCAGATTCATTAATATAAAAGCGTAATTGAAACAGCGCATTCAATTCAGAGTACTTTTTGATATCATCAGAAATATTCTAATTTGTTATTCATAATTGCTTTCCGGTTCAACTTTTTTGTTTTACTCATCTTAAAATCCAGACTTCACATTCTCCTCGTCATTATTGCAAATCGAGTTAGCTTTCTGAGCATTTGCCAAGAACGGCCAAAATTTGCCTTTTTGAAACTAAAAGCCTGGCCCAAGAGAACAGCGCAAAGCTACCACCTAAACCGGCAATTAAGGTTTCTCAAGAGAAACTCGCCTAATAAATTCATTTTATTTTAAGCTGGACGGAATTCCTGCGCCTAAGTGCTGTTTTCTGTTCTGCGGGCGATTGTTCGGCCTTAGACAAATAAATGCTCATCACGAATTGTATGCGCGCCCGCGAACTGCATATTCATGCGCCACCGAACAATCCGGCTGGCGGCGAGTCCCGGATTAATTCACAGGTCCATTCATCGCCCAGGTGCTACCGGAGAATTCGGCTCGCAAGCCTCGGGCTCACACGGCGTGAGCGATACGGATCTGTCTGCATGCTCGCCGGATTTTTTAGCCTTATTACGGACACTATCTCGGAAATTAAGAGCTGCGGAATATGTAAATTCCGGAGGCACCCGCTCCGCTCAAGTGCCCTTAATATTCGTCATAAATAGCGCGAGCAGAGTAAACTTCGATCAGAGATAAGCGGCTTTATACGTCTCGTTGCACCGGTGATTTGAATGCCGACGTCGTTAATCTCGCGATTTCGGGCGGCGCTCGCCGATTTGCATATAACAGGTGCGGCCGGAGCTGCCGCTCGCTGATTAATTGCTGGATCTATCTAAATGTGAGAATTGCGCAGAGTAACAGTGAATAAAAGTCACAATAGCTTTGCATTTTGCAGGAATGTACCATAACCAGTAACCCTCAGAAACACCTTATTAGATGCTGTCAAGTTGTAAAATATGAAGCTCGAGCTTTCAACCTCCTAGATATGCAAATCTGAAATTTGGGTACGGGAAGCTTCAATTTTAACAGCCCGGGGATCTCTACCTGCTCGTTATATAACAAGCAGGAACGCTGACGTACCTGTGGATTACTAAGACTCTTGCAATTTCCTTCTTGTAAAATATTAAAGTTCACTTTCCTTAAATTTTTGAAAAATGCATTAAGACGAGCCATTTGCATGCTGCCTCAAACAGCGCGCCTGCCGGTTCGTTAAACCCACCTGAACTCCCATTATAACTTAATTTCCGATTTTTCGTAAACACCGCCATAATTGGCGGCGAGCTCCAGTCTTAGAACAATATTTATAAAGCGCCTTTAATTGTTGCGTGCGCGAGCTAATTACCATAAATTAGGGGCCGGCTATTCTGGCGAAATTAGCGAAATTCAGTTTACCAGCAATTTGGAGACGGGCTTTTTCCATTCTCGTGTACGGCTCCTGACCGTACTAATTGTAGCTGTAAAACATGTTACGCGTTATAAAAAATGTAAATTTCGAGAGCATGTAGAGGGAGTCGGCGCGGCGACCCAATTGGTTCTCAAATAAAAATAGAAGGAAACAGCCGAGATGCCTTAGTTAAATTAGAGAAAACAGCAATATTTCATAATGCGGCTAACTATTACACGTAATTATTTTTGCACGGGATGTGGGTAATTTGTAGATTATTGATGAAGATAGCAGCAAGAAATGATATTCCCATTCCAAGTCGTCTAGTGACGCTGATTAAGAAAAAATCGTTTATGCTGTAAACTAGGCCGTTATAATCTGAGGATTTCTTAGACCTATTGTTCATATGCCGATTAATTTGAGGCCGGCGATGGAGAAAACCGCAAAAGCTAAATATTTGGCAGATTTTATAGTATCCGTTGGTGTCTGAGGTTTTATAAGGTTTCGCCTCGTGGCCCATCGGCAGGGCCATTTAGGCCGAGATGCTGCTTACCTGCCGTTCGCTCCCTCTATAATTAACACGTAATTATTTCATCCTTAATCATTACGAGCCACACTCTATGTAATTATAATTTTGTGAGGTTTACCTGACTATAAAAATGGGTTCTTTTTTAATTACGGCCAAATTAGGCTCGAAATAAAAATCCCAAATGTATATATAAAATGGATAATTAGAGGTCACGGTACCATCGGTAATTGGCCAATAAGTGGCTGTAAACAAAAGGTTAATGGCAGTCCAGTTGGAGGTAGCAGCTCTCGGGGCTCGAAATTAGGGGTTAAGAGGGACGCCAAATGTAGAGCGCCATTAGTTCCGACAAGTTAACTGAAAATCTCCATATCTAAGAAGAAAATAACATGCCGCTCGAATTGGCTCGCAGTCAAACAGATCAGCCTATCATAGGAATATTTTGGAGTGAAACGCATTTTTTCGGGTCCAGGGTCCGAAAGGCGGCTTGGGGATGCATTATGACGGAGATTCTACCTGTTCCTGCACTCGAGCAGCCCGTAACGGTGCACCGAAGAGGCGGACAGAGCGGCCGAAATCAGATAACTGTACCATCGGGCTGATTTTAAATTAAAATATAGCTCACTTTATGAAGCGCTTTAATTGTGATAGGCCCTTGTATTCAAATATGATAATGGCAGGAGCTCGTAGTAAGCTAGGGCGCGCTTGTATAATGCGAAATATCATGCGGTGTAGCTAAAGATTCCTGCTAGAATTTTGCGTTTCATTATTTAATTATGATTTGTTTGGTTTTAAGAATAAAATCTGGATGTAACGCTATAATAGTTATGTTAAATTATTTATAGCATTTAACATAATACCTTAAAACAATTCTCTTTCGATAGCTAAAAATTATATTTAATGTAATAAATAGAAATAAATTAGTTGGGTTCAATTAAAATAAACTCCAAAATAATTGTAATTCAGATTCCTAACTATATTAATAGTTGTTATCTTAGAAAATATAGCAAATATGATGAAATAAAGTAATATAGGAATATATTTAGTTTAAAACATCCTAATGAAGCTTCGATCATATCAGCAGATGTGGGAAATCCAAAATGTGCCTAATCACAGGGCTGTACTTTATTTAAAAAAAATTGCACGGCACACAAACTACTCGCACCTTTGTATGATAGTAGTTTAATTTGCAAAATTTCGTTTTTAATCCCAATTACAGTTTGGTTGAGCGGTCATTATAACTGGAGGTCCTATTCGGGCTTCTGCGAGCTATGCGAAAAGTGGTTAGTTCGCCTTACTCAACTATACAGCGCTCAGGCCTTAGAAAATCGAATTAATTAAGCTAATTTAGCTGTTATCGACCATATGCTGCTGGATGCCAAGACGCCGTTTCCGCAGAAGCAGCAACACGCTGCTTTATTGTTAGTGCGTGCCGCAAGGTTCCCATTCATAAAACTGTCATTTCTACATTTGTGATACTGAACATTACCATTAATTATAACAATGATATGATAGTGACAGAGAGAGTTTCGGTTAAATCTGCTAAAAACCACAACCGCCAGGAAAAAAATGTTGAAAACTTCAACGCTCGGTCGAGAAGCAAACCCGGCATGCAGGCTGAATTTGGGGAATAAATAAGCACTGGGCGGGTCAGCGACGCATCGGTGCATTGTCGTGAGCCCTGAGCGATCCCAATAATAATAAATTCGTCGGCGAACGAAGGCATTAATTCGAAACGCAACCGCTTAATTAGCCAAATAAGTCAGAGACATTGTTATTATGCAAGAGGCCTATAATGCGTACAATGCAATCAGAGGCCGAACTTATTATTATGTATAAAGGTTAAAAGAATTAAAGCCGTATTGGAGCCGCGTTTCTTTATTTGTGCGTCGAGCGTGGGAATATAAGTAAATCATTATCTTTGTTATAATTAACATTCGTGAATTGCGGCAAAAAACTCGTTTCATAATTTCCATAAGCTGTTTCTGCAAATTATATACTCTATGTTTGTAAAAGGCTGCAGTTTAGTCATCAAGATTCAAACGGAACTTTATTAGCGCCGCAATCCTCTAAATTATGGTTGTAAAATGTGCTCGTCATGTGCAGCTCTTTCGATATTACAACCTAAGGCCGAAATAAAAATATAATTCCGGAGCAAAGTCGAACGAGCAGGAGTAAAAAATTGAATTCGCTCGTAAAGTCTAATTTCCTTACTCGCCATTAAGTTTCCTGTGCTCATATGCACGACAAACAGCCGCGAGCATGTGACCGGTGAGCAACAAAGCGGAATCTGCTTTCTTTCAGGTGAGCTAATTGCAAGTGTCGCTGTTCGAATTCGTGGCGATTGCGTCAAAAGTGGCCAGATTAATCGTTAATCGTCACGGGCGAGGAGTTGTCAGCCGAATTTATTAAGGCAGCGTAACATTACTTAGCCGGCTCCTAATATAAACAAAATTATTAAATTAAAATGTTCTGGTAGGTGGTGTTACGGTGCTATTGTCACGTCACCTGGCATTAAAATCAAATTAGCTTAATACACTGGCAGTTCCTTGCTTTTTGCTTCGCGTCCAAAGGATACGCAAATTAGTTACAAAATAAACTCGAGATTATCTCCGTAGCGGAAACGTACGATCCAATAATTTTGATTAATTTGTGGAAATGCTCGCACGCTGACCATTAGCTCTACCGTCCGTAATAATTAACGATTCCATTAATTTAGCGGATTTGCATAACAATCCCGCGCTGCCGTTGCCATTATTATAATTGTAGTCGAAAATGATTAAAGAGACTTAATTTGCGCGGCGCGGCTGGCGCGCCGTTAGAGGAAACAGAGCGATTATGCAGATGCACCTCATTACAGTTTTCTCGGATGATGGATGGACGCGGGGAATTAAACTCGCCGCGGCAAAAAACGCATCCGTGAATGAACCGACGCATCGAATCCGCCACAGAAATTAATTCCCCGCCCGGGGACAGTTGGGCTAGGTTAGGGCCGCGGCAAAAACGGCGCCGGGCTCCCGCGGGCCTTCCACCCTGGAAAGCGGGGCCATTAGCGGCCGGGGGCCGGCGCCGTTTGAGCGCACCCGCGGGTAACTGGCGCAATTTTTGCCGCCAGATGCTGCTGAAAAAGCTAAACAATGAATATTGTAATCCGCGAACAAGTAGGCAAACTAATTATTTTAATGAGGGACGCCTCAAGATGGCAGGCGGCCGCCAGATGCGCGCCGCTTATCCGTGGCGAATTCAAGGATCGCGAAAAAGCCAATTTCGAGCCGCGGCCTTTCACCGGGCGCGTTTGGAAGAATGGAATATTAAAGCGGTAATTTGCATTAAGGCTGCACGTGACGTCACCTGGCTACGTGTTGATTCAGTAAACAAACACGTTGGACGCGGCGCTCGCCAGTAATTACCATGAACAATTTTTTAATTGCATAAACGCAAATTCTCTCTCTGCTAGAAATGAAGCGAATCACTTTGATGAAACTGTCGCCAATTAAAATTTAGATTTTTTTTAATTAATAACCTAAGGTCAAAACTATCCAGTTATGTTAAAAAAATAAGACGGTAAGTGAATAAGCCATAATGCAATTGCTTAAGAATTTCATAAATTTTATGCAGAAGTTCTAATAAATTGACTTTTAATTTTTCTAATGAGCAAAAACCTATTAATTCAAGTTTTTGCTTTTAATATTAATAGTCTTGGAAACGAAGCGAAGAAATACGAAACAAATTTGCATTGGACCTCAAACAACAACTATTTACTTACTCGTACATAATATTAAGCCTTGCGATAATCCCGATTCTAGTAAACAGTTATAATAATATAATTATTATTCTTTGAAGAAGATAATTGCTGACAGTATAGCAGCAAACTTAATATTTGAGGTACAATTGGCTGTTCAAACCCTCGAATACGTATGTTACAAAAAAACTGCCAAGGATAGATTTTTTTAAGCGCGCTGCCCCTCCGGAAGGCCCCCGGACCAGATGGCATCCCCAACCGCGCGCTGAAGGCTCTCCCGAAGATGGCAGTCGTCTACGTTCTTGCCATTACCAACGCTGTCCTGAGCCTGCGACACTTCCCGAGTCAATGGAAGATCGCAGACGTGGTGATGATCCCGAAGCCCGGGAAATCAGGTACGTTCCCCCAGGATTATCGGCCGATCAGCCTGCTGCCGAACCTGGGGAAACTGGTGGAACGCATCATCCACCACCGCCTGAGGACAGCGGTCGAAGAACTCGAACTTCTTCCATCCAACCAGTTCGGGTTCCGCCAAGGCCACTCCACCACCCACCAACTCCTTCGGGTGGTAGAGAAGATCACGGAAGGCTTCACCAAGAAGCAGTACACAGCTGCGGCCTTCCTTGACGTAGCCAAGGCGTTCGACAAGGTGTGGCATCACGGCCTCGTCTTCAAGATGGCTTCAGACAACATCCCGCTGCCGATGGTCCAGCTGATCCGGTCCTTCCTGTCAGGCCGCAGGTTCCGGATCAAGTTCGGCGGCGTGAAGTCATCAGAGAGGCGTCTCCGAGCCGGAGTCCCCCAAGGCTCGGTGCTGTCCGCCGTACTCTTCAACTTGTACGTGCGGGACATTCCAACGACGCCCTCCACGACGATGGCCCAGTTCGCAGACGACACAGCGGTAATGTCAAGCTCGCTGAGGCCCTCCCTGGCAATACGGCGTGTCCAGGAGGAGCTAGATTCAATGGAAGACTGGTGCGACAGGTGGAGAATTAGGATCAATCCAGAGAAGAGTGCGGCGATCCTGTTCTCCACCAAAAACAAACTACGATGGCGCGGTGACATCACGAACATCAGGATCTTCGGACAGGATATACCCTGGAGAGAAGAGGCACGATACCTCGGAGTGACCCTGGATAAGAAGCTCACCTGGAGAGTTCACGTGGACAATATGGTTACGCGGGCTAAGACAGCTCACCTAGCCTTGGGCAGCTTGCTGCACCCCAACAGCAAACTGTCAACAAGCAACAAGATATTACTATACAAGACAGTCATCAGGCCGACGATGCTGTATGCTTGTGCTGTTTGGGGTTATGCAGCCAAGACCCACGTGAATAAACTCCAGGTGGTCCAGAACCGGGCCCTCAGGACCATCTTTGGCGCTCCGTGGTATGTAAGAAATACCATTCTTCATAGCGATGCCGACGTGCCAACCATCCAGGAGTATATCTCCCAGTGCGCCCTGCAACTACACGCCAGCGCCCAAGACCACGGCAATCCAGCAGTCCGTGGTCTCTACAACTATGACGTTGACAGGGGCGCCCGCCACACGCGCCCGAAGATTCTGATTCCCCCGTAAGGCGGAGCGGGGGCGGTCTGCCTTACAGCAGGACATCCAACAACCACCAGATGTCACCGCAGCGTTGGGGGTTAGGGGCTGGGTTCCCAGGGACCCCCAATTACGTGATGAAGATGAGTGAGTGAGTGAGGATAGATTTTTTATATTAATAGAAACTTTGGTGGGTTGCAAAATAGACAACTTTAACAGTCTTTGAAAGGCTAACGTTTATATTAGTTGAAAAATGACGAGAAATGAAACTGCCAAAACCACCATATCATGCTTTTATTGAATTTAGAGATTTGCACTTCAGTTTTATTTAGAACAAATTCTATGCCAATCATAATAAGGCAAGTTATTTGTTCTCGGTGGATCGTTTGAACTTAAGTTATCATTATTTGAAAATAATCATACAGAATGTTACAAGTTTATATTTGAAACTAAAAATGGCCGACAGTCAGATGATTAACTTATAGACTGAGTAAACTGCAGTCTACGGAACCAGGAATTGAAGGGGGAGGAAGCAGTAGAACGTCCAATTTGCTTCTTAAACGCCAGGATGCTGTGATCAAGAAAATACCAAAAGTACAACCACTATCGTCGCCATCGACTTCGGCGACTTCAAGTCCAAATTGTAATGTATCAGATGTAGCACGACAAATGGCTTCGAGCTCACAGAGCTCTGAAAATACTCTCAAAAAGGTATATCCAATTGTATTACTCGATAACCCGACTTTGTGGTGCGTAAATGATAAACTTCGTGAGTTGGTGGCTTACAATAGCATTCAAAGAAACGATGACTCTGACTTTAATAAAATCTGAGCAACAGTAAGCCATTTTAAAAAGATTTTGTGCCAATCAGTTAATGAATACGGAATCAACTAGACGAGTATTCTGTAAAACATAAAATTTTATGGGGGAACGACGTTCTTGGCAACTAAGGGATGCGACAATTGGGAAAATAACCATATAGTAAACGGCCATGGCAACAATTCTAAACACAGAGAGTGAGTGTATTTTACAATTTATTAGTAGAAGTTGAGTTTCATACAGAAATAGCTTTGTAGTGAAATGTTTTATTAAAAATTCTAAAAGTTTTCAAAATTTGATACTTTTATGGCCAAACATGTAGCAAAATTTGGAAATAAAGAATAAAATGTTGCCTCATGATTATGAAGTACAACAGTCAATAAATTAATTATAAAGTTAGCGGACCAAGTTAAAGCAGAGTAAATAGCAAGTGTTATTTCATAACTGTGGTCTCAATGACAGATGTGTCGCATACAACCCAACTAGCTTTTGTGGTACGCTATGTGCTACCTACGGGGACGATTTTTGACGTTCATTTCTAACTGTAGTCATATAGGTAAGGAGATGGCGAATGCTGTAATTACGATCGTAAATTTTGTAGGTCTTGATCTAAATAACTTAGAGGACAGAGCTACAAATGCCTTCACGCTAGAATAGAAGAAGTAAATCCTCTGGCTACGTACATTCTTTGCATGAGCCGCTCTTTACTTTAGAGCAACCAATCTATAACTTTTAGTTTTCATTTAAAAAGGGCCTCTTACTAATTATTTATTAATATTTATTAAAAATTCTGTTGATAACTTAATGAGGTGCCAGTCAAGCATCATACTAATCGTGCTAGGAGATCCTTAATACTCTGACACACATTCCCCATAATAGTGATCAAACTACGGACGCAGAGTATGAAGCAAATGTGATATTAGAAAAACTGAAAAGTCTTAAAATGGTATCAATGATACATTTTTGGGAAAATGTTTTTGTAAACTCTCGAGAAGTAAGTGAAGAACTTCAAAGAGAAAGTCATTATTGGATACAGTACTGTACAAACATTTATAAATACTTTTCGAAACAAAGGTGAGCTTCCAAGACTAGAAGATAAAGGCCAAATTTATATGTGAATAATATAAATTTTTTTTAATGAGAAATCACTTAAATGGAAAATAACAGAATATATAAATTGGCAAATCAGCTCTGGAATTGTATGCTTCTGATTTAGATAAAACATTCCCTGGGGAATGTGTGCATTTAGCAACATTTTTAGGAATTAATAAAAGTATTGACAAAGAAGATAAGAATACCAAATTAAAAACACAATTGGAACCACGAGAACTTGTAGTATTATTGAAGTTATGGGACGTAGAGTGCTTTTCCCAACATTAACATAGAGTTAAGGCAGTTACTAACGGCTCTAGAGAACTACCCTTTTCAGATTTTAGGAGAACGAAAAGCTTTTTTAGATCAACGTTAAAAGAAGAAAAAATGACAACATTATTTGTTGAGAATGAGTTTTTACAGTGTTTCTTTTGATGACAGTCCAGAAGTTTATTGATTCTAAAGTCAGGAAAAGAATTTTTATTTTTTCTCATTGATATGTGAATGTATATAAACATTGTATTAGAATGTATGTATTAAAAATGCAAAATCAAATAAACGTTTTCTCTAAACAATCAACTTTTTTGTAATTTTTTGACAACCTCCCAAACAGACAAAAATTTGGGGGGAAAATTGCGCTAAAAACCTTAATGGGACCCTGCTGAGAGTTTTTAATAGTGGTTTCAGCTAATAAAGTATGCACATTTTCCCAAAGTAACTCAAATTCATAAGTATGAAATCTTCACAGAATGAGTTGCACTTTTAAATCTTCAAATAAAGTGTGTTGGAGATAGTGGGGATGGCATATTAAAGAGAAATATTCCCGAAGAAGCCTTGTTGACACACCATCGTTTCCAAGTATTCCTCGGACCATCCAGTTTTTTCCGGCCTCGCGAGGCAGATGATTAGAACCAGCCCCGTCCGTGTGCTAATTGGAGGGCTAAACAGCCAAAAAACAATCACGCGACACACGTCCTGCGAACGGTACGATCCGCGTATTAATTTCGACGTGTCTGTATCGAGACTAATGAACGCCGCCGTTCTGCCCAATTGCAGCGGCCGGGCCCTAATGATTAACTTTAAATTTGGTTTTTTACTATCGCGGTTTTTATCGGCACCTCGCCATAATAACGCGACCTCTCGAGTCAGCTGCTTTCTGGATGTGACTTAATGCATTTTAAACTATGCCCGGCCGGCAGCAGGTATATTTGGATAGCAGATTAAGCCCGCCACCTTCGGCTACCACGTTACGAGCTAATTCCGCCATCAGCTGGTTTTTGTGGGGTCTCGGAGGCGCGATTCGTTCCCAACTATGCGCGAATTCCATTTTCCACCTTCCTGTTTTGTTCTAGTAAAATCGGGTGACCACACCGTTCCTTCCGAGAAGCCCATGTGCTCGATGGGTCGGAATGCCGGGGCCCGTCCGAGGCGTCACCGCCTGATAGAGGGCGATCGGCGCTTGGCGCCATTTTGGGGATTTCGCACAGGTAAGCCCGGGCTTCTCATTAGGACCGCGAGCAGGTAGGCGCGGGCGCGCGCTCGCATGCGAAACGAGAGCTTTTTGGCCGTCCCGCGCCTTCCCAGAAAATTACATTTCGGAACCGTCATCGAGGCACACAAAGGGCGTTTTTTGCGCCCCCGGCTAAGGGCGGCCGGCGGCGATTAATTGCGGAAGTCGCGGCGCCGCAGCATGCCCAGACGTTCTATGCTAATGCCTTTTATTAAAATATTATAAAGTTGCGCCTTAATTGCGGCGAGCGCTACTTGTGAGCGCGCCGTAAATCATTTCGGAATAAAAATGTAAAGCTGCGTCTGCTTAGCGGCTTGCATGAATATTCATGCGTAAAATTGAATACAACAATAAATTTACGCGCACAACATAGTTCGGCGCCTCCGCGGCCCTTCAGCGCGAGGCGCTTTCAGTAGAGCGGCGTTTCAGTGGAAAGCGAGGAGGACGCGCTGGAGGAGCACGCAGAACCGATAAACAACGTTTGCATGCATGGTTAATCAAATCGCACACATTTATTTTCCAATTTGACGGTTCGCTGGTCAATTATCACACGGCTGGGTTTTTAGAAATGCATGACCTGCTGCGAAGGCAGTGCTGGAGAAGATTAGGTAAATACCCTTATTGTCTCCATAACTTGGCTAACCGAGATCCTGTTAAGCTGCTTTTTCTCTCTGGCTAACTTTATTAACTTTTATTCAAAAATGTTATGGTTTTTAAGCTAAAATTTCTTAAATGCTTAATAACACAACAAAATGTTCTAGTATTCTCAAACAAAAATCTGCAAGATTCAAAAAGGGAAAGCAACTTTCACCATTAAAAGAAAAGTAACATATAAACAATTATACAACCAAAATTTATTAGCATTATGTATTTGTATTCATTAAGAAAAGTTTACTAAAAGTGGTTTATTTAATTTTTAAGCTGATAACTTATTTAAAAGTAAATCAATTTATTTTTATGACTATATAATTGCATTATCCCTGATTTTTCAGATAATTCGTTAAATTATCAAAAATACAAAGAATGCTACTTCAAATTCTTGTGAAATGTTTGTGAAGTTGTTATTTTCATTTTTGTATAATAAAAAGGTTCAACACTGCACCATTAATTCCGTAAAATGCAGCAAAGCTTCTATAAATCAGATTAATGCTGAAGATATTCTAAAAGTATTGTATAGTAGCTAATATATAATTTTAACAAGTTTTCTCTTACTGCTCATTATATATTTAATTCATGTGGTTGTTTATGCAATGAATTTAAAAGAACAATATCGACAGTTAAAAATTTATGGAACGTCTTAATGATGAAGGTATTTCTGGACCTTACATAATTTAGAGGCTTACAACATTTAAGCATTAATTAAACTGACTAAGCTAATTAAATTGCAAATTCTGCATCTAAAAATATATTTATTAATGCTTTGCTAGTTATGGTAGGATTTTTAAATATTTTTTACGCTTCAGTTGTTAATGGCATAAAACGATTTGTTAACATTTTTAGGGTAAATAACAGACCATCAAAGTCAGTTCAATTGCTGGCTGGCCAATAAAAATCTGCAGCACCCTCCTAGCGATCTCCTAGAAATTCAAGCAGAGAAGAGATGTAGATCCCTTTATATAACAGATCGCGTTATGAAAGGGCCATAACACATGTAAGTCGCGCGGGGGTCCAATCCCCCTGAGCAAACGCCGAATCAAGGGCGCGTTTAAACCTGTTGCGGCGCCCGCGGCGCCCGCCGCGCGGGGCGTCGCTTTTTACGAATTTTGGAGCCGGCGAGGCCACTGGCCGAGTTTTATTTCGGCGAGGGCTGTAAAAGGTTTTTAAGGGCTTTATGATTTTATTGGAGGACTGCAAAAAACTGCGAACTGCCGTGCCCCGAATTTAAAAATGGGCTTACCGTTAGGAAAGCCGTAAAAGTAGTGTAAAATTCGCCGGCGCTGTAAAGGGCGAGCTCGAACGCGGAATGGTGTCAGCAATTCAAGGGCCTCTTACCGTACTGCTTGTCCCTTCGTGTCGGCGAATCTATCAGTTCTGGAAAGAGAAGGGAACGTTAGTTGAAGGGCAAGTAGCACATAAAACTACTAAAGAAATTTTCGACAAAAAACTATTTTAAGAGTATAAGATAAGTCCACAATGCTACTACGGATGCATATAGATAGTAAGACTACGAGAAGTAACAATATAGTGTAGCTTTAGTAACAGAGAACATGAAAAGCAAAAGAATATTTTCACATATATAAATAAAGCGCATGCTAAATCTACCAGACAAACACTACATGATAAAAGTTAGAACAATCTGCTTATAATCCGTAAATCATTAAGGCTAAATAGCATTTTATTATTAGCAGATGGATAAGAAAATAACAGCAAAGCTGAGTAATCTACGCTTGCTCCCAGAAAAGCTATGACTAACAAGAATCGCATCAAATTTTTTTTAATAAATTTTAATTTGAATTTCACTCTCAATAAACCCCAAAAGTGCAAAAATATAAAAACATTTTCAGATGCTATTAAAAGTATAAAGCAGAAAGTTATGCTAAAGCTAAATAATAGTGAGGACATAACAATTTTAACCCCACATTCTTCAATGAACTACCAAACGGGAAAGAAACAAAATAGAAAAACGACTTCGAAACTAAATACTTAAAACACTGATGACTCAGTCATAAACGTCTTTTGCATGCTAATATTCAATGCCCTCGTAAAATAATGTTTGTAGTAAGTGCAACAACAAACCTGACAGCTGCATAAATTTTTTTTAAATGATTCAGAGAATATTAAGATCATTTTAAAAACACAAGTTTAATGGTATATTTGAATATCAATATTTCAAGTTAAAAATCAACCAGCTTGTATATTAGGCCGACCATCCGGGAGTAGAGAAAAGTTAATATGTTTGTGTACCACGCGATACGGTTGACTTAGTGGCTTAGTATTTTCAGTTTTTTTATTTTTCCAGATTTCTATTTCTTAAAAATAATAAATCACTTTTGAAGATCGCTTATCAATATTGAGTTTAACTTCCCATTCTGATCAATAGAAAATAAAGCGGTAACAGACAGAAAGGTAATTAGGAAAAAACTGTAAAGACAGCTGGTGAAAAAAAAGATACTTAGGTAAGTAAAAACTTATCTTAAGCTACAGTAAAAGTTCTCTTTCTTTTTAGTATTATTTGAGAATAGCTATTAGAAAAGAATGTTTGTAAAGCTTTACAATAAGCAAACACAAGTAATTTCAAAGATTAAGATACTATCACCTCGTGTTCTGAACGGGGTAAAAGAACAGAGTAAATAATCAGCATATGCTTGGTTATCAAATAGTCTATCAACTTCAAAAAAAGCTTAACTTTGTCTAAAAAGTGGACATCATAAGGGTTAAGCAAATGATGGATAGTGTAACTAACACAAATGGTGAAGAATAATAATAAAATATTTAATATGCATTAACCGATCAATTTAAAATTTGGGCTTTGCATTAAGGAATTCAGAAACGCGACAGGCAAATTGCCTGACTTAGTTACAGAAGATAAAAGTTTAACTCATCGAAATTATTGTTACAACTATTCCAACTCTTCTGGCAAGGCAAGATCTAAAATGAGTACGTTTTCAATCGGATCAACGCGGAATATTTACAATTTACAAAAATAATAGTTTTGGATTTTACATACATTTAGAAGAATAATGTGAAATCCATTAAGCCAAAGTTGTAACGAATAGGCTTCGTACTATACGAAGATAAGAAATGGAAGAGCTAATTTCTTGCAAAATACTAAAGAAGCTTGGCGAAAACAAAACGAAGTCAGTTTGGCTGCTCAGTATAAGAATAAACAAATGCTAATAGTAGGATTGAAACATAACGTACTGGTTAATTGTGAAAATTAAACAAAACTTTGTGAGATGGTGCAGAAGCTTCACCTGCCTCACTTCACTGAGTGTTTTATTATAAAAGTCTTGATCAGGAGCACCCAATCGTTGATTTCAAGCTTTCTTCCAAAGTGTTACGGTATTATAACTGATATGGATGATCTATTAACAAAAAATTTAATTTCTAGGCTAGTATAGATTTATATAAAATTAATAACTGACTAATTTTTAACTTACGTTACACTTATCACACCTAACATTGGAATATTATTGTAAAGCTTCTTGTATTTTTACAAGAAATATTTTCAGACGAGCCTAATCCTATATCTCTTTTTTATATCTGATGCTTCCATAAACTTGAATTTTATTACTGTAAATTTCGTTGACGGTAAAGATTTGTACAGCAAAAAATTGGACAAAGAATATCTGTTCAAATGACATCAGTCAAGAGAAGAAAAACATTCCCGGCTTTTATGAGCTGCACATTGTTAATACAGGACAATTAATTACTTAGATGCGCTTCTAGATAAAGATTTGACTTGGAAAATAAAAACGTAATCAAGTTTTAAGTTTCAGAGGCACTCTGTAGCACTAAAATAAAATATTTAAACCAACAGAAAGCTTTAGACAAACCTCTGAATTAAATAGTAAGAAGACGCCTTTTTATGTGAATGTTCTATTCATCCGATCGCTTATCCGTCTGCCTATCTGTTCACTAGGCCTAACGAGGATCAATTTTGGCAAAGAAAATCCAAAGTTTGTAATTGTTATCCTGTGGCAGGACAATCGGTTAAGGGACAAAAAATTACATAAGGCCAATAAAAGACTCGTCAAGTGTCATATTTGTCTAATAAGTGTGACAAAAAGTGTTTTCATTACACCGGTTTAGCACCCTTAATCACATTTAGCTATATTTCTTGGTTACATTCAGTTAGACTCCAATATTATAGATTACAATTAGAAATTTTTTCCCACACACAGTTAAAAGTTGTTTCAGCAAATTTTTCGCAATTGGCATTTATTTAAAAAATGATATATGGGGCAAATTCGAC
This sequence comes from Sinelater perroti, assembly GCA_036346155.1. Classification (NCBI taxonomy): domain Eukaryota; kingdom Metazoa; phylum Arthropoda; class Insecta; order Coleoptera; family Elateridae; genus Sinelater; species Sinelater perroti. The sequence goes on from JARFIY010000056.1 coordinate 30,119,490, forward strand.
TATTTATTAATCTAATAATAGTTTAATAGCGTAAATATATAGTCATCTAAATTGGACTTCAGAACGTTCTTCCTGACTGAAACAAAATACTGAAACAAACCAAATTTTATTGTTATCAATGTGAAGTATAAAATATGTTTTTGGCCAAATGCCCCCCCACAATTACGCTATCATGCGACCATTTTTTAGCAAACTTTTCTATCGCGCTTTCCCAAAAATGCCGCTATATTTCAGTGGTTGCCCGTCTGATGTCCTCTTTCAGCTCTGCAATCGTAGCAGATTTGCTGACAAACCCTGACAAGCCCTAGAGGAAAGCGTTTAATGGGTTAGATCGCAAAACCGCAATATCCAATCAATGTAACCCCTCTGTGAGATTAGATATAATGATCAAGAAATTTGGTTTGAAGTGGCTTCATCTTGTTGAAACCACACGTCATTTAAGTTAAAATCGTTCATTCAAAAACATTTAGCACCTCTTGATAGTGTACATCATTGACAGTAGTAGTGTTGCTAGCTTCATCCTTAAAAACGTACTGGTCAATAATTCTTCTAGCCCACATTGCATACCAAACAGTACGTTTTATAGATGTATTAGTTATTCGTGAATAGCACGTGGATTTTCACTGCTGCAAACGCGACAGTTTTGACGATTTTAAGGCCATGTAAAGAAAAGGGAGCTTTATCGTTCAATATGTGTTTTTTGCAAAAATCAGCATCAGCTGTCGTATTCTCTAAAACCCAGTTTACAAATTATGACGCTTCTGGTAGTCTTTAGTGGGCTTTGCCATGTGTTCAGATACCAACCATGCAAATGCAAAGTTCCAACGTTCACAGAACACAAACGACACGCAATTCAAATTCCAAAGTTCAATTTGGATCATCTCATGGGATACAAAAAAATTAATTATTAGCCACTTAGTAGTTCGAGTATATTTATAGTAAGATACCTATGAAGTGTTTAATATTCATGATCTCAGCCAAACAGTGGGATTCCTGTCGGTTTTTGTTACGATTATTCGATATGCAACAGAGGTTGCCCATTGAATGGGATTGAGTAATCAACAGGTAAGTTCCTGAAAAATTCCCACGCGCGTAACCTTAATTGTGGTCTATGCACGCGGTAGCAGCAGACAACTTGTATTAGCGTAATAACGAACGTATCCTTTGAGTGTCCTTAATTTCTTCCGCGGCACCTAACGAGTGGTGCCCGCCGCTAACCAAATTACGATATTCTAATGGGCAGCCCATACATGCGTTGTCTCGCGCGACTATTATAATGTAATTAGGCAGCGAGCGCCCAGGAATTACATTTGATCGGGCCCTCGGATTTATTGGCCTCGCCGCGCGGCGCAAACCTGAACAATATTTCTTTCCGGACGTGTTATAATACACATGTTACGCCTTCCCTACGAATTAAAATATTTATGTTTTGCATACCGTTTGATTTATGGAGGTGTTCTCCGCGCTTTTTGCCGCGCGTTTGTGCCTTCGCCGACTAATATGCGCGCTTATCTATGATACAAAGATCGCGCGTGATATGATACTTACGGGGCCCATAAATATCGGCGCGCTGCTCGCTCCGTCTTCCAAGAGGCCGGCCTTAATTTACGTTGCGAGCCAGCCACGGACCGAGCGCGGCTTCCTAATGAAAAAGAGTTCATCTTCTCTAACAAAGTACTTGTAACCTTGCCAATTCGTTGGGTTGATCAAGGTTGAGACGCACCAAGACTAACCTTACGGAAGTTTTGGTAAACACGTAGATAAGGCTATGAAGCAGAGAGGCTGGAGTTGTGTTTCAAATTGTATAGAGTCTGTGTCGATGGCATGGAAAATGTCTTAATACGCACGATTTGTGTACATATTCTTAAAGGTAACATTTCAATACTTTTTTAGAAAAAAGTTCCTTGCAATAAATTGATTTTTGTCATTTCAGTACACTTTGCAAAAGTGCATTTTAGACATTTAATGATTTTCTATTACCAGAAAGGCAAAAATGTCACACAAGCAACAAAAAAGAAGATTTTTTATCTTAAAGAACTGTTCTAAAGTGGTTCGCTAAGTTTAGAGCTGGTGATTTTGACCTTAAAGACCTACAACGTTCGGGTAGACCCTCCACCACTGACGACGAGCAAATCAAGACACTGATCGAGAATAACTCGCGATATACGATACGAGATTTAGCAAAGATACTAAATATATCGAAAATCCGCGTCCAAGACCATTTAGTAAAGCTTGGTTACGTAAATCGTTACGATGTTTGGGTTTTGTACATCGACTTAGTAACGGGCGATAAAAAATAAATTATTTACAATGTCGAGCAAGAAGGGTTCTGGAGTAAGCGAAATAAACCACCATTATCTACGCCCAAAGCTGGCCTCCATCTGAAGAAAGTCATATTTTGTATCTAGTAATTCTGTATTATGAGCTCTTATCGAATGACCAGTCAAAGAATCAAGTAAGCACTGTTTCCAACTGGATGAATTGGAGATCCCAAAATTAGCTAATAGGAAGGGCATCGTATTCCATCAGAAGTGTGTCTCTTTGATTAGCTGCCCTGTCCGCAGTATTCAACAAGTATCTAAAGAATTTTCAACAATAAAATGGAATTTTTATTGCAAGCAAAGACTAAAGTCGTCAGACAATAAGATGAGAAGCCATAACCACATACAACAATGTTCAGTTATTGAGACAATAGACGACAAATTTTTCTATGAAAATTTAAACTGAATAAAAAATTAAACTATTAAAATTTACTAGTTTCCTTGGCGATGTATACATGTATGAAAATAAAAAACTTTAGTATTTACCTTTAAAATCATTTGATGTGGTCCAAATGGACAAAAATTCCAAGCATAGGATAAGAAACAAACTTTCTATCTCTAAGAACTAAATACAAATTTGTTATTTGCATTTCTCAAAAATTATCAATCCAAAAATAGATACAAAAAATTGATATAAAAAAATTTTACTAACGTTAAAACACTTGCTTCTGCCATAAAACGTTATTTAAGCAATGTACAGCATGTTTGACACGTGTTCTCGGCTATTAGAGAGAAGCTGAAGTCATCAAGAGCTGATCTGAGTCACAAACATCCTTCTGCAGCGATTTTACAATCACCGCGCGTTCATTACTTACAACTGAATATTGATTCTCGGGTAAAGAGCACAAGCATAACTCTGCTGGTACAATTAGGTTACACTTCGCATTCAAATAGCAGATTCAGACACAAAAAGTGACGATTAAGCGGCGGCCCAGCCGGCTTGGTCGGCTGCTCAGTGCATCCACAATTTGCGGAGAAAAATGCGCCTTTTAGGGAAGACGCATAAACAAGCCATACGCAAGTGTGCGTATGAAGTTAATTTAAATACGCCGAATATGGCGCGCCGTTACCTTGTAATTGTCTTGGTTCGGAGCTGCGAGTGCCTACGCTAGAAAAATCAGCCGATTGAAAGGACGCAGGAATTTCTGCGAATGCGGCCGTGCTCGAGTGGAAATTAGCTTTCAGTCATTATTCGCCTATTTGGCGAGATCTCTACATTGTTTTCCAGTTGCACGGGGCTTTCTTGAAGTTTATGTACTGAAATGCCAGTAATAAGGAAACTGAAGTTATGGTGTAATCATGTAATTAGCCAGGGGAAAGTTTCAGTCCAATAGGCATCATTTTAAGGTATTAACAAATTTTAAAAGATAAAACTATATGAGTGGATGTACCTGTAATGTATCTATTGTAACTCAGATGATGATTTTATAAGAAAAGAAAAATTCAATTTTTCTTTACATTAAGCGCAAAATGACCCATAACAACTTTGTTTCTTCTATAATCCAAAAATAAAAGACTCGACTATCTCTCTACAAGAGAAAACCTCAGACTTCAGCAAATAAATGCAAAAAGATGATAATTTTGGACTTTGGCTTTATATTAACGCGCCAGATTTTAGGTCTGGCTGGAATAGCATGGCGCGCCACCCCATTTACTTACTGAGCGTGGATGGTTAGACTAGCATTTTCTAGATGTTGGCTGGGACGACGTGAACCTCCAAAAATTGAGATTTCACTTCATATAATTTTTATCTGCAATGCTACACAAAAGAGGAGGCATACAGGACAAAACCTCGCACGCATTCAGGAGATTTTCAGCAGTACCTCAAACGACTTCCTTCAAAAGACTGTGCATTCTATCCCAGTTTTTTTTTGAGAAAACCAATTGACGCCGCCGGTGCCTACGTAGAACTATAAAAGATTTACTTTCTTTTGCTTATTGAATAAATAAATTTGTATTAGAAATCTGGATTTTATCACTAATTTTTAATGCTTAGCTACTTTTCACCCAGGCTATATACAAATTAAACAAGTAAATGAGCAAACAAGGCAAATAGTGAAATCTATTCAAAGAATGACGTTTTCATTTTGTAGATTACAGTAAAAAACTCATGAATTTCTTTTATGTTTGGTTTTTTTAATATATGAGTGGATCCATGTTTGAAAAAGCATTATATCTTGTAAAAAATTAGTTCCTGTTTGCTGAAATTTGCAGATATGGGGGTTTAAATTAGGAAAAATTAATATTGAAAATACCTAGGAGTTTTTGAGGAAAATGGTCTACTTAAATTAATTCTGTAGTGTACACGCAGAAATAATTTTGAATTAATAATTAATGTGCTATTCTGAGTGAAGACTGTTTTAGTGAACACCATTCCGAGAGGTTTTAATGAAAATAGTAGTGTGAAATTGAAATTTAATAGAAAATTACCATACAAAATATTAAAATGGTCAGACAGTAAATCAACCGAGTATATACCGTTCTGTAATTCGACACAGTAAATTTCAGACTGAACAGAAATCTGCTGCGTTTTCAGTCGATAGTTGTCAATTTTTATAAATTCTTTCAGCAAACTACTGTAAAATAGAAATTCATAAACATTTTAGAACCAATTCAAGAGTTTTAGAATATAATAACTGCCTTATAGTACATGAATTTTTCTTTAAATTTGATTGCGTATTTAACGGATGTACCAGATTATTCAAACTGTAAGCGAGAGGTTGCAAATCATAACGTTTTCTCGATATCACGATTGTGGCATGAAGAAATGTAAGTTTTTCTAATATTTTGGTAATACTGCCACAGAGTTATGTAGATCTATATAAATCTTATTTTAAAGTAAGCTCTAATTGTAAGTCTCTATATGTAACTCTAGTAGCAGCTTATTTGTGCAACTTACTAACTAAACTAAAGACAATCGCAACATTACATTTTATAATGTGATTTAGTAGGTTTTAATAACGTATTTGGTTGCTATAAAGTTTAGAAAATACAGGACAAAACGACAACAGTCGCTCTATTCTTTTAATAGAGTTTGAACATTACTTTCACTACCATTAGCTAGCATGAATGTGTTTTTTCCAAGTTATAGTGTGGCTCTTGGATAGAAAAATGCCTGTATTTGGGAATTCCGTGCAAACTGCCAAACAGCACTTATAATGTGCAATAAGTTATTTTAAAATATTTAAATTTTATTGACATTCGCATGTAAAGACAGTTGGACTATTGATGTGTAAAGAAGGTTAAAAGTGGTTACCACGTTAGATCTTAAATCTGCATGTAGCACACGGATTTAATTTTTTTTATTTATATGAAAGTTCAACTGTTAATGTAAAGATACACTTTTTTGAATAAAAGCGCGTTTAATGTTTATGACTGACTTGAAAATTAGAAGGGCTGAATTAATTTAAATTATTGGGTCAAAACATTTTAAATATAAACTATCAGAACTTTAAAAAATAGCCAAAGACAGCAGTTTTGTTTTACGACAATCTTTAATTCTCCTAAACTAATCAAAAACATATTTCAAAAAATTGGAAAAAGTAGATTTTTAAGTTTTTAAGTGACAGTAAATTTGACGACTCACAATAAACAGGAAAATGTATATTTACAGATGGTAAAGCACTTTAAATAATATATAAAGTTTTTCGATGCAATCTATTCTTTAGTTTATTAGCATAAGCACTCAGTTATGGTGTTAAAATATTGAAAGGTCAGTATTTTCTACTAGAAAAATTTAAATTCTCCAAGAAAATTTCTTAATTTTAATTAATTTCAGTCAAATTTTGTTATTAAAATTGAATCAGAGGAATTTAGAAGGCAGTGTAAGTAAGAGAATTCATACAGATCACAGGTAAGTCACATATTCAATATAAAAGGTTGACTAAAAATTTTGTGTTCAAGATTCAAAATGACGTATTTGTTTTTTGATGTTCTTTCGTGTTGGCGATTGTAACCAGCATATTTTACATACTTTCAGAGCGACTGGCTCTGATTACGAAATTACAAACAGTAAATTTTGGGTTTTGTTACGACATTATTGAAAATAGTCTGCTTACAAAAGATACTGACGAGGCAATTTGCGAAGTTGAAGGCGAAAGAACAGTTGCCAAAGCCTTGTTCTAGTTGGCTATCAAAGTTGAACAACGAAGATTTGTGGACAGCCTTGGAAAACAAGTATTCATCACGCAATTGTAATTTAGCATCTGTTCTTGAAGTTTCGTACCATCAAACTATCCTCAACCAATACACGTTTGTTCTCAAAAACTCACCAGAGCAGAGAATAATAGGCATATCAGGATCTGTCGTCAATTGCTCAACAACCCACTAAATTGCCGTTTCTGGAAGCGAATTGCAATGTCGTATAAGAAGTCAGTCTACCTAGTTATTTACAAAAAAATTGAGAAAGTGGATTTTGCAAGGTCAAAATCCACCGATAGTTCTACATCAAAATCGTTTCAACAAGAAGGCCATGATTTGTGCGTGATGGAATTTTGCAGGAGTTTTGCATTTCTTATGCAGAATGGCCACGCTTTTAATGCTGAAATTTGCTACCAACGATGGGACCGTGCCTACGACAAAAAAGTACAAAGAACGAGAAGTACCCGTTTCTAGTTCGACGGAAGTGCGCTTTGCTTCAACAGGACAATGCCAAATCATACACCACTAAAATCCAGATGCTGCTTAATTCGGCTACGCTCTCTTCCGATTAATGGAGCATTTCTTGTGTGGTCACCGATTTGAGTCTTTTAATGAATGTGAAAAAACGTGTCAAGTATACTCATTGATTCGAGATTCGACAACTTGAGGAACAGTAGAAAGACATGGAGAGCATCGGCCTTTATTTTGAAGACAAGTTGTGTTTGAATAAATTCGTGCATAAAAATGCCATTTTCATATTGTGCGCGAACTTTTTGACTAACACAGTCCTGACCTTAGCGAGTTCTGTATTCAGACTTTTTGAGTATAAAGAATTAATAGAAAACTGTAACTCTAACAGATAAACATAATTGTTTTGAACCAACATTCTGCATTTTTTCGTCTCACACTTCATACTTTTAAAGAACAGGGTTTTAAACAATATTGGCGGTTATCAACATTTTGTACTGTAGTTCTACACTTACCTTATCACTAAAATCGAAGTTTGGTTTTATATTATTGTGTAGGCCAGTAAACAAAATGACATTACTAATCTAAGAGAGCCGTACTCCAGTCTTTTGCATTATTACAAAGTGATAGTGTCGATTTGTGTCTTAATTGAACTATAAAAGTTAATATCAAATATTTAATTAGTTTCGTTGGTAGGGAGGATAAAGGGGGTATAATTCTCTGAGATCGTGGTTTATAGGGAACCGGAAAACCTTCAATATACTGTTCTTTGTATTAATAACATTCCTATTTTCTTAAATTTCCCAGGAGGGCACAATTCTATTATTTGTAAATTTAATAAGCGGATTGACACCATGGCATAACTTATTTTGGATTTTTCGCAGGAGAAAAATACGTCGTCTATTCCAAAAATATAAAGACATAATGCAATAAATTACAATTACATTAACAAAAAATATGTGATGCAAGCTACAAGAAAATGGTGCGCAGCCCCAATCACCTTTAAAGTAAGCACCTCAGGATCTTCCACATTTTTTCGGAAAATCAGGAGACTTCTATTATGCAACTGAGCTGTTGTTTACAAATTGTAACTGCACATCAAAGTTTCAACTTAAGAATTTTGGTTCATTAGTAGCAGCACTCTGCTTTGGTAACAGTAGTTGCGAAGCCTTTTATGCCACGATCCTTCATAAAAATTTTACATCGCTCTAGATTTTGGAGACTTCAGCTTTTCTTCTAGTTCTCGGGCCAATTGCTGGTCCTTGCCAATCATAGTCCGTACAAGTTCAACATTTTTTGGTGATCTCTTTGTTAATGGCTTTTTAAAACGTGGATCACTTATAACAGGTTCTTGTTTTGAATAATTTATATCAGGCGTTTGTTCGTACTGTACAATTTTGTTGATTGTTGTGTCTGCCAATGCTCCGCCTTGTGGCAATACACTAGCATTTGCTCTAACAATTGCAAGGGGTTTGTTAGTCCAGGTTACATGCTAACCTAGCCTCTTCCCAGCATTTCACTTTGTGCAGGATTTGGGAAAACTACTAAAAAGTCGAATCAGTACCCATAGTTAGGCCGCCTTATCTAACTTACCTCGAGTTCAATCTATGACTATTGGTGCAGCCTTTGTTTGTACTCTACTAACTGCACTGTTCTGGAAACAATTATCTTAGCGTCACATAAAATTTGACGTAGATTTACTGATCCATGTTGCCCCCATTCACACATGCGCGTTATAATCGACTCTCATCTGCTGCTAGGTTACATAGCGGTTTCTTAAAGTGTTTTCATTATATTAATATTGGCTTGTTATTTTCGAGGCAGACCTCGCATGTTCATTATTTGTGCATTCGTTTGCAGGATAGTTTAATGCAGTAACAATTTAAATTGGTTAAATTGGTTAAATGAGTTGTAAATGTGGTATCTAAAAAATGTTTTGAGGGCTCGGTAAAAACTGTTTTCCGGGCTGCACCCCTGTGTCCATTTCATTTATCTAAAGCTACCACTAATTTGATTTCAAAATGTGTTAAACATTATTAGATCGATAAAATCGTCTTCCAGCAATTCAAAACTGAAACTCAGGATTCGAGAGGAGATAAATCTAATTAGTGATAACCGAGATTTATTCTAATGCTTTGTGTTGTATTTTAAATTGATATTGATTGAAAACTGATATCTGATCAGCTTATTTATGAAAAATCGTTCAGTGTTGAGTTTTGCATAATAAAATCAAAAACTTCTGATTGCAGCGTCTCCCTCGGAGGTTGTCGATCGACATAGCTGTTATTAAGAGATAGCTGTACGAAATAATTAGACTGTTGGAAGGCCAACCCAATCACGCAGGTTACGCAACCAGGAAATTCTGGGTCGGCCGACGCTTCTTCCTCCAACTATTTTTAAATTAATTTGGTTTATTTAGTCATACTGTCAGTCTTGCAATATGCGACTTATCTCAGTGCCGGTTCTTAGAATTAATACAATGTTATGCCAAATTTATTTAAATGTTTAATTGTTGACTTAATGAGAAAAAGTGGTATAAACATGTAAAAGTATAAAGAAGAAAGTTGTTGCTTTGCAGTCGGCTAGATAACACAGAAATCTTCCATCGTGTATGAGTAAACACATCCTGTGAAAGAAAGCTTCCTCGTGCATGACCATCAGCATAACTCGCCGAACTTCTGTTGGTCACACACACGTACGGCTTTACACGATTTAATCGGCAAAAAGCGGCTTTAATTAATAGCAGAAGTGTGTGTTCGTATAATTAACATTTGCTTTTCTGCATACGCATGTTTACCCACCAGAACACATTTCCTTTCTAGTTATTAAAATGAAGCAATGGATTCGGCCCATTATCATAACGATATGCAGCTTTAATTTCGGAGAACAGCAGCCTTATAATTAACGAACAGTTTGCTTGTTTCTGTAAATTAACGCGGGCTGATACTTATAAATTCGTGCATAACAAGCGAGTCCGTTTCCGAAACCATGCGAGGCGCCTGCAACCAAACTGCCTCATTACGCCCGTTTGCTCAATGGAATGGGCTTCATTCAGCGCGGCGCTCATTTACACACCGAGCCGCAAATTATAGGCAAATCCTTAATGAAAATCCCGTCCGCGCCCTGCGAGCGGGGCGAACAGGTGAGCCGGACCGCGCTTTCCCATGCAAATGTATGCAAACGTCCGTGCATTAGCAGCTAATTTGACAGGTACACAGCGTTCATTACTGCATCACATTACCTACAGCAGCTAAACGCAACAATTAGGCAAATGGGCCGCAGCTCCGGGCGGCGCGCCGCCGCGCGCCGAAAAGCCGGAAAAGCCGCGGCGCGGCCGCCGGCCGGCCTAATGACCATTATCATCGCTCACCGAAAAGTAGTAATGAATCATTAATACAAGCAATTTATTTCATTATTATAATTCATTTCTCCGGCATATGACTCAGCTGTATCGCTGGCCGCGTATCACGATTTGAAGGCAGCGCCGCGCCGTTTGATCTCCGGCAGCGCAGGCGGCCGCGCGGTGATATTCGGCCTGCTACACGCCGGATACCTGCTGCAAAATCATTAGCATGGGAAAATATGCTCGGCTCAAAACAAAGGCAGCACCGCGCCGGCGAGCCATCACTCGCGCGCGACCTTCCCGTTCCGCTGCTGAAAACGCGGTTTCGGCAGAAATTGCGGCCCTGCCGACGCAAACAGCCTCGATTGGCTGGACTGTCTCATGGATCCGTTGCCGGGCTCTGCGCTGGTCGTAGCACTGTATTTACTGCTCCCAAGATAGGCCCGTGCTTTCAGTAACGTCTAAAGAGCGCAGTAAAAAAGTCGGAAAGTTATATGTTGCCATTTACGCAATATTGTTTAACAAACTCGAAGAGATTTCAACGGTGCGTTAAGAAATTAACCTCACTAGAAAATAATTTTGTGCTTTAATAAAGAGCGCCTCTGTACTAAGAAGGTAAAAACGTTAAAAAATTAAGCAAACAAATAGAAAGCATGGTAAAAAGCCTTCCGAAAATATTAGTTTTGAATAAGGGAAAACTGAATAAATATTTTCATGCCATCATAATTCAGAAGCAATTAGGAAGCAAGTGTGAAATTAATTTGGCAAGTGATCATAATTGCAAATAAGTGAAAGTGTAAAAGTGAAAAATGGCGGAGATTAAATCTGCCGCACAATAAGCAAGGTAAATAGGCTTAGCATGTTTTTAAATCACAATAACCGCGCTTACACAATGCATTCGCAATTTACGGTTTTGAAGAATATTGAGGCACTTGTGAAAACGTTTATGTAACACCAATTGTAAATGGAACTGAGCCTATTGCAACTACATAAGCAGAGCTTGTTACGTATTTAACAATAATAGATTGTGGGGTTGCGCAATTTGAGTTGAATATTTAGCCGCGCTAAAATTAAAATAATGGTGTTTGATAAAAGATCATCCAATAAGAGAATCATGTAAGTTCATACCTTAAAAATTATCGAGTATTGTCAACATGTACTGATGCATCCTCTTGTTTTAACGTCAGGTGGTGTTATTATCAGAAATATTGCATTTATATGTAAACCACGTTTTCTATTGGAGTACTGTTTTTCTCGGTTATAAATGGCCCTACCGTGTTATCTATAATTTCTAAAAATAAAAGAATAATTTTCAATCTTCGAGGGAGCAAACCGAATTATGCAAACCTGACTACTTTTAATTCTACTCTTTATTCTTTATTTTCTTTCTTTCCCTCAAAAACTGATAAACATTTGCTCTCATTTTTCTTTGGTAGATATACACACACGAAAGTTTATCGTAGTTGTTAAATTTCGGCTCTTTTAATCTGTTTTCAATCAAAAAAACTAGATCCCACAAGATACTAGCGGCATATACAGCCTGGTATAAGTGTTAAGTGTTAAAATTCAAACCTGACGATGTTCTTTCAGTTTATTAACTACTTTTGTTAGACATTCATCTATATACCAAATTTCTCGAGTATACCCATGTTAAAATATTATGATTACTCTTTTCTTGGGTCTTTTACAACTCTCTTAGCGACTCTTCACTTTCAATAAATCAAATTAAGTTGTTACGCTTCAAGTTAAAGTTGTGGGAATAAAAGTTGCATCAACTGTAACAAAGCTTAAATATCAGATTTCTGCTAGTGTACTATTTTGTTATTTTTTATACCGAGCCATTCGCTGTATTTTCCTGGGAGCAAATGACATACCTTTTAAATGTTTATGTAAAATGTTATAAACACTCCGCGCACCAGTTTCTAATGCCTCATCAATTTGTTAACAGGCTGTTCAATGATTTTCAGCAATTAAGCTTGCCAAAAAGGCCTTCAGTTTATACACGTACTCTTCAATCAACAGTTTTTTGACAAAGTTGTATTATTAGTGCTCCACATTATAAAGCTTGAACTATTTACATTTTTTTCTGTTGTAGCCGTACATTACATGTACTCTACTAAGGTCAACTACAAAATTCTCAATTGAAAATAACTGTTGTATTGCCCCACTTATTTAGTGATCAAAACAATTTGGAAAACCTACTTTAAAATATAGATGTAAGATTTTGAAAGACAGATAAATTGATTACTCTAACCAAACTGGAATAATACACGCCCAATTTAGATTCTTCTTCATTTTCAAACTGGAAGGGAAGAAAAAATTAAATCTTTCGCTTTACTCAATTTAGTTATCTTTACTGTTATAAAAAGTGATAACACTAAAATATAAAATTCGGTACAATGAAGACCAATTTTCAGATTCTATTTATTAAACAATAAGAAATTAGTACAAGCGTTTTATCATTAGATGACTTGTTTTGTCAGAAAAGGCTACGGTTCGAAAACTAAAACTATTTAGGCTTGTTTGAAATGTGCCTCAATTTTGAAAGAAGAGTTAGTTTATTTAAGAATTATGGGAAAACTAATAAAAGTAGAACTAATGGAAGTGCATTTTTTGTGTCTATTTATGTACGTATGATATAGCAAAATACAACTGTGTAATCTTGTTGAGTAATTTGAAATTGAAATACAAAGAAGAAATGGAAACCAATAAGAGTGTCGACGGTATATATAATCGTAGATAATTTCAAAAACATTAATAATTAATAGTAAAAGCCATACTTGTGCAAATAATTTTTTTAATTCGCTGACTAAGAAATAATTTGGGAAGTTTATTAATTCGAGAATAAGTGTAAAAATTGAAATAGAATTTTACGTAATAGTTTTAAGAAATAAGCAGAAGCAAGTGTATAGAGAATGTTAGCAACATCTGGAACTCAAGTTACTAAATTGGCTTGTTTTAATGGAAATAAGGGAGACAAATGTATCTCAAATTTAAAAAATGGGAAAGCTTCAATAAAAGATAAAAAATTGCATCCTGGCATTATCTATATTTAAAGTAAAGCACTTATCATTACCAAACTATCTATTAAAAAGAATTAATGGGTAGAGGTAGCCAAAGATTAAGTAAAATGTACTGATTGAACGAAACAGGATATTTTACAAAGCAGCATAGCTTCTGTTCAACTTATTGACAGTCTTCTGGATAAATTTAAAATCAATAACTTAAATAATGGATACAGAATGATAAATTATTTAAAAAACAGATTAAATTAACCATTAAAACAAAAGTTAAACAAGTTAGCAGAAAGAAAAATAGATCTAATCGATTCGATAAAAATAACATCAAAGGCAACATCCGATTTTTTAGGTTCTTATATACCTCCAGATCATAAAGTAGATTTGCGAAAAAGTAAATCGAACAACAATAGAAATTCAGAGGCACAATTGTGAAGAGAAATTGAGAAATGTTAAAATCTTTATAGAATTACTTATTCTTAAATTGTAATTCCGTTTTTTATATGCTCTTTCAACTTTTTAAGATATGATGTAAGGTATTGTGAATAGAAAAATATGGAAAAGTGAACTATAGTAGTCTCTAAAACTTATTGTAATGTGTAAGTTAATGATATAAAAATTAAATAAATAACGAGCTAGTTGTGTTTTGTATTAAGCTATAAAAACACAAAATTAGAAGCCAGCAACTATCACATATTGACTCTTATATATATAAGTTGTCAAGATTGAAGATGGGGGCAGTAAAATTTAAGTTGTTTTAATAATTTTTAGAGAAGAAATAAAACGCAATATAAAAATCACTAAACTTACTTGTGCAAAAAATAAAAATTTATATAAAAGAAAATGCAAGACAAATATTTTGTACGAAACGTACGAACACATTTGTAATTAAACTTAATACAGTCACACTTCATAAAATATTTAGGCGTAACCAGCCGTATGTGTATTAAAGTAGAATGAACAAGTGGTACGTCTAGATATGCTAAGCACAATCACAATAAAGTGTAAAAATGTTTTAATACATAGCATATAAACAGGTTATCAACAAGTATGCAAACGAAAAAGAATACCTAAGGAAGCGAATTAAAGAAATCAAATATTATGGTAATATTGAAACAAAAAAGCAGCTGTAATTACACAGTCTTTCTACGTTTCCTTGTTCTTCGTCATTGTGCACTTTTCGTTCACAAGTGGAAAGGTTTAAACGCATACGAATGTAATGATCTCAAAAAATTAATCAAAACAGCAATAAGGCACGGCATTAATACAGATAAACAAATAAAGTTATTGAATTAATAATCCGCCAATAAACTTTACTATCTACAAGCAACTTAAAGGTATTCATTGAATAACTAATAGAAACTAAGATGCAAAGACAAATTACAATAAGAAGTAAAGGATAAATTTAACAGCAATATATATGTATTTAACAATATCAGTAACGAATGTGGGGAAACAATAAGATTATTTGCACAAAGGTTTATTTAAATCTAAATTCATATCAGAAGAGAAGAAAGTTATGAAATAATTTCGGTTTAGAATTGGAGAAGATAAACCCTTACCGTATATTAAAGAAGAGAAATGCAAAATAGTATCGAAAACAAATGAAAAGTAATACACAAAATACTAAAACAATAAAATCAAACTCAGAATAGAAAAAAAGCAACGTTTTTTAAGTAATTAGTGACGAGCGATAACAAATCGACCATTTACAACAATGTTGACCAAAAATGTACTGGGGTAAGCAAAATGAACCACCATTAGCTACTTCCAAAGCTAGTTTCCATTCCAAGAAAGTCGTACTTTGTGTTTTGAGTTCCTACCAAATCAGTAATGTTCGCAACTGGACGAATTAAAGATAGCGATTCAACAATTAGCTAATAGAAAAGGGATCGTGTTCCATCAAAATAATGCTGGATCTCATGTTCCTTTGACTACCTGATAACAACTGTTGAAGTTGGGCTGGGATGTACCACTCCACTCGCTGTATTTACCACAATTTTGCCTTTGAATTTTGCTTAATAATAGACACGATTTTCCGGAAAAACCAATATATGTACAGCTCCAAGAAAAAGAACTCTTACAAGTAGTAGTTGAATTTCACAATGAAACTCCTATGAAAATCCCCAGAAATATAGTAAAACAACAAAATAATCAAATGATCTAATTATACAACAACTAAATTGAAAGTAGACTATAATAAATTGGAAATAGCCAGATACATAGTAGCAAAATCAGTAAACATTACCTGGGTAGAATATTTAATTGCAACGGTAAAATGAAAGATGATATAAATACCAAGATATTCGTCAGCGCTCAACAAAAAGCAGACCAACAAAAAGGAGCAACTTGAATGCTGATGTACAAGCTAAAAAGGTAAACATAGCTCTAGAGTATCTGTGAAAATATAAAATTTGAGTGCCTGGAAAAACAATCACGATATAATATATAAAATATAAAAATCCTGTCGTATTCGAAGGAAAGCTGAGGAAACAAGGAAGGGAATAAGTAGAGCATCCCTTTATGGAACACCCTGTGCGGCGGATGCTTAATTAATTTTTTACTGGCGTTTGCGGTTGGGTATTTCTTTGCGCACTGATTTTTTGCAGCGACCTTGAGGCACTTTACCGATGCTGCGAGTTAAATTCGATCGATGACTGCGATTAGAGGTCAATCGGCAGGCATACCACGCGGGGCTCCGCCAGCGCGGGCGCGCGCAGGTAGGCCGTCGCGAAGACGCGAGTTACGCGATCGCGTTGTGCAACGGAAAAAATTTATTAGATAATCGGCGGGAATTAATTTCCATACCGCGGATTACCCGCAAGAATGACCAGCGAATTCGACATTGGTCGTAACGCTCGCCACGGTCGAGGTACCGCCGGCGGAGCGGCGTTTTTCTGCGCGTTTTTCGCGCGTCTACGCGCGGCGGCAAAAAGCGCGCGTTGCTAATTGCTAACGATTTCCGCAGGTGCAGCCCGAATTTGCGGCAGGCCGCCGGGTTTCGACCTTTGCCGGCCGGCTCTTCCAGGAAGCGATTTGAATCCGCCGTCGCGGCCGCGCCGCCGCCACTGGCGGCTTCTCCGACGTGAAATTAATGTCACCCGCAGCGGTTGCAGGTGAAATCGCCGCCGTTTCAAAACGGAGCAAAAGACCGAGGATTGCTGCCGCTCGAAGTGGTCCGCCGCAGCGCAACCAAAAAATCCGAATTTTCCCACTGGGTTTGTCTGCTGGCGATGTTACGCAAGCCCCTATAGTTCTGGCTGACTAATAGAGGAATTGGAATTTCTTATCCGAAAATTGGGAAGTTTGTGAAATATGATAAGCTTGTTAATTTTACAGAAAAAGCTTGAGTTCTTTTTTATGTATTATAATAAAGATTACGGAAACCAGAAGACAACTCCCAACGTGGTTTTGAAGTAATTGAAACGAATAAGAACATATCGAATCATTATATGTGAAATCTAAGCAGATGAAGGTATCAGTAAATTGTGAAATACGATATTTCTCAATTTGTTAACAAAATTAGTAGGTTTATATAAGATCCAGCAGAATTATCCCCTTTTTTGAATTGACCGCTGCACACATTGTATTGGTCATCGTGCGGTGGAAAGGTGAATATCATGTCTTTGTATTGGAGACTTATTCGATTTATGTGATTATGACACAACGGTTATTTAATAGGCATTTTGGAGTAGGTCGTCACAGAAGAGTTCCGACCAAGAAAATCATTATGTTGTGGATATATAATTTCCAATAGACTAGATCAGTATTTAAACGGAAGTCACCCGGTAGACCTCGTAGCGTTCGAATACCTGAGAATATCGCAGCAGCGAGGCAGGCTGTTGCCACATCGCAGCAATGTTCGCCGCTAAGCATGCGCAGTGATCGACACATTTTCTCGCTATGTTGCGATGTTACGCAATTTCCTGAAGTCAAGGCAGGTGGCAGTGGCTTCAACAAAATGGCGCTACCAGATACGTCCAGAATTTCTCAAGAAGTTATGGAACAAATGTTTCCAAGACGCCTCATTTCATTACATGACGACATTCCGTGATCGACTAGGTCACTAGACATACTTTCAGTACAAGCCAAGGAATATCGAGGGAATAAAGAATGCTATTCGCAAAGCAATTGCAGCAGTACCAGTAGAAATGACTAGGGAAGGAATGCAGAACTTTAAGGTGAGGCTGCAGAAGTGTATTGCTTGTGCGGGCAAACATTTGGACAATATCATCTTCAAAACTGACCGATGGCTAAATGGCAGGTGTTGTTCTGTGTGGTGGTATAATAAACATTGAAAAGATGAGAATATTCTGCAAAACCCTGTGTTCAAATATAATCAATTTTTTATTTTCAATAGATAAGATGCTGTTCCATTACTCGACCCATCAAGTCGATTAAAGGAGAAGCCACTGTACTTGAAAGGTAGCCAATGAAATAGCCTAAAATTTAACCATAGCAAACGAGGAAAGGCCGTGAACTTAAAACCTCACGGTATAGGTAAAAATGTAAATAAAGGTTTTTCTTGTTTTTAAGTTACGGAGTTTTAAATTGTCGTTTATCTGAAAGGATTAACATAGGCAACGTGCTACATTACCATAACATAGCCATCTGGTACCTTCAAACGACTTTGAGTAAAGGAGTTGGAGTTCAAGACAAATAAAGATGATTCAAGCATAAAGCATGAGAAGTTTATGAGATAAATGACAACTTTAAGCTCACATATACCGAAAGCAGAAATTTGAGCACAAAACGCTGTTTTGCTTCTTTATCTATATCAGGCAAATTACGAGGATGGCCTGAAGAATTCTCGTCTCAACAATTACAACAAATTAATATATTTTTAATTTTTTTGTTTTTTAACGTTCTTTCCCAGCGATGCTTCAGCATCATTATCCCATTTCGGCAATGACTATTCTTAAGGTTTGCAAAATTCCTATCTACTGTTGCAATCGCTTCTTGAGAAAAGGAAAACGTTGATCAGAGAGGAAAAATTTAAATTTTGAGAAAAGATGGAATCAAATATGAAGAATAAGAAAGGTGTTCTGGTAATTCGTGGTTTTCCATTGCTAAGGCATTTTTATAGACAGGCGCATTGTCTTGTAGAAAGATGTTTTTTCTTTTGCAAACCGGTTTTTTCTCGCTAATTATTATCAAGCCTTGTTAACAGATTCGTATAATATTTTCCAGTGATTGTGTTCAGACATTCAAGGTAATCAATTAATAAAATGTCTTTAACATGCCAAAAGATCCCTGCTGATAGAAGAGATTTCTTCTTTGGAACCGAACAACTATCTTCAATTCGCTGTTTTGATTCGGGCGTGTAACGGTAAGTCCAGGTTCCATCAATTGTAATAAATCGACGATCAAAAATAATTTTAGTTCCTTTAAAACGTTTTAGGCATCGTTGCAAATTGTTATTCGAATACGTTTATGTTCTTATTCAAGCAAGTGCGACATCCATTTTGCACAAAACTTTTTCACATGCAATTCTTCAAAAGTGGTCAGGTACATATTATCATAATAAATATTTGTATGCTCCTACTCTTAATATGGTATGCCGTAGATAATCATGGCTTGAATTTGTGTGTAATGACGTAACTAGTGGGTTTTATTTAATTGTTAAGATTTTCAATGTTTTTAAATTGGAGTCGATATAAAAAATATTTTCAGTAGTTGATATTAAAAAACAAATAAATAATATTGGTCATTAATGTGTACGAGGGTGATCTGAAAAATTATCTTCCGACATAAACCCCTGAAACTAAAATACACATTTTTCCCAGAAATGCTCTAGTAACATCGTCCCATTCGGTAATGATTATTCTCCAGTTTTTCAATAATTTCTTAAGTAGAAAAGAAACGTTGGCCGACCAGGAAGAGTTTTAGTTTTGGGAAAAGATAGAAGTCAGACGGAGCCAAACCTGGAGAACAAGTAGAATGTTCTCACAATTTATATATTTTCCATTGCTAAGGCACATTTGTGTACAGGCGCATTGTATTAAGAAATTTTATCAAGTTATTGTTTTACCACATTCAAGGTAATAAATTAATAAAACGCCTTTAGCTTCCCAAAAGATCGATGCCAAACTTTTCCTGCGGGTAGAACAAACGTTGTCTTCGTTGGAGCTGAACAACTAACTTCAATCAATTGTTTTGATTGCAGTGAGAAGTGATAAATTCAAGTTTCATCCATAGTAATGAATTGACAAACAAATTCATCTTATTTTCTTTAAAGCGATATACGTTTTTGGTCTTCTGTAATCAGCTGCGGCACTCATCTTGCACAAAGCTTTTTCATATGCTATTGATCAAGAAAAGTATTATATTATATTCTACTCACCCTTACAAAATGCTTACAGTTTCAGCATTTTTAGCACTTTAATTCGTCGTCATCCAATATCATATTGTGTACTTGTTCAATAATTTTGGTGTTTCATTTTTTGGACGTCCCTGCAGGGATCATTTTAAAAAATGGCGTGACCACATTTCAACTCGGTAGCCCATTTTTTTAATTTTTGAATGCGAAGAAAAGAATCCCCATAAATTTTGTATAATTTCTTTCGATGTTAAACCTTTCTTCACGAAGTTAATAATCAAGCAATGTTCAATTTCATCATTTTAAGGGACAACAAAAACAATATCAATTTAAACAGCTATAAAAATTAAATTATTATACGACTCAATTGCAATTTGAAAGATATACCAACCCGAGAAAAAATAAACTTTGTCTATAACGTTGACATCTATGATAAAGATCGAGATCTTTTAGACTACTCTAGTACAACTAAATTCATCATCAAATTCGAATAACACGATTATAAGAAACTAAAGTGTAGCAACTGATTTAATTTTGGCATTTAGAACTTAAACTAGCGACTTATTTGTCTTCACAATTCAAAACTGTAAGATTTAAATAGTAAGTACAATATAAACTTAAAGTAAAACAACCTTTCTAGATTTATAAGTAGTTTTTGTTAATCCAAATTAGTGCGTATCTAGAAAACCACACAAAGGTACAAAATTTGTAAAACTCATGGATTGAAATAATCCGGATTCAAGATTGTTGATAACGGAATGTTAATATATAGATAAGCTAATGGAATTTTCAGAGATTTCTTAACTTATACTTTCATATAGTGCTTCAGTTTATTTTTTTAATAAATCAGAATGGCCTTAAATTCCATTTGAAGGAATTATTCTACGAAGAAAAAATTAGAACAGAAGTTCTTATCAAATCTTACACCCTATGTCTTTATGACGTAGCTAAAATTAGAGTAAAGAAAATTATACATTATTAGTAATAATGATAATTGTTGTAACCTAGATTCTTTTAATTGATTAAATTTAATTCTCAAGTACATTATATTGTTTCTATTGTTTTAGTTCACTGAACATGAAGCTATCATAACTGAAAGCGAGTAATTCTTTTAAATCTGCAAAACCTACTTTTGCAGTACTGAATAAGTAAAAGTCATGATTTTGGTCTAAATTTTGTAATCAAATTAAATAGACTAGTGGCAGTTCAGTTGAAACTTAGAAAAATTACACAAAAAGTGAATAAATCAAAATGGAGTTTTGAGAAAATCCAACTACACGTTAGAGCCCAACGTGGGGCGTACGCCCCACAAGGGGGCAATCAGTTTTTTAAAGGAGGCAATTCAAAAATGAGTTATTAACAGCTAATAGCTTTTTAGGCTTCCGTAGCATACACTTTTTAATAATAAAAATTATGTCAGGGCGGGAGGGAAGAAATCAGGGTTTTAGAGATGCTTAGTTGGGGCAAAATGTTGAAAAGCGCTGCATTAAAGGGTCATGTTACGCTAAGCCATGTTGAATGGAAAGAATAGTTCTTAACACATTTTGAAAATTGTAGAAGACACGTAATTAATTGTGGTTAAAAAGGGATGGAATTGGCTGTAAATATTTATACTAAAGATAACTGGTGGCAATTAATTTGCATATGTTTGAGAGAGAAGCGCATTTTTCTGTTGCAGTTTACAGAAAAGTAAATTCCAGAAAATTTATAATTTGGAAAACTCGCAATTCTCGAAATTAACAATAAGGCTTAAGCATCTCCAAATTTACAACAAATAATTTCAAGCCCTAGAGGAATTTTAGTCACGTGCGTCCTATTAACAGCAACAATTTTAAGTAAAATTGCAATAAAAATTATGAAAACTACTCAAAAAGAAATTGTAATGCATGTAGGTAAATATTATTAACAACCACAATTGTGAATAGCTTGATGGACCCAATAATTAATTTTTTGTGTATTCCACTAAAAAAAATCTGTACGTTTTAGTGAAGATTGTAATCTCTTAGATTAATGATGTATAATCTGTTGTCGATGTTTAAAACAATCTTAGCTATTTGTAAAGAGACAAATAAAGTAACAATTTTATTTAAACAGCCAAAGTTGTGGTGTAGGAAACTAAAAAATAAATATTAAAAAGATGTGTTCTTATTACCAGCTTAATTGTAAACATTTATAAGATATTAGACAATAGATTTGCACTTAAAGCTACGATAATGATTCTCAAAATGGCGTATACTTGTAAAATAAAACATTTATAACAATTAAAAACAATGTTATATAGCAAATAATAAATAAAACATAAAGGGAAAAGTCAAATTGCGGCCCATGAAAGTTTATAATAATAATCATCGTTATTAAGCCAACATTTGGAGAGACATCAAAAACTAAGAATTACTTTGCAAAATTGTGCAGGATGGGTGACGAAATAAAAAGATTTTCGGAAAAACGAGACAGCTGCTAAGATTACCAACTCAGAAGGAGTTGTTATCTACAACTAGCCAAATAAAGTCAACAGCAGACTTTTAACATCATCCCTATCAAAAAGCAGCAACTATTAAAGCACTAAGTAGTAAAATTATTGAAAACTCTACATTTTGAATATGAAAGTACTCGTCATATTCTGCTTTCCACGTTATTTATAAATTAGTGATTCTAGACATCTCAGGTGTTTTTCTTGCAGTGCTTCTGAAATCATGAAACAGATGGGACTCAGTCAAAGTGAGGCCATTTCTGCCATATTCATTTTCCTTTTGCTTAGGTGTGCCACAGGTTTACACCTAGGACTACTGATGTTTATTATCTTTACTAAAGATATTAAAAGTGCATTTAAGAATGTAGGCTATTTAATACTAGATGACGACGTTAAAGTTTACAAAGGAGCTAAGAGCATTTCAAGTGATATATTTATTACTTCAAGAAGCTTTAACGGGCCGAAGCAAATTGTCTATCCTTAAATCAAAAACATACTGTGCTATTACATTTACAAAATCTAAAGTTCGTCAAACTATACCTTAAATGGTAATAATTCTGAGGACGAATGTTGTTAGAGATCTTGGTATTACGCTTGACGAAAGTCTTGATTTCTCTCAGCTTGTATCTTATATCGTAAAGCTTGTAAATTAATCTCTTGATTCATTTTGTGCTATTGTGTACCTTAAAACACCCCACTTAACAAACCTTATTTGGAAGTTGCTAGGATTATTTAAAATCTAACCATATCACTTTCTGAGGAAAATTGGTTGTCGTAATTATTCGTAGAGAAGAAATTGATTATAACGAACTAGGAATTTTTTAGCTGTATCGATAACTGTGGTTAAATTTTTTTTAATTTCTCAGAGAATTATTAGTTTAGCTAACAAAAAAGCAAATAATAATATCTATTTTACCTCGCTCAAATTGTTTTCAATTGTGCTTTGAATGAAAGAATATCTTTTATCAAAGTTAATTGTTATAGCTTTGAAAAAATTATTACATTTTTGTATTTGTATTCTAATTTTAATAAAAGTAAAGTTTTGTATTAATAAGATTATTTGTTGCAATTAGTTTTTCTGTGATTTTTGTACTTACAAAGCATATATGTGTAATATTTTATTTTACAGATAAATTTGTTGTAAAAACACAGAATTTATTAGATTATAAATATATAAAATTAAATTGATAAATATATAAACAATGTTTTATAACCAGATAAATGTTGTGAATGAGTTCAAACAATGCAATTAAAGTAACAAATTTTCCCCTGCTAGACGAAAGATCAATATCAGACCCTAATTTGTGAATGAAAATCATTCATTTAGTTAGAGTTTAAAAGCGCCCTCATTTTTAACATAAAGTTGTGCATTTTTAGTGTACCTAACGATTGAGACATGTCTGGAGCGCTATCTTGGCACAATTCAATCGCTTCGCCTAGACGCGCCGTCGATCTATAGGGTATTTCATTTCATTCAAACACAGGCATGTGCTTATTAGAATTCAGAATAATACTTCACCTTGCTGTATGTCATTTAAAGTAACATTCGAAGTATGTGATGGTTGCAAGGCTTGCAACACTAAAGTCGGACATGAAATTTCGCGTCTAATCCGCCTTCATACTTGAAGCTGGCAAAAATCATGTTATTGCGTATTGAAGAATTTATTTTTTGGAATGAACAACGCTTAGAATTAATTATATTAATAGATATATGGAAGTTATTAAGGTTTTGTGTACGCCTAATTGGACTGACTATACAATCCACCCGTTTAGATAACTTTCAGTGTTATAATAAAGACAAAAATAGCTTTAGTTGTTGTTAAAACTGAAAATTTTTAACCTAAAAGATTTAGCCTACAGATTTATATAAATGAAATGTTAAAACATTTTGGATTGAAGTTCCTGTAAAGTGTTCGACTTTCAATTATACATTAAAGCATTGAAATAAATAATAAATTTACTATTATGTGGAAGAACGGTATGCTAACATAAAAAATCTCAAGAATTTAAATCTGTGTTGTATTAGTCAGTTCAGCAAGATGGCAAACCAGACCAATAGGGTTAATTATAATATGTACTTTTGTTAAACATGTCGACATTGTAAATATCGCTTTTGAGGCAAAAAATTCTATTTGATATAGAAAGTATGAAAATCTATACCCAATAGAATCTGGGCTGCCACAAGGAAGTGTCCTTGGGCACTGGTTATCTCCTACGTACTGCCTACCAGCGAGGAAGTATCAAAAGTCACATTTACCCACAACACGCTTGTTCTAGCTACATATAAAGAACCAGTGCTAGCGTCGCGGAAACTTCAAAGAGGTATTGACTCCATTTACAGCTTGTGCAAAAGATGAGACATAAAAATAAACGAAAATAAGACTATGCAAGTTATATACACCAAATGTAGAGGGATATGCCTACAACGAATAGATTGTGTTGAATATCTAGGGATACATCTAGATAAAACATTGTTGGCTGCTAAAAACTCTGTTTTTCATTCGATACGGATGTATGCCATGAATAATGACTAACGCATTGTATTATATCACTAACGGAAATATTTAATAAAATAAGTGCAGTGAAAGGTGTAGTAGTTGAAGCTAGTGAAAAGTATATTGATAAGTTGCAGCACCACCAAAGTGTGTTAGCGCTCAACTTATTAGATAACAGTGTCTAGAACAGCAGACTCAAAAGACAATATACATTACGTTTACTTTTTAGATTTGCCTGGAAATTAATTAATAGGTAAATTAACTAAATAAATCTAACCTAAGTAGTGTTATATGTAAATGTACATTAGTACAATATGACACAACACTGTAATAATCTACTACATAGTCCAAGAAGTGGCTAAAATGCAATAACAACTAGTTAAATCTGAAGAGACGTTAATAGATACCTGGATGTTTTGTCACTAACTATATTAATATACTTATTGTGTCTAAGCAACTCAAATACGAGCGGTCACCACGGCAGCAAATATCAAGTTGAGTACTGCTCCATGAAGATGTAATTCTTTCCTTTTTCAGTACCCACGCACATATAAAAATGATGAAACGTGTCTAATGCATCAAAATCGTCTACCACGATTGACTGCTACATAAAAATGCAAATTGGAGATATTAGTTACAACCTTTTATTTCACATTAGACACGATAAATTAAATATAACATTTTTTACAGACAAGTACCGCATTTGTTCAAGCCAGAATAGACACATTCAAGCAAGACGAGTGTTTGGAAGAAACTACAAGAGACATAAATAGTAGACTGGATACGGAAAATCGGTTCTAAAGAATCTGAAACGTTTAAAATTCGGAGAAAGGTAGTACCGGACAGAAGTACATTAACAGTTTACCAAGAAATAATTTAGAAAAGTCCGAGAGTGGACCAAAAATTGATGATTTATCAATACCTTCTTTTATTTAAAAGCAGCAACGATTGACTGAAGTTAAAACTTCTTTTAGATTGCTCGTTTTTACATGGTCAGGCCTTTTGTTTATTTCTGAAATTTCGAATGTTTTTGGTTAAAGAGAAAATTGAAGATAATACACAACATAAATTAGAATGATATTGTTTCCGTTTTCCTTGTTTTATAAAAACAGATTTGTTATTTTAAATAATAATTGATTATAACTGACCAAAAAGAAGCAACAAAAATTTCCTCTACAATTGTGATGACAACGATTCAATGATTTATGTTTTGGAATTTATTATTTCAAGTTACTTTTGACTTATAAAATGATGAATACACGATTTCTTCGCGATAAAACAAAGCAAACTGAAATTTAGGCTTTGTGAAAATTGACAATATTTGCGTTTGAGTAGCAAAAACATAAATGATTACAAAACTATGCTGTTTCAGTTACCTTAAAGTAGGTAGTCACTCAGTAGAATGTGTATTAAGTTTCAAATAATACAGGTAAGAGTTATTTGGGGACTTCTCTGTTTCCTAAAAAAGACAACCGAATGATAGTCGGCATAACTACAGCTAAAGCTGATCGAGTCTTAATAATTCGTTATCAATTTAGAAAAAACTTCCATTTCTTAGTATTATTAGATGCTTGCTGGAGGTCAAAACAAAATCATATACAAACTACAACGTTTGCTTTAATGAATAATTTAAGTTAAATGAAATAAACATAAAAAATGCGGTTTTGTTTTGGTCTCACTGTTTAATTAAAAAGATTAGCCAAAAAGCTTTTATCTTTTATAGCGGGGATTTTCTGCTACTCAAGTGTGGACGTTGGGGGGCCAAAAAACTTTTAAATTATTTAATTACAGGTATAACCGAGGTGCAGTGCACCCCTACAATTTATAGTTAGTGTGCTAAATATTTGCTAAGCATTTGCATTCTTCAGCCGCTTATATCAATTTGCAACGTCCCTGAAGTTCCTTAAAGCCTGCAAGTAAATCCCGCCGCGCTTCACGTGACGGGCCTTGCACAATTGCATAATTGCGAAACTGCACATTTGCACATGCAGAAGCGTTGCCCAAGTGGTTAAATAATTAGCCGACAGAAAAACCCGGCGCGCTCGATTCTTGAGCACTGCCAGGCGAAATGCAAATAAACTGTCGACAAACGTTAGTCCTCATCGTCAATTAAAATTTCCCGCGCACTTCCCGATGGAATCGTTTTTGTTTTGTGGTCTTCCACTACCGTATTAAAGCGTTCATCAACATCCACCGGCAAAAACGGCCAAGTTGGTCTACGCCCGTCGTGATCTATTATTGTACTGAATTATTATCCTCCGAGCCTCCATTAACAATTACAACGTACTGCTCTATTTGCACTCTCTATAAGTGCTTTCGAGTTTTATTTAAATGCAATACCCTAATGGATTTCATTATAAGATGCTTACTAATTATGATATAAAAATAATTGGGTTAATTAAATTCTTTTTGGCTCCTTCAAATTTTGCATTGAGATTTCAAAAAAGTCCCGGCGAATAATTTTTGATAATATTACCTAATTATATAATAACAAAAGAACAAGCTCTAAAAATATAATAAATTATTAACCGTTACTTAACTGTTGGAATGTTTATCTCGATCTTATATGTAACCTAACTCATCCAAAATGGGATTTGCAAATAAACAGTAGCCAGTAGAAACCACGACTTTGCTACTTATATAATTAAAAAGCAATAATTATAAACCAGAACGAAGACCCATTGTTCGGGCTGTCTTTCCAGCCTAGAAGGTAGCAAGCCACGCAATAATTTCGTCCCAAGATTGTAAACCAAGAGGGAGATCAGAAACCATGCTCTTTAACACGGGCAGAATTTAACTTGAATCGTCGAAACAGAACTTAGAGACTAAGAGCAACAGCAAAAAGGTGTTATGTTCCAATTGAGCGACTTCGCTTTTTCCCGCTTAGCGGCTTCGCAGAACCTCCAAATTCTTGGCGCATTAACGCAAAAATTAATCGCTGCGTGATTGTTACGTTCCGTTAAAAGGTATTTTCGACCAGTCTCGAATAATGTAAACATGGCCACAAAAAGCTCAACTAACTAATTAAAATCTGCCCAAAGTTGCTCGTTTGATTTATTTATATTTGGTGGAGGGGTTTCTTAATGCAGACGTTTCATAGTGGTGATTTCTGCTCGAAAGCGAATACAATTTTCGGCAAGTAAAAAATAAATATTACCAATTGTAGGCAGAAAATTGCGCTAGCAATGCGCTTCAACTATTAATTCGACTAAAGTGAAATTTCGGCGTAATTTTTCAACAGTGTGAGAAACACGCAATTACGCTTTTGCTTAAAGTGATGCGCTGCAGAAGATCAAGCTTGAAAATCATAGAAACATACACGACGCTCGGTTGCTAACGCAATTAAATTTGCATGGCTTGCACGGCGAGATAAAGCATAAATTATGAAAGTACAAGGCGTATAATTAAATTAATTACTTAAAGCAATTAAAGAAATAGTATTTCGAAGCCGAAGTAACCGCGCGGTTTGCGACCTCAAAGGGAAATGGCTTAAAATTAATTAGCGCCAACTATTCGCAGATTTGCACTGCTTCTTCTGCTCTGATCACAATTTTTGGCTGTTTAAAACGCCGTACCGGGTAGGAGGGGGTAAAATTGCGAGTTAAAAAGTGATAACTGCAGTAACAGGTGAGTAAGTGAAGCGAAAGCTATAAAAAGGAGAATTAAAAAATATCTAAATTTGGATAAATAGAAAAAATTTTTAGCCAACGTACAAAAATTTTTTTATTGGCTACTCAAACTTTTAAACTTCAAAAACGGAAATAAAAAAAATAGAATGATTTGATTTTTGGAGTATTTTTTTAATTTTCGTGTTATAAGAGTAATGAATAAAAAAGACAATCTGCAGGAGAGGAACTATCACTCTACGAATTAAAAAATTAAATTCACTGTAGGAAAACATTATTAAAGAAAGCAGAATTTGAGAATTACAATACAGCCAAGAAAATATATTAAATTTGAACTAAAAGCAAATTATCTGTACAAAAAAAGATGGTTGTAGTTTAGATATATTTATGTTGTCTACTGTCTATTGCGATGAAGAACGCCATAAACGATAAATTCGTATAAATACACATAAGTTCTGGTATACTCAAGATAGTTTACAGTTCTAAAGTGATCATATTGCTCAAAACAATATACTAAAACTATAACAAATTTCATTAACACTACTTTTTGAAAAATTGCAGCCTTTTAAACACAAATTAAATGGTAAATATTATATCTGGACCACAACTTTAATAGCTTTGACGTTCTTGAACAAGATATATGGTTTGTAAGATAATAAAATAGTTCTATGGTCACAGAAAAAACAATAGTAAATAGCAGGGCGTGTTAGAGGAGATTATTGCGTTTTATATGATTCGTACTGTAAGAACAAATTAGAGAAGGCAACCAAATAGTATGGATAACGCTTTGAGTGAAGCCATGCGTGATAAAAAATAAAAACGCCTTAAAAGAGAAACTGAAGACTTTAAATTTGGGTAGTATAAATTTAATAAGAATTATACATGCTAATGGAAAATTTTCCAAATAAGTTATTGGCACAAAAACACAAATTGGTGCCAAATTACATGGTAAATTTTGGAGATTTTAGAAAAAAATTAGGTACCAAAGAAGACTACAACTAATAGGTAATAAGCACCAACACCTTTATTAGAAAACGTCAATAGAAATGATGAATAAAAAGAATCACTTTAACGTACTTTAAGTTGATCTATTTCAAGAAATTATGTGGGATAAGAAAGGACCAACATACTTCAAAGTATCTTAAAAGATAGTAATAAACAAGAACATCGAAATGGACAGGACTTTCCACATTATAACTGCAAAATGCAATATTTAAAATTTTTATGGGCTTGAAGCAACTTAATTTTCTCACATTTTCATTAAAAATATTTTCTAATGTCGATCAACATAAAATACAAGATAAACGATGAGTGTGTTGATGAGAGATGCTTGTGAACTAATGGAATAGTCTTTGGTTTATTTAACTGAGAAATTAGGAGATTGTGGTTCGAAACGTTTTGTGCAGTTTGCAGAAGCAACCGTCGAAGAAAACAAGCTTCAAGAATTAAAAGTAAAACGATGAGACAACAATGGCGTCCCAAAAAATTTATTTTTTGATTACTACAACGGCTCGGTGTAGAACACGTTCCAAATATAATTTAAATAAAGCAATTAAATTCCCCTTTAATTTGTCGACAATCAGATCAGCTAGGCAGGCATCTTCTAAAGAACATTCTAGACCTTATAACGAAGTATAAATTACAAACTCAACACAATGGTAAGCATATTAGAACAACTTGGAAAGCAAAAGAAGCTTGGTCTTTTACAAAAAAAGTATTTACGAAGATTAAGTCAGAAATTACAATTACAAATTCATACAAACATAACTGCCTAGAAAGTTATACAAAAAAGAATATTAAAATTAAGACTTTGTAAAGATACCAATAGAAGGATGAAAAAGTCTGTTTTCTATAAATAGAGAGCAAAATCGTGAAGAATCGGGCTGTTGAATATTAAGATACAAATACAGTGCCTTTGCTTATCGCAATAAAAGAAAGTTAAGAAGAAAATGATGAATCGCTTCAGCAGCCGGGGCGGCTAATAGAGCCCGTTCGTAATCGGAATCTGACTTTGTACTTTGCAATTGCGCTGCTTGCGCACTGGAGATCTTGATTGTCGCGGCGTCTGGGGCTGTTCCGTAATTTCCCCGAAACGGTGATTTACGGGCCCAGCGCGCATCGCCTCAAAAGCGCCCACGCCGGAGCTCCAAATTGTGTTTTCGCCGATGGGCCGCTCTACCTGCACTCCGCTGGCTACCTAGGGCACAAAGGCCGGAGTGCAGGTGTCAAAATTTAAAGAATACATCACACGTCAGGTAGGGCGGGGGGCGGCCGGCCGGCCGGGCACATGCACATGACTTACCGTCGCGGAGCGGAGCCGGGCTGGGGGGCGGCGACCTGGGGGAGCCGCCGGGCGGCCCGACGCCCTCTTCCTCGGAGCTACTCGAGGGGGACGGGCTGCTGCCGCGCGTGAAGCTCTTGTTGTTGTTGCTCCTGCTGAAGTAGACGCCGTTGTTCTGCAGCAGCATCATGTGCTGCTGCGCCGCCAAGTCGTTGAACTGCTTCAGTTGGGAGGCGACGGACGTGGCCGACTTCGTCTTGAACTTGGACATGGTGAAGTCCAGCGGCTGGTCGGCCTCGTGGGTGGACAGCAGCACGTGCGAGGGCTGCTGCAGTAGCATCGGCATGTTCTCCTCGTTGTGCCGCTTCCAGAAGGCCTGCTCGAAGCCGATCGTGTTGTTGTTGAGGCTCTTGGCGGGCTTGGCGCCCGCGGCGGCGGCGGCGACGGCGGCGTCGGCGCTGCTGTCCTGGAGGGTGGGCGCGGGGTTCGACTCAACCCACCTCCGCACCGAGTCGCTGTTGTAATCCGCCAGATTCGCTAATTTACATGCACTCCGTACGATACTCCGGGGGCGCCCGGCTCGGCGTCATTCGCGAGCTGGGGGGCGGCTCATCGCGCGGCGCGGCGCGGCTGGGACAGTCCTGGCGTGGCGGAGGCGCGCTCGCGAACTAGCTCCTGATATGTCGGCCGGGCGGGCGGCAAGTGGCACTTCGCGTCCTGCAGGCACTGCACTCGGATGGGGTGTATTCAAATGGCCGTGGATGCATGCGAAACTCCGGTGCTGCCGGCGCCAGCGTCTAAGGCCATATAACAACATGTATATGCATCGTGATGCTGTGCTCTGGTGGGGCGGCCGACCCAGGGTTCCGGCTGGTGGGGGCTGGCGAGAGCCAATCGCGGCCCGCGCCGCTCCGACGTACAATAGTATATGAGCGTATGGATTATTTATTTATTCCCTATTTTGTATGTATGTATTTATATGAATTTATGGATTAGGAAAGGATTCGAGACGCGCTTCTTCTGCTGCCCTCCGCGGCCTGCAACTAATCTGCAACGGCGCCGATGCCGTCCTTGCGTTGATAAGCCGCAATTCAAACTAACGCTTTTAGCCGTAACTTTTTTTTGGTCTCCTAAGCACCCAAAGAACACTTATCCACCTTCAAAATTTAAAATATTGCCGAAGCCAAAAACTTCATGATTAATTTCCAAATAATTGCTGGCGTACTAGTTATTCAAAATTTAAACTGGCAAATTAAATCAACTCCAATTTTAAACACAAAATTAATTTAAAGAAAGGGACACCTCTGCAAGTTTAAATTTAGCCTTTAAAATTATAAACATTTTTTGTTCATCATTATTTTGTCAATAAAATTTAATTCAATATAAAATAAAAATCACGCGAGTCTTCTTATGCTACGTTTTTTCACATCATTAATTTCTTTTACACGCTCTTGTAAGATTATAAAACCAAATTTTTCGTGAGAGTTTAAAAAAATTTCAAATAGCATTTATATAATATTTAGTAAATTATAGAAGCAATTAAAGATAATTTAATTTTTTTTAATTGATTTGAATTTGTTTAATTTGCTTAAAAATAGCAATTCTATTACACATCAACTTTTATAAATATTCTGTTTAAGAACAGTTTGATAATATATACATAGCGATAATTAATTTACTAATAAATTATTAGGTTAAAATATGAAACATTAATCACAGAAATACTTCGCAAAAACGATTAAGGCATTGCTTATTGTAATTTTGCCCCCAAAACGGCTCTATGCGGCTCCTTTTATACTCTAATAATTGCGGATTCTTAAATTAGAGGCGATGTTCTTCACCGGCCAAATCTAAAATGCAAAATTTATCATTTTGATGCAATGGCAGCTTCCATTCTACCCGGGCCTGCATAAATATCGCCTTGCATGTTTCTTTGTATTTAAATTCTAAGTTACGTTGGAAATGAGGTATTTATGGCGAACAAACAAAACATCTCTGCCTTTAGCTGTCTAAGCATGTAAATAAAATGCCAATGAAACCAAATTAGCAATAAAACTGTCTCTATTGCATGCGGCTTCCGGTGTAAATTAACTATAGCAGGCTACATTAATTAGGGAATATCAAAAATAGGATAGCGGCGTCTAGATTATCTTTGCCATTTTTGCGCGTGCATGTTGAAGAAAATAGTGCCATTGTTTATCGAATGGAGGCAACTGTAGCGAAAATAATATTTATCTGCAATGTTGCTGTCAACCAATTTTTTAATGGTAGGTAAATGCAGTTTATTTCGTATTTAACCTGTCAACAGAAGCAAAAGAAGGTACCGAGAGCGTTTATTTTATGCGACAGCATTAACTAATTATAACTTACAATTAGAATCTTTTTGATTTTACAGAGGTTGTTAAGTAATTTTGTTTATTAGTCTAAGCCTAATAATAATTTTACAATTAACAATTGTAAGCAATATTTTCATATTTGTGCCGTCAACTGTCTAGTCAGAATT
This sequence comes from Sinelater perroti, assembly GCA_036346155.1. Taxonomy (NCBI): domain Eukaryota; kingdom Metazoa; phylum Arthropoda; class Insecta; order Coleoptera; family Elateridae; genus Sinelater; species Sinelater perroti. Next base: position 30,152,473 of record JARFIY010000056.1, read on the forward strand.
AGAACCCAAGATGACGAAAATGCAGCTTGCTTACTCGTACAAGGTTTGGCTATAAAATAACCGAACTGATTTTGTGTATTTCGCCTGGTTTTCGGGATTATCCCAGAAAAGAATTTATTCTACAAATTTGACCAACGCATATAGAGCTTTAACATCTTGAAGAAGCGTGAATATTCGCGTTCCGACGGAATTATAACCGGCACAGCAAGACAGCGTAGACTTCTTGTAGAACTCGGAAAATTCTCTCCAGGAAGCTATTATTTGGCAAGAAGTGTTTATATCGGTTAGCGCCTATTAATACTCAACTCTTCGAGTGGTTTAAACGTTAACAAAACGTCTAAAACGCCTGTACCTTCGAGCGCTCGTTAAAATGGCGAAGATTAATTAAAATAACAATAGTAGAAAAATTTAATTGCGCTAAAGTAACTGTAAACAAAAATGACGGTAGAGCAACTACCCAATACTAAACTAAAGGAAACTCAAAGAAACATTTCAGCTAAAAATGTTTCAAATTTTTGGCAACTTGTCTAGAAAGCAAATTAATGCTTTGGAAGAGCATATCAAAATTTAAGACAATCTCCGGAAGATTATCTGCTTTTGAAGAACTGCTACTGAGTATTTTCGGAAGAAATACAGGGTTCTCTAGTCAGGTTTAAAAAATCTAGCTGAGCGAGTTTTTGCCTTAAAAAGGGAAGTGATGGAACTCTTCAAAGGAAAATTGCAAAATAATCTACTATTGCTTCTGTAACAGAAGATATGCGTATCTCATTACTTAATTTTTAAAAAGTTGACTTTATTTTAAAAATATTGTAGATATTAATTAATCGCTACTTTATTTTATTGTATTACAAGTATCTGGTAGACCTTATCGAGATTGAACAGACATAGTTTTATCTTTAAGGGTTTTTACTGCTTATACCTTAATCACATAATTAACTTACAGTATCAGTTAACAATTACATTTCTAAAATTAACCCTAATAAATTTATGGAATGTTTTTTTGTTTACATTACTACATCTAGCTTAAACTTTACATCACTGTTGTGGAGTCGATCTAAGCGACGGTTCCTTTAGAGCGCCTTATATACCATTCATAATGCGTCCTCGACTGCAAGTTTTCTTTCAATACTAATATTAGGTACGAAACAGCAAATTTTTAATTTCGCTTTACTATTACCACAAAAATTTCGAATATTAACACAGCTAGACACAGCTTTTTAAGTTGCATCTCCATAAATATGAATCTAAAAGAGTAATTTTATATATAAAGCAGTACTACTATGAAAAGTACTGTGGGTTGTAAAGTGTTTTCACAAGAAATAACTTTGACTAACTTTTGATAAAAGATTGCAGTTGATAGCAATTTAAAACAAAACTTCTGCTTTATAAATGCACTAAGATTTTGTAAGTATGCTTTTAATAAAAATTGCGATTATCAGGCGTGGCTACAGCAAGTCTTATTTAATTTCCGGGACAATCAAACATTTTACCATAACTTTGAACTGGCTGTGGGGTTAGTGATTTCTGTTTGCATTTGAGCCTATGAAGCAAAGTTACAAGACGCTGCGGGTCAGAATGAAGGGGGTGTAATGTGCATGATCATTAGAGGTACTGTTATTTCCACTATATTGCTTAGAATGACGCTACCTGAATCTCTATGTTTAGTAGACCGACAAAAATAGCTCCTGCTTTAGTTAGTTTAATAAAATTATCTTAACAATCAAGTCTAATTAAGCAGAAGATTTTATGAAAAGCGTCTTACCTGTAAATTCTACAATTAATCATAAATGGTAAATCTAAGAAAATAAGATGCTCACTTAACGTTTGACTGTTTTAGGAAGATTCAAATACATAAGCGTCGATTAATAAGTATCCTTGATTCACTCCATACCACTTAAATAAATGTGTACTTAATAATGTGGACACTTACTAATTAACGAAGTATTTTTTGTAGAAAGCCAACATTAATATATTTTGTTGGTTAAACAAAGTTGTTTCTCTGAAGGATTTACACTGCAGCAGTCTAATGAGAAGTCTTCACTGATTTGTTTGTTTTATGCGGATAATGAGCATTAGAGGCGCAATAGCCGTAAGTAGGTAAGTATAAATAAAAGCAATTTGCTTTACAGTCTGACGGTGCTTTGTTTAAAGTGCTGTCTTTTTGTAAAATTGCCTTTCGAAATAATTACGACAAAATAAATAACGCTGAAGGCTGTCCGAAATTAGACACTTGTTAAAAAATAGGTTGTAAAATATATTTTAAACTGAAGATTCCTAATTAATTTTGATTCTTCCATTTATATTACTAATTCATATTCATAAACTGAAATTTCTGTTCTCTTAATTTTATTCTAGACGGTTGTTTTGTACATTTACTTTCTTATTCTTGTTTACGTTATATTATTCGTGTTATTTGGATTTCAGTGCCTTTCTGTAGATTTTTACTATATGTTCTGTAGCAACTTGACCATTTAAACTATAGAAGATGCGGAAAGACGCTTTATGAACCAAATAATTTTATGTGCAGCGAAGTTTCAGACTAACGACTGGCAGTGCTTTTGTGTTAGATTACGATCCGATCAGAAAGGGAAATTCAGTTTAGTATATTAATTTCTAGTTATTGCTGGGTTGCTTTTAAGCTCTGTTCAAATTTAAGTTCTGATGATGAAAGCGAGTGTTGCTGTGATCCTAAGTACTGCTCCTAGAATTGGGCGTCTTGTAATCTATGGCACATTTTCCCCCTTTCTTATTGAAGATCTTTCAGAAACTTTTTAAAAAAAAATTACATTTTGTCATTAAAAAAATGTATAGTCTTTACAATGTTTGTATTGTCTTTTATTGATTCAACGTAGTGCAAGGGAATAATTTTTATTTGTTTCTAACTTCTCAGTCCTATAACTACAGTTAATTATATATTTATTAACTGCTAATATGTTGACTAGCTATTTATTTTTTTGGAAAATTATTACTTTTTTGTTTCTCTGGAGTAATTGAACTTTTATAGCAACATAAATAAAACTTGACTGTTTTAAGTTTTTCGACGGTATGGCACTGCTTGTTCTAATTGATTGTACGCTCTGATAATCAGAGGGTAGTTATGGTCGCACTTTTCTATCTAGAATAAGTATAAATAACTTATTCTCATTATAGGGTGTAAGTATAATTAGTTTCGAAGTGTCAGATAATTTTTATAACGCTAAATAAATTATTGATTATTATTTTGTTCTTGTTAAATTATTATTTTATATAATTGTCTTTCTAATTTATTATTTTCCTATTTTAATCTTGTATGTCTAACTATGATATTTAAATTGGGAATTTTTTGTTGTAAATAGTTTGTATTGTAGTTATCTTTGCTTTTCCTGGTAAATCTTAGTTCTTTCGTTATATCATTTTGATATTCTTAAATGTATGATTTTATTCTTTAATATACAGTTTGGACAAAGTCAATACTATTTTATTATTATTATAAAAAACTATAGACTGAAATTATTACGCAAGTAGCCAACCATAGCAAGCATAGATATATTTGAAAACGAGACTGCAATTAAGGCTGCAAGAAAAATCTATGATAAATTGAATGAGTATGAAGTTGTGCAAATGTTCACTTTATTCGAATTTACTTACGTTAATTTTAACAATTGAAGATTGTAAATTGTAAATACTACTGCTACAGCAATAGCAGCAAAATATATATATTTATTTTTTTACAAAAATAGCTTACAAATAAATGTTTTGTATGTTTTAAAAGCGGGAATACCTGCACTTCATAACTCGCAAACCTTCCTAACGAAAACCGTTTAATTTTTAAACAATTTACTAGGTTTTAAATTAGTACATAATTGAAAGCATCGCTTTGCAGAACATAAAAGTGTAAATTTTACCTTTAATTGTACTCTAGCAAATTAGACGACGTTTCGATTAGTCTTTTAGATTAGTTCAAAGAATATTGATTTTATATGCGTATACATAGTTTCATATCATTGTACATTTCTGTGTATAGATTCCTTTATTAAGATGGCGTGCAAATTTTTCGAAAGAAAGGGAAAAAGGGGTAGAATTCCCAGGTCCGTCGTTCTTGGGGTCCAATCATGTTTTACTATATTGTTCTTTTTATTAATAAAATTGCTACTTTTTTAAATAACGCCCTAGGAAATCGCATTTTTTTCTGTGTACATTTAAAAATCTGGTTACAACCTTTTCTTACATTTTCCGCGATGGAAAAACGTGTGAAATGACGCTCGAGCTGAAATGTGCGGTTTATTCCAAAATAATACAAATATGGTTGCAGTAACAAATAATCGATATACAAGTTACAAGAAACAGTGTGCGTAGCCTCAGTTTCCTTTAAAGTAAGCACGTTAGGGTCCCACACATCCCAACGATAGAACTTGCAATGCAACCGTAGATCCATGTCTTATAACCTTTTTGAGAAATATCTAACAATTATAACACGATATTCTTTATCCTGTACTAATTAATAAATTTTGCCGTGACATTTCGCTAAAATTCCAGACATTTTAGTTTGGGAACCTTTGAGCTTTACTAAATGAAGCCCGTTTATTGGGAACATTGTCTGGTGCTTTGTTCATTGTCGGTTTGATAAAGTACGTTCAACAAATTTTTGGGCATCGCTGAATTGTTTATATTATAACTTTATTTATGCTGCATTCATTGCAGCGTTCTCGAAAGCCGCCTGTATCATCAAAATGATTCATATGACTGAATGTTCCAGCTTTAATGAAAATTTTTTGTTCTAGTCCCCCGTTATTGCAAATGTGACGATCGTACACTACATGTACTCATTGGAAGCTAACTCCCAATTGATCCACTCAGTAAAATTGTCGTCATTAACGCATGCGCGTTACAGTTCACTCTCATTGGCTACCAGGTTATTTATTATTACTATTATTTTTTGTTATGTTAACATTGACGGGACACATGCATGTTCGCGGATGCATTTGCATGAAGCAGAGCATAATACTTCTAAATAACTTAATTGGTACATTATGAGAGTTGTAAAAATAGAAAAATGTTTTGATTTCCAGTATGGTATTATTTAAGAATTGTTTATTGATCACTTGTAAAGATGTAAAAAATATTGTAGGGGTTCGCTGAAAGATATTTCTCCTAGCAATTTCGTTGATGGTGATCTTACACATGAATCTGTATAGCTCTATAATCGTATCCATTCACTTTTCTATTTGTCTAATTTAATTCGAATAAAACACAAACGAGCTAAATTAACAGAAAAAATTCGCTCTCTAACTAAAAATCGGAAGGCAGGGCTTGCAAGCAAATTTAGCCTTACCACGAAAATATTTTTTTAACAGAAAATATGCTCTGTTGAGACACTCAAAATAACTTCTCTCTCAGAAGTGTAAACCTAGCTATTTAAATAAAAATTAAGTATGACTAAAGTAATTGTAACCAAATTAATTAAATGTATTTATGTTGCTATTATTATACTCTTATATTATAGTTAGAACATAATTAATAATATCCTTTTATGTCTAACTTTTATCGATAATACGCATTTACAAAAAATTAATCACTTCGACAAGCATATTTTTTGCTTTATTTGCAGATTTAGATTGCCCATTAAGTGCACCATGTTAATTTTATGTTTCAGATTTATTTCGTTACATAAATAATAGTAAATAAACTTAGACACTTATTGTTAATGATTAAGCTTTACGTAGCCAATTTAGAGCGAAATAAGTTTAATTTCCTCAAAACAGTCGCTTATGCCCTATTTTCGTACACAAAAGAGTAAATTTAGGCAAAAATGCCAATTTGGCAATGATTTCTGGTTGTTGACCAATAAAGCGAATGTTCCATTACATTTAATTACACGTTTTTGGCAATTAGCTCAACGAAGGCGACTTCTGCAATTTGAAATTTTTAAGCTTTGTTGAAATATAAGTTTCCAAACGCCGATAATATGTTAGTGGAGTTATTGAAGTGCGTTGGAGGTAATCTCGCTCATCAACTGAATGAGTTGATTACTAGGATATGGAGAGGGGAGCGAATGCTCTGTATATATTTATTCAAAAATAAATGCGGTTAATGCGTGTAAATAATTGAGAAATCGGACTAATTAACGTTTCAATGTAAAATTTTTTCAGATTCCCATGCCTCTATATTTATAGAGCCACTGGATAAACTAGATTTGGTGAATGAAGCCAATATCCCGCATCTCTTTAGGCTTTGGATTTTTTAGCTTCTAATCAGCGTTGTTAGACCGGTTCAGATCTATAGGTTGGAGGCATAATTGTTTTAAGTTTTTTTTATCAAAGAATTCTTTGTGAGATTCTTCAACTCATATGCAAATGCAGAGTAGAGAGAAAAAAAAACAGAAAATTGAATATTTTTTTATAATACATGGTAACAATTATAATCGGAAAACTGTGCACTTTTCTAGGGTCTATGTCCTGCAAACTGGAACGCCAAGGTTTCCATACACTTGTTCTGATAGCACTTCTGGTCTTAACCGTTCGACCACGAACCAGTATCTTATTGCTAGTATCAGTTATTAAACCAGAAATGTTTTAATAGGTCTGCTTGAACAAATGCAAACATGCCTGAGTGGAAAATTCTGCTTAAGAATCCAAAAAGCAAAAGGGAAAAGATCGAGATAACTTCAGAAAACTGTTTTTATTTTTACTTTTACAATTAGGTTATCAAACCATTTTTTCAAATTTTTATTCTAACACATGGGGACGATGTTAACCACCAACTGTTAACGATTATGTCAAGTAATAGTTTGATTTTTTTATGTAGTTCTTAATATCTTCCATTTTTTATATAATTTATTTATTAGCAATCAGAATTAACATTCTATGAGCTAATGTGATAACATAGGACCTTAAAATTAAACAGTCCATGGCGGGATGGGAACTCTTCCAGCGAGGAGTTCACCTCCTTCTCATTTGAGATCAATAGGCCAACATCTTTTTAATCTTCTGGTATCGGGTTGTAGTAGGAGTGATTGTATGAGTGGATTGATGTGAGATCCTAGTCGGATATAATGATTTGCGCTACGCTCTTGTATAACCGTTTGGACGAACGGAATATTGAGGTCATCGTGTAACGTTTTGTTGGCTACGTACCATGGTATCTTCGATTGTGAGCGTTGGATAATACCTGTGTTTGACTTACTGGCGCATCCCATAACTCAATGCAGTAAGTCCAAATAGGTCTGATTATTACCTTATAAATCAAGATTTTATTTTCTAGTGACAAACGGGATTTCCTTCCAATCAGCCAAATATCTTGCATTTGACATAGTTCTTACGCGATTTCATTTTAGAAATTATTTTAGCGTTACATTCTTCATAATGCTTAGATATGTAGTATCCCGTTTGACGTCCATGTGTTTTTTGTGCAAGTATTTTATGTACTATAGTGAGTCTTTTAATATATATAAAATTATTACTGCCTTTTATATTTTTTTATTTTGATCTTTAATGATCTTAATACTCGATGAATTGCGCGACTTGCTCAATAACCTCAGCCTGATTTTCTAGCTTTACGTGATTGGAAATTAGATGTAAATTGAATCAATAATCGTTGAATTAAACTCTTTTAGTTTCATTACACAACTGTATGCGTTTCTAATGTTTTTTATTATCTCAATCGTCACGAAATTAATTCATAGTGGATTAAATAAATTGTGTTATTTTATTACTTTGGTTAATGCAATTTTCTGGGTTAGTTTTCTGCAAATTTTATCTCCAAAAGAACTTGGAAGTCTATTTTTCAAAGTATAGACAGATAGACGATCGCTGCGACGAACATGACGTACAAGTATAGTCGTAAATCTAGGATCTATAAACAAATAAAGCAAGCCTATTACACTTGTGCTTTGTCGTGCTTTAATTAAGAGTATTTTATATAAGGTTTATTGAGAAAAAAGTTTGTTCAAACATGAAAAAACTGGAAACAAGCGTTAAAATAATGTTTTGGCAAGAGTAATAAAGTCTACTATATATGAAACTACAAATTCTCAGGACTGATTAATAATTTTGTTAGTTATAAGAACTTCTTTGACTAGAAATTATGATTACTACGTCATATCGTAATTTAAATCAATTGATTACAAAATTTCCCGGAACTGGTGTTTCATTCACAGTTGTACAGCATATCGGCCTCGATCTTACAAAAGTAAATACTTTTACTTTGCTATTCGCCATTCATTTTTATCATTTAAAGCTGTAGTAAAATTATAGTAGCATCGATATAGTGTTTTCAGTGTAGGAATTATGAGATCATCTGTATTTTAAGATTAATTGTAGGAAGTGTTTATACAAGTTCAAATTGTAAAATTTAATTTACTATTTTATTTTTATCTACGAATTTAAGTAAACTACGTAATATTCATTTTACTTAAACTGCAGCAACATGCTAATGCATTTTAGACAAAAATTGCATATGACAGTCGGGATTTTGACGTTATTTTATTATTTAGCATTTTATGGACATTGTACAAAAAATGTGCAATAGAATTTTAATTTTAAATGGTAAAAGTTATTAAACTTTGTTGTTAAACGTTGTTGGAGTTAACTCATGTTGATAAATTATAATTAGCTTAGCACAATTCTGCTTAAAATCTTGCATGTCTATTAATTTTTTTTTAGTTAGTGATTAATAAAATTGAAGAATGATATAGATGAACCTGCTTCTTTTTGGGACACTTACCGGCATTGCAGCCCGAAGGGTTTATTGGGCTTACTATCATACACTTAATGCTCGGACAACACACACACCCATGGGTTGAGCGAGACTCGAACTCGCCCGCGTCGGCTCGATGACAGAGGAACGATGATTTTGACCACTGAGCCACTGCGGCTCAGATGAACCTGTTAGTCAGTACTGAATCAAATGAGCATTTTTTCTGGCCGAGTTGTTCAAACAAAATAAATTAAAGTACCTAACGCTGAGGAAAGCTAACTGCCTGGAGCCGTCGCTTTGGCGTACCATACGAATATTGCTCCTCTGTCCGCGAGCCGGGGCGGCCAGTCTCACCAGAAACGCATGGATGTATGCGACGTGTTATTAAGTTAGTTAAGCGCATGTTGCAAGCACAATAAGTCCTTAATGATGCAGCCTTTTGCACCTTTCGCACTACTAAAAATTAAAAGTTTTTAAATATTAACTTACTTTTTAAAATACGAGTAAAAATAATAATTTAGATTGTTACAAAAGGGAAGTAAGTACTCACTCATAATTGCTTGGGCAGCATGCTGCATATATTGAGCGAACGTAAATCCTCACATTTACTTTGTTTTAAATTATTTTTTGCTGACGTTGTTTTAGAAGACCGTTCATTACTAGACTTACATGACTTAAACTCAAGTGGACTCATTTTTCTTCTTCTGTTTTATTTCTTTCACTTTCCTTCTTACTACTTTAGATCCACCTCTTCTCTTTTTCTTTGCTTAACATTACTGTGTAACCTTGAAATCCTATTGAATGTTGTTTTTGTGCACTTATGTATAATTACAATCTTTTAATTTCAATTGAAAACTACAGACATGCAAAATCTAAAGCCTAAAATCATCGTTAATTATATAATAAACAATACAGAGCACGTGCAAGATGGAGGAAGACAAACTGAGTTTTAACCGTCCTACCTACATTTTAGCTAGTCCAGATAAAATATACTTCCAGATGAAAGACGAGAGGTATAAAATAAAAAAAATTTAGGATTAGTAATGGAATTAGTACCCAACATTTGCAAAAGTGAAATAAACGCAAAACTACGAAGTGCTTATCACGTAGTTACACGTTGACTTATCAGTTTTAAAGTGGATTTGAGATAAACGATAATCGTTAAAGACAAGACATAAGAATGATTTAAATAGCTTAATTCAAGTAGTTCAATTAACTAACTCGCTATTATGGAACAGTCTCTGAATTTGAACTTAAATTTGGGAAGAATTTTATCAAACTAAAGTTTGCTCAGTTTATTTTTTTCACAAATGTCGTTTTTTATTTTGTAAACTAATGACTTTTGTGTTCTTCTATTAATTATTCAATGGGTACTGTTTGATTTTTAAAATTATTTGGAAATAAATATTTTAAAAAGTCATTTCGAGAGCGGGTGCACATGTGAATGGTTTTAGAGGCGAATTGTAAATTATGAGGTTATATGGAGGAATTTAGAATATCATAAAATTTTAAGAATGAAACTATGCTATGAGTTAATTGCTCAGATTACTGCTGTCAATTTTTTAAGGAAATTTAATATCATGATAATTTCGAGTATTAGGAGTTAACTGGTTATAATACATATATTGATTTAAATGTTATGCTTTAGTAGCCGTAACCTATTTCTATCCTAAAACTAAGAGATCAATATGAGTTTCATCGCTTCTTATTTATGAAAACCATTGAAAAGAAGTAATTTTTATTTTATTTTATGTATTTTAAAAGCTTAAAGAACTCTGTAATAACCAACAAACTTGATATTTCATTATTTTTTATCAAAAATAAAAATGTTTTATGTTTAAACATGGTCAAAATAGCAATATTTTTATTTTTGACCATGTCGACAGCACTAAATATTTTTTGCACTCTTAAATGATACTTACACAATAATCTAAACTCTTCGATTGGTTATAAGTTTTCAGTTGAATAATCACAAAAAATGTTGGGCTACTTTCTAGACGGGCTTGAGTATAAATTTGACTTTGTATTTTATCAAAAGTGTCAAACCATTAAAATATTGAGGAATATTTATAATAGCAATTTTTTGCTATAAGATTTATAGCTTAAATTACTTATGTATTAGCAACAATAAAATGGTTTGAGTTGCTCTAAAAATTCTTAAAAATGTTTACAAAGCTCAATATTTTAAGACCACCATTAACGCATTAATGGTTTACAGCTTAAATATAAAAATTTTAAATTTTTTACTCTGCCTGTTAATTTCTTCAAATAATTATTTTGTTATATTTATCTTTACCGGTGTATTTAAAGTTCTAAAATGATATTTTTTCTGCTTTACAACAATATTCTATATTTTTATCCATCCTTTATATACAATGAAATAACATAAAAGTTCATCTGCACTCATTTTTGACATCCACTTCACATCCAGCCCTGAATGGGCCCAAACGAATCACGACCTTTACGTGGCTCTCAAAAATCTCCCGGCCGCATAAATTCTGCAGCGCCGCCGCCCCCGGCCGTTATGTACGCCGGGTTTATGTAAGGGCCCGACGTTCGCCCGCACATAAAGCGCGGGACGTGAGCCACGCATATTCAGATTTGATATGGGCCGGTGGCGCAGCCGCGAAGTACATTAGGTATGCACCAATTGCGCGATCCATCCAGCCGCCCCCGCGCGGGCGGAGGGCGCCCCGGAACTTTATTTTAAAGCGGGCCGCGATTGGCGGCCGCCCTCATATCAGGCCGAGTGATATGGCCATGCCTAACGGCGGAATTAATAACGGGAGAAGGTAAACAGAGGCTGCGCTGCTCCTGGCTGCGAGGTGATGGCGAAGGGTCGGGGCCGGCCCGGCAGACGGGGGGCTGTTTAAAGTCGCTGTTTGGCGGCGCGATATGACTATTTATAAGAGCTCGGTGCTGTAGGCTTCAATAATTAAGCTTTTAATTTAGCAGATGTTAGGTAAAAGATTTGTACGAAGTTTGATCAAATGTTTCTGATACTTCAACATGAAAGGTGATGTTTCAAATTAATCCAATAAAATTTTCTTACTTCCTTTCACTTTAATAAATATTTATATTATGACTGAAACAAAAAAATATTTTTATTCAATTTATTATTAATTTCAATTTCATTTAGTTCTGCATTTGAGAGATAAAATTTATTAGTTCATTCAAAGACCCCAGCTATAAGCTCATAGTAGGAAATATAATAAAATACCTTCCTAAAAAAGTGATAGTACTCGTCACAATAATATACAACCGCTTGCTTGCTATTTCCCACCCAATGGAAATTCGCCGTAGTTATTATTATTGCTAAGCCTGGCAAACCTCCACAAAAAAGTCACACCTACCGACCGATAAGCCTGCTACCCTTATTATCAAGCCTGTTGCTATACAGAATTAAAGATGTAACACCCCCAGAAGAGCTAATTCCTACTCACCAGTTTGGCTTCCGTGAAAGACATTCAACCATCCAGAAATGCCATAGAATATTCAACCACATCAAAAATATCTTCGAGGAAAAAAACTGTGAGCATTGGTACTCTTGGATATCCAACAGGTCTCTGACAAGGTATGGCACGGCGGGTTGTGATATAAAATCAAAGGAAAGCTACCTCAGCAAAATTTCCTCTTCTTTAAAATCTTATTTAACCAAAGACACGTCTAATTCGAAGGTATACTTTCAACCTGTCAAACCACCAACTCCGTTATCCCACAGGGAAGCGTTCTTGGTCCCTTCTCTATACAGAAGATATCCCCTCCACAGAGAACACCTTAATTGACACCTTTGCAAATAATGCAATAATGTCGTCTGATACCGATCCGGATCAAGCATATGAAAAGCTCCAGTCACACCTAAACTTTCTTGAAAGTTGGCTCGACTAGTGGCGCATTAACTATAACATCAACAAATTAACGTAAATTATTTTACCAATAAACATTCTACATGACCCTTCTAGTCACTATATGCAATCAAGTAAAAACTGAGGTAAAGTACCTAGGACTTTATATTTACTAAAGGCTGACCTGGAAAGCCCACCTAAAAGCCAAAAGACAACAACTCAATCTAAAGACAAAAAGTGTGCACTGGCTGATTGGACGCAAATCGCAGCTGGCCCTAGAAAGTACACTATGTATTACTCTACAAAACTATTATAATACCTGTATCGTCCTACGGAATCAGTTTTGGGGATGAAGTAAGCCATCAAATACCAAGGTACTATAATCGCTCCAGTCAAAGACATTGCGTACACTAACTAACACACCCTGGTACATCAGAAACCAAACCCTTCATCACAGAAGTCATAACAAATTATGCTACTGAAAGCAAAAATCGCATAATAAACCACACAAATGAACTCATTGCCGACCTCCACTCCCACCAGCCTCCAGTTAGAAGACTGAATAGGCTATGGCCCGAAGACTTCACTGAATAAATCCTGAAGACCCGCCAACGGATGGTGCCTTACTCGTGTCACCCAGCAACCCTATAATAGTATTTACTTATGGCTTATTTACTCTGTAAAACTAAGAGTAGATTGTAAATTAGCAATTAAACCAATAAAAAAATCTGTATATATTGTGATATACTTGTATTAAATAAATATTACTTCTACATACAGGTTTTGTTGGTCACATATTATGTTTACTCAATTGTTGTGTTTGTTTATAGAAAATTAGCAAGAGACTGATTATTGCTTTGTTTACCAGTTATCCATTAAGTATATCAAGCAATAACTTGCACTCAATTTTTTAAAGCAGCGATAGAAATAAAACACTGGATTTGCTCAACGTCGTAATCACCATTGGTATTTCAAACATTAAAGTAGATATTTTCAGTAACCTCATTTTGCATCTTTGTTTATCTTTTCCACTCTATAGAAAAATTATACTCTACTTTTGCAGTCCAGTTTGCGTATGTATGTATGAATGTATGCATATCGCCATACGTACTCGCCATTACCCATATCTTTATTACATGCATATACATACATACATATACGTACTACTATACATACATGGAAGAGAGAAAAATTTGCTGACTTTGAGAAAGCAACACGATAAAAGTGAAAATTATGTGAAACAAGTGACTATAATTGTCCTTCATTTTCATCTTTTTCGCTTGCCTTCTCGTCACTCGGCAAACGGTTCTCTTTGTTTTTTTTTCTTCGTTTCGTTAAAAATATTTTTGATAAAGTCCAGCACTTTTGTCTAATATTATTGTAATGTTTTTAATTTTTTTACTTCTAAACGTCTAGTGAATATCTGTTTAGATTTTCAGAATTTTCGTGTGAGATTTTATCACCTAGGGATCGTCGTTTACTACAAATTTGTAGTGTTAATTTATTTTTTCAATTTCGCCTAATTATGATAAGAATATATTTATGTTTGCATGTTTTTATGTACGTTAGGTCATTGTCATTCACTGTTATTGTCATTTATAATCCTTGTAGAAACTGGTATGGTCATGCTGTTGCAAAACGTATCTGTTTCTCAAATTGGTGGAACAAAGTTTACATCATTATCGTACAGATAATCGGCACCACATGTCGATGTACTCTAAATAGATACACATAGGTACACATATTTTTTCAAGAAAAAAAATGGTTCTCTGCACCTGCATAAAAAGTATACTTAAATTTGAAACTTTGGAAAACTCTAATTCTTTCATTTTTTTCATTATTATATTGCTGTACAGGAAATCACCCCAAAGACACCACATAATCACATCAGTATTGCCGAATCATCTCTATAATAAATATATTCTTTTCATTACTCTGGATTTTCCTCACGGGAAGAAATATTAGAACTCAGGAAATAGGAGAGCATAACAATATCATGGAATACGGAAAGGTTTTGCACATGATTCCTTATATAGATGTATTGAGTTGTAATTTATTTCAGAAAAGAAAGACTAACGTACATACTATATACCGTATTTCTTCCAATAGAACCCCATGGTTCTATTTTCAAAAGTTTCTAGGACCCAAAAATTTTATTACAGATCCGGGCAGTATTGGAAGTCGGGCTTTAATCGAGGTGGTCGAAAATTTGGGAAATATTTCTAGTCTAATGTGTTAAATTTTAAAAAAACTATTGCTATTTCGTGGCTCTTCCATAGATACAGGTTTATTGATATTAATAGAGTCTGGTGATACAGGTAACCAAATTATGTCAGTAATATTAAAAAAAGGTTGCCCTAAAGTAAAAATAATATTTAATAGTAATATATGGTAAAAACTGCTTTAAATGCTCAAAACCTTTCTGTCGATTACTCTACTAATGAGGTTGTGTGAAAGATAAGTAATACGTGCTATTTTTTTAATACTATCGGACATTATAAACATTTCATATCATCTATCAACCCCGCCTACTAGCAAGCATATTTCTTTTAGGATATTATATTTTAGGAAATACTGTAGAGTTGTACGAGGGCTATCAATGCATATATTTTGTAAGGCAAATCATACACATACTAGCAAACACTTGTTCATAGACCCACAAAGATGCAGTTAGCCATTTTGCCACTGAAAAATTCTGAATTGTTAGATTTCCCAAAATGTCAACCATCAACGCCTAGTTCTAATTGAAAGGAATGAAAATGTGTAGTTAGAAGTTGTTGAAGGGCAAAATGTTAACTTGAAAGACTCCGAACCCGGCGATAGGGATGGATCCATACCTAAACTTTTTCCAGAAGTTCTGGCAGATGAACAACCGGAGGATTGGATCGAACTGGAAGATGCTTCATCGTATGAGGATGAACCACGTATGCTGGAAAGATTTGAACCTGAAGATGAATCGGAAGAACAAGTTGAGATTGTTCTGGGAAAAATAGATAAACAAAAACACCACAAAACAACAGAATAAGAACGTTGGCTCACTGCAACTACAGGTAACGACTAGCCGCGACCGGGCACGTCTGATTTGGCCACAGAGGACATAACCATCTCTGAAGTGTCTTTTCTCTTTTTTGATGATAACGTCCTTTCAAGTATTTGCAACTTTACCAATGATTATAGCCACCAAACCATCCAATATTTAATAAAAACCATCCACAATTAGCCCCAAATCAATAGCTGAAACTGGACGTTGTAGAGCTGAAGGGCTTTTTCGGAATTCTCTTGTGGTCTAGCATCCACCATGATAATAAAGAACCAGGCTATATACTTAGGACCACAAAATCGATTCATCACCAGCATTTTTACCTCCCCCCCGCAATATCTAGAAATCGTTTTTTAACCCTTCTCCAAGCCCTACGCTTCGATAACAGGAAAGATCGACACCAGGGATGTCAAGAACATGGTCACTAATCTGTTTCCAGATCTAGGTCGGTGTTCCACGTTTTGCATGCCGTTCGTAGGTCTTTATGAAGACCAAGACAGGAAAATATAACTTAAAGGCAGCAAATACGACATCAAAATATATTTCGTTTTGTTAGTCTCTCAATCTTAACTTTTTTCTCAATTTGTAAATATATTAAATTATTGTTAATTGTACAATGGGTCGAATTGGGAGTCCAGTTTCCCAAATCTAGATAAGTATTATATAAATGTAATATAAGTTCAAAAAAATTGTTGATAAGAATCGGACATTCCTTTTATATTTAAATTTATGTATACAGTCGTAAACCCTTTTGTTTCAGTTTAGATCCATTTTAATCCATACAAGCCTCCATAAGCCAATTTGTGTTGATTTAGGCTACGTTCATCCATGTATAACTTTTTTATTACTTTTTTTGCAGGAATTATCAGAGCTATTTATGAGTTTCATACCCTGTTCTTTGAACAGATGCATATATATGTGGAATAGACCAAACTGATCCCAACAAATGAAAGTCTGTTGATTACAAATAAGCCTTTTTTAGAATGTATGTGTACGGGAATTTCGTGGATGCTAATGGAGTACCCTATGATGCTATCCTACTTTGGGTTTGAAATTCGGTTGCTGTACTGGAAGGGTCTAAAACTGAGTTCAGTGAAATATTTCCTTCAAACTGTACCGGACTACTTACCATGGATGAACTGTTATTCTATTTATGAGTCACTAAGCCAGTTTTGGACCAATACAGCCGGCGTTTTGTTCGTTCGCTTCTCTCTGAAATAGAAGGAACGTATTGTGTCACTTCTCATCTGACAAAAATTGCAAAATAGAACAGTTTTCCGCGAAAAGAAGTATGGAAAACCCACATATAAACGTTGAATTCTTGAGTTAGTTTCGACACGAACTAGCTTTTTGCTTAAAACAACTTTGAAACAAGTCTCTCTTTCTCTCAGTTTTCAACCGTTGGGCTTCATTTGTATTTTATAATATTTTTATATGCAGATTTTTATTGCATATTTCTGGCAATGTTCTTTAAATTTGTATAAAGATGTTTAGAGAAAATTTTATGATACAATAGTTGACACTTGCTTTTTAGTTTTATTTTCTTCATTTTATTAATACCCATGTCGACTTTTATATTCACACAGAACTTCATATTGTGCTTTTTTACATATTCATATCATCTTCTTATATAATGAAACATGCTTCTCGTCCCATTTGCATCATATCCACAAAAATTACATTTACCATTTTTTTCACTTATTATGAGGTTCTTAATTATATACTTTCTCTGTGGCCACGTTTGTTGTCGGAGTTGTTATGACATTAGTTTTCGTGAGTTAATACTTGATCACCATAATCCAAGCAGTCGTATGCCAAACTACGCCTACTACCACAAATTGCAATTTCGAAATTAGTAATATCGCTCGCCGTATACGTGCTTTTGTCATTGAGAAGCTCAAAACTTGGAAAAAGCAACAAACATTTAGAAATAGACATGATGAAACAACCTCTAAAAAACTTACGAAAATACGCAATAAAAATTTCTCTTTGTCGACCACATTATTTGGAAAACAATAAAGAAATCAAGAAATGAATCACAGTAATTGTACAAATTAAAAAACTCGATAATAAACAAAGGCACCTAAAACATGATAAACGATAGTAGTGATAATTAAGTGGAAAATGTTATCAATATTATTTTTTACCATTTTTTTTTTGCATTACTTTTCCAGAAAGGTTGTCTACTAACATATACAATAGTATATTATATTACTATTATTAGTGGTAAATTTCCTAACCAACAAACCCATAATTTTTCTATTCCTCAAAATTATAAAAGAAACGATAGATTTTAATTAAGTGATGCCACCTTATCAGTTCGGTTTTCGTAATGCTCTTTATATAACATATTAAGGTTATCAGATAGCTAATCAAACCATTAAAATCTTCAATTTAAAAGATAATATAGTTGCATTTTAGATGCTCAAACAGGTCTTTGACAAAACATAGCTTGATGTGCAAGATCAAATTATATCTTCCAAGTCAGATACACGTTAGTGCTAAAATCGCATCTAGCTGAGAGATCCTAACAATAAACAGTAAAGTCTTGGAGCTCCTCTGAATTAAATCATGTGTTTTACGAGGCAGTGCCCTGAGACTGTTGCTATATTTGATCTGACTCACCGATTATAGATATGTAATTATCTTTTGAACTCACGAAATACTAACAGCAACAGCAAAACATCAATTTATAATGATTTTTTAAAGACTACATCAGCAAATGAAAAATAACAGCTAACAAATAACCTTTGCAGAAAGATGTTTATTCCGGAATTCCATTGGTGGTGTGCAGTGAAAGGTTGGAATGCAACACTATGCCCGTAGGCAATAGAAAATGTCATACAAAGCTGACGAAGAAGTGACAGCTGATTTAAATCTTGGTGTATGGAAAACGTGATGACGGTGCAGAAATTGGACTCAGCCAGCAAAAATAAAATACGATGTTGCTTAGGAAATTAAATTTCCACCCACAGAAGCCCCTTTAAGTGCAAAAGCTAAATTCTAAAAATTGTGATCGTAAAATGGAAATATGGGAAGTGATGGGATAACACGTTGATTGGTTTCAATTATTTAAAAACATTCTCTAGAGTGATGAAACCGTATTTGGTGTCGGTTTTCTCATAACTGCCATTACTGGGCATCAAATGATAGCAATTTTAAAATGGCGGTTAGGAGGATGAAAGCTGAACCAAAAGGGATCTGTATCTTATGAGTGATACCATAAATACCGTTAAAGTCCACTACGTTCAAATACTTGAAGGTTACATGTGGCTCACCGTACCTGTCCGGGATAATATTAACGACCTTATTTTCATGGAGGATGGTGTTCTTACTGTGTGTACCGTGCTTAGACCAGGATTAACCACAACTGTGGATAAGACAACGCGGACCTCAGGGATGGTTTCCAAGAAGTCCAAATCTCACTCCATGTTAATTTTATTTGTGGGGCTACACAAAGAAGATATATAAAGCTTCACACATGGATTCAAAAGGTTCTCAGCAATTTCCAAACGACTTTATTCAGAAAAGTATGTATTTTATCTCTGTTTATTTTAGAAAAACTGGTAAACGTCATCGGTGTATACGTTAAAATTTAAAAATTTGTTTTCTTTTTTTCTATGCAATAAAATACAATTTGTTTAAATAAATTTGTATTAAGAATGTATATTACAAATTTTTAATTTCTGGTTATTTTTCACCCACCCTATATGTATATATAAATATGCGTGTGTCTACACAAAAATGTAGCATATCTTCTTATTATAAAATCGTGTTATATTACTTTTCTACTTGTATGAAAAATTTAATCTTGTTTTTATATCACGGTATTCATAATTAGAAATTTTTAAATTGACGTTCTAGTTATATATTTTAATTTAAGTGATATTTTTGATTTTAACCTAGAAGCTTGAAATTAATCGCTTAGACCTAATCTGTTCTGATTTCTAGAATATCTAACTTATAGAAAAGCTAGCTTATGGTTATTCTGTGACTAAGTATTGCAAATATGCATTTAAATAACTGCAATATCACACGTTTTGCCAACTAAAATTACAATTTTTAACGAATCTAGTTAAAAAATTTAATTATTGTTAATTATTAAACTTCCAAACTATTCCAATGTATATGTATGCTATTATTTTTATAAGTAGGGTATAACAAAAATAGAATACTTTTTATATATTATAACAATGGCAAATTTTGATTCATATTATGGGTGCTTTAGCGTAAATATTCAGCGTAACAGTAGAACGTCCATAAAAGAGTGCTAAATTATCCCTCATAAGTATTTTGTCGCAAAAATAGCTACTTATTTTAAAATTGTTGTTTTTGTTCTGTAAAAATAAAAAATAATAAAAAATGTTTATTGTGTCCATAAGAAAATTATTCGCCTTTAAATTCAACAGCAAAATGTGTAATTTCCATTTGACAATTTTTTAACAGAACACAAGCATTACTTATTTCTGCAATTCGTAACTAACTACTTCAGTTACGCAGTAATGGGGACAAGGCTCTAACGCCCCGCATGGGAGCACGGCCTGAGAACTGAGAGTTTGAGGCTCTTATATGTCCGACTTTACTGTCAGGTTGTCGCGCACTATCTCTGACGCGGGGCGATGTGGCAAGCACCTGGTCTTAGACGACTGCCATTATTGCTTCTTACCCGAGCGAGCGCAGGTACTCAATTATTTTCGGTGATTGAGTAGGCCACCCGCCAGGCATCAAAGAGCTCCTGAAATGGAACCTGGGTCCGTCCGCATCGCAGTCCGCGCCTCAACCGATTAGACCACTCTGGCGATTTAACGCACTAATAATGTCACTATGGTAATCATTTATTTTCACATGCCTCGCTGTTCCTCAAAGTACTTCGATTACCAAGCGAACTCTGTCTAACCGCATCTCCTTCCCGACCGTTCCTCGTGTACGTCTCCGCACGTGATTACTGAACTATCGCAGGTTACTGGCACTTACCTTTCGAAGTACCAAAAATTGTTTAGGTGTTTACGGGTTGTCCTTCCGCTGCTTACTTTGACCGTTTCCTTAATTTCTTTTTAAGCACTATCATAGCAAAGTTAAAAATAAAGCAAAATACAAGCAAGCAATCTGAGACTGAGAAAGAAAATCAATCTTAGTTTAGGCTGAACAAGGTTTTACGTTACATAAATATTAATTTAAAGTTACCAGTAGAAAACAGAAATATATTTTGCTCTAAGTAGAGAAGTGCTTAAAGAAGAAATTAAATTATAAAAGGGGAAAGAATTCTTCGGATCTGTGATTCCTAAGGACCGGGAAAACTTGAATATATTGTTCTTGGTATTACTAAAATTTTCATTAAAAAAAATCCCTAGTCGTTCTCACTTCGATTTTGTGAAAACTCGAGGATCTACATAGAAGAAAAAACCGTCTGAAATGACATTCGACGCAAAATACGTGGGCTATTAGAGAGCATTAAGGCATAATACAACAATTATAATTACACTAACGAAAAAGCTGTATACTTAGTAGTACCTTATAATTTCACACACTTTTTCGGAAGTAGCAAATCAGGAGAACTATTGAGCGACAAAACTATTGTTTTCCAATTGTAGCTGTAGATCTAAGTTTTATCTCTAATTATGAACTTTTTGAGAAATGGTAGCAGTCTGAAGCAAAGTTATTAATAACTGCACCACTCAAGTTCTGGTAAGAGTAGCCGTACTACGAATTTTGCTGCAATATGTTTCGTGCCAAGATCTTACATCAAAATTTTTTACACTTTATATTTTCATTTTCTAGTTTTCAGACTGCCAGTCGCCGATCCTTATCAATTTTTTTTGCGATTTTCTTGTCATTAGTTTTTTAAAGCGCGGATCACTTATAACCGATTCTCGTCCATCTCTGAATCGTCTCTATCATGGCTTTATTCGTACTGTACTTATTGAATCATTCTGCAAACAAATGTTTCAGCTTTACACAAAATTTGTCTACTGTCATATGCTACCAGTTTACATCGTGGTTGCGCAAATTGGACAGACATCTCATGCACCATAGCTTAAGGCAGTAACAATTAGATTGAGTTATTTTATAAATTGTAAAACTTGGACAAGTGATCTTTATTTTTATTATAATATTAAAGATTTAATAATTGTTGTAATATTAGTAAAACACAAAAATAAAGAAAATATTTTGGGAGACGGATAAAAATCTTCTTAGAGTACCGTCTTCTATCGGGGGTTAGCAATTATCAAGGTAATTTGTATTGTAGTGACAGCAGCTTTAAATAATTTGTTAGTGTTATTCTCATGCCACTTTCTTAAGTTCGAGGATGTACATCTTTTGTTTTTTCTTCTATTATTAGCCTCAGCAATGAGTACTTTTCACCTCTGAATATGTGAACCAAATACTCCAATTTACTTTTTTTAAATGTGTATATTATTTCAGATTTCTTTTTCTCTCCATGCTATTCTCCATATTCTTCTATAGCACCACATTTCAAAAGCCTGAAGGTTCTTAATATTTGTTTGTTTCAATGTTAACGCCTCTGAATCGTTTAGCAATGTGGAAAAAACATAGTATCTCAACCCACGTATTTGAAGGTCTACAAAAGTTATGCGTATTACATTTCATTCACTGAATAATATCTACACAATACATGTGTTATGTTAAAAAATCTTATTCCATTCTTCTCTATTCAAGGTTTTCTCTTTCCAATCTTTTACATTTGTACTTTTAATGTCTTCCAACATATTGCTATACCATCTTATCCTTGGTCTCCCTTCTCCTTCCTTCAATCGCTGCTAAGTTCAACACTTTTTTTGGGCATCCTTTCGACGTGTCCTAACCACCTTATTTTTTGGGCTCTTATGAAGGTGTTTAGTGTAAGTTCGTTAACAAGTCTTTCTATCATGTTCTTCCATTCTGTTCTTGTACTCCTCCGTATATAGTTCTGAGCATCTTCCGTTCCTATCTCATTAGTATTTCTTCGTCCGCTTTTTTAGCACCCATGTTACGCAGGCACATGTCACCGTAGGTCTTATCACAGTTTTGTAGATCCTCATTTTGTTTTTTGGGCACAAACTTTGATTTTATCAACATTGTTAAGCTCTCCATTTTTTGGTTTTCTTGATTATTCTAGCTCTCACTTTTATTTGTTTTCCCTTTGTTTTCGATTACTATTCCCAGGTATACAAACTTGTTAACCTTCTCATAGTTGGGCTTTTCCCCTCCATGTAAGATGTATCTCAGGAATTATTCTGTATTTTATTGTATATCTCCCATTATCATATATTTTGTTTTATTTTGGTTTATTTCCAGCGCAAACTTTCTTGCTTCTGTTTGACCTTTTAATTATTTTGATCATTACTTTTTTTGTTTTAGTTACTAGTATTAGATCGTCTGCAAAACACTGGTTTTTATTGTTGAAAATAGTTCTTTGTGTTTTTATGTCAGTGTTTCTTATGATTTTTTCTAAATCCTTGTCTAAGCCTCCTATTTACTCCAAATTTCTCTGATTTATTTCCTTTCTATGCTATCTCATGTTTTGTCTTGTCTAATGTCATTTTTACTAGTCACACTAATTTTGCAGGTACCCCTAAATCACTCAATGCTAGGTATATTTCCCTCTATCTACGTATCTTATCGCAGGCCTGTTTAAAATCTGTAAATAGAGCGTGCAGTATTATTTTGTGTTCGTAACACGTGGTTTGGGTTTATTTTAACAAGAAAATTTAATTCGTTGTTGATCTATTGCTTCTAAATCCTAATTGCTATTTCCCAACATTTTTTTCGGTATAATTCTTCAGTTTGTTTCTTATTACCTTGGATAGCATCTTAAAACAATTCTCTAGCAGAGCAATACCTCTATAATTCTCACACATCTGCTTGTCCCCTATTTTATAAATTGAGCGCAATATCTCTTTTGAGCAGTCTTTGGGCATTGTTTTTTTCCATACTTTATTGATAAGACCATATAATTTCTTTTGTAACAGTTTTCCACGTGCTTTTAACATTTCTGCTGCTATGTTACTTTACCTGGCTTTTTGTTATTTTTCAGTCCTTTTAGTGTACCCTTAATTTCTTCCTCCATTGCTATTTCTATTCTTGTTTTAATTTCTTTAGTTGGATCACTAGTTTCTGTAAGCCATATTCTTAGTTATTTATAGTAGTTGATCTTTTCAATTCCGTGTATTAGAAATTGTCAAATTGTCGTCAACAATTAGTTCCTTTCATATAGTCATTAGCTTTTTATTGTTAAAGTTTTTCCAAGTTATTTGCTATTATTAACCTATCGTCAGCATATCGCACATTGGTTATAGTTGGTTTACAGTTATTCCCATTTTTCTTCCTCTAAAGCCTTCTGACATATTGCTTTACTATATATATTAAACAAAATAGGACAAAGAATACAACCCTGCCGGACACCTTGGCATATCTTAATTTTTTCTCTTATTTCATTTTGCACTTTTATGCCTAAACATCCCTACATTAATACATTTATTTCAAATAAGGCTTCTCTCGTTCTCCTACTCTCTTCTTAAATTTCATTTGTCCATCGTTGATGTTTTCTTCAAGTTTCTTGTATACTCTCTTATGAATGACTTTAGAAATGACAACCCTGATGATATCCAAATAAAAGTAAAAATCGGAGAGTTAGTATAGTAGTAGAATAAGCGTGCCACAAAAGATAGTGTAAGCGAATTCTTAAATTTGTAAATACGCTTTTGCTGATTAAAAAGTGACAGGAAGATAACAAATAGGTTGCATACTGAATGCTGTTCTTCATGTAATTTTGAAGAGACTAGGCATTTTACAGACTATAGAGAAGAATAAAATGATTGATCCTCAAACATTTCGGTTACTCACAATAGTTCATCAATATATTTAATTATGTCTGTAAACGTATGCAAAATAATTGACGAAGATAAAATTTGAGGCCATGCGTAAGCTTTTTCCTTTTTTAAAAATTGTATTCACAATAAAATAATTTTGCCCTTTTTATTCTTTATTTAAATTTAGATTAAATTGAAATTGCTTTGAAAGGATTGGTGATTTCAGACACTTTAGAATGTGGCTAATAGTGACCGATTGCAGTAAAAAAAGATTATAGTTGTCTGGGTCGATATAAAATTATTTGTACATAAAATTCATTCAGATAAGAAACTTTTACATATCGGAGAGTCTGTGTTTTGTAGAGGTATTTTAACTTTACTAGAAAAACAAATATGGACTATATACACTTGGTATTGGAGTGTTTTTTAGTTAAATCCTGAAATATCTTAAGATAATCGAAGAAACTCCCCCAAATTTGGCTTTAGAGTTTATGCATTTTATGTATACTCGGTCAAAAGTGATCGATCATAAAACATTTAGGTTGTAGGATCAAAAATTCTCAGAACTACAGTAGGTGTATTTATTTAAATATGATTATGTTTTGTTTTATTTAAGGTCTATTAGTGTATCACCTTTCTCAGTATTGTTTATTTATACTAAATAATGTAGACAACTGGCTTAAACAAAAATAAATGCCTTAATGTTTGTGAAGGTGTTAGGTGTTTAGAAAAATTTCAAAAAACGTTAAAGAAAAGTGATAGTGGTCATAATACATTGAGAAAACTTTTTTTTTATATATTACTCAAATATTTATCTGCCAATTAATATTAGGCTATAAGTATTCTATAGGACTAAATATAGGTAAATGAGTACAATAAGACATGTGGGGTAGAATTCCATCGAAAACTCCTCTTACAATGTTTTAATATAATATTCATGAGAATGAAGAGTACAATGTTGTGAAAGATTAATATACAATGACAGTCAGAATCTAGTAGGTAGATCAGATGGCTTAAAACGCTTGAGTCTTTTGGGTTCGTTGTTATATTCCATAAGGTGCTACACAGAAGGGTTGGGATGAGCGAACAGTCTGTCTTTATATCTCTCACTGAGCTTTTTAATTTCACTTTTCACTGTGGGAATTTGTAGGTCACTTAAAATCACATTATTGGGGACGTACCATGGCGCGTCAACGATCATTCTGAGTACCTTGCTTTGGAAGCGATCAAGCATAGCTAAGTTGGAGGTAGCTGCAGTACCCCACAAGGAGGTTTGAGAACTATTTTGTAAATTAATAGTTTATTTTCTAACGATAACTTGGATTTTCTGCCGATAAGCCAGTATAACTTTTGGAGTTGAAGTCCGAGTTGCTTGCGTTTGGTGAATATATGATTTCTCCAGGTTAGTCTCCTATCTATATGCAGCCCCAAATATTTAACTGTCTCTGTATGTGGTAGTTGATGACCATTGAAAGTTACTGGAGAACAGTTATCTTTTCTCATAGTGAAAGTGATGTGTTGTGACTTAGATTCATTCAGTTTGATTCGCCATTTACTAGCCCACAATTGAATTTTGTTAAGGCGAGCCTGAAGGTATCTTGAAGCAGCTTGTGGGTTGATATGAGAGGCTAGAATAGCCATATCGTCTGCATAGGTCGCAGATGTCGTTAGAAGAGATGTAGGTAGGTCTGCTGTGTAGATTAGATACAATATTGGACCCAAAGCACTGCCCTGAGGGACGCCGGAGGAGATGGGGTGGATGTTTGTAGTTTCGTCTTTATATTTTATTAAAAAGTGCCTATTTGTTAAGTAGGATATCAGGAGTTCGTACATCTGGTAGGGTAATTGTCTTTTGAGTTTGTAGCATAAACCTAGATGCCAGACTCGGTCAAAAGCTTGTTTGACGTCTAGGAACGCTGCAGAACAATACCTTTTTGCCTCCAGGTCTCTGTATATCTTGTCAGTTATTCTGTGCACCTGCTCCACAGTGCCATGTTGTTTGCCAAAACGAAATTGATGTTTAGGAATTAGTTCTTGGTTGTCTAAAATTGGCATTAATCTGCTCAGAATCATTTGCCAGAAGGGGGAGAAGACTTATGGGTCTGTATGACGTAATTTCCGTTGGTGGTTTACCGGGTTTCAAAATCATTATTATTTGTGCTGTTTTCCATTAACTAGGGAAGTATCTGATTCTGAGAATAGAGTTATACAAGTGGGTAAGGGCATATATAGCTTTAGTAGGTAATTCCTTGATGATTGTCCCAGTAATCAGGTCGTACCCTGGAGATTTTTTTGTGTTAATCTTCTTGATTTCTTCTTTTATCTCGTTAATGGAGAAGGGTTTTATCGGTAGACTCATTTGGTACGGTGACTCTAGGAATTTCACAATTTTGGCATCTTCGTGTTGGAGTTGACAAGGGAAGGGTGTGAATACTTTAGTTAGATATTCCGCAAAGGCCTGTGTCTTGTTTTTATTGCTGCGGGCCCAGCTTCCGTCTTCCAGCAGAATAGGGGCTACGTGTGGAGTTGATCTTTTAGTTTTCCGCGTCGCTTTCCTGAGCGAGTAGTTAGTTTTCTCATTAGCGCTGAGGTTTTCGAGGTATCTCTGTATTTCATAATTTTTATGTTGGTTAAGAAGACTTTTTAGATGTTTGCTGGCCCTATTATATTCTCGTTTGTCTTGTTCCGACCTGGTTAGTTGCCATCGTTGCCTGAGACGGCGTTTTTCTCGTATTTTGTCCTTTATGATGATAGGTGTATTGTTGTAATGTGAGGTGATGGACAGTTTAGGAGTAGCATCCCATGCTACATTTTGGATAAGTTCAGTAAGAGAGGTTACAGCACTTTCAATGTCGCATTCATTTTTTAGTGAAACATGTAGGTCTAACTGGTATTCAAGTCTTCGTCGAAAGTATTCCCAATCAGTTCTTTTGTTATGAAGTGCGGGTTGAGGTAGAACCTGCGTTACGAGTGAATTTAGAGTTATTGTGATGGCCGAGTGGTCAGCTGCTAGGTCAAATCAGGATGAGACCGTGCACTGTCGAGTGTTTATACCCTTAATGATTCCAAAGTCAACTAGGTCTGGCTTTTTTCGACGGTCAGTGGGCCGGTACGTAGGTTCTCCAGTGGATAACCAGGTGAGGTTGTTTATTTGTATGGCAGTCATTAAACGGCGTCCGTCGGTTCTTGTTAGACGTGAACCCCAATGTTCATGCTTAGCGTTATAGTCCCCTATAGCAATGAACCTATTGCCTGGAGTCTTGAAGAAATATGAGTAAGATGCAGGGGTGATTTGATATTTCGGAGGGCAGTATACAGCCGTGATTGTAACTGGAGTGTTTGCAATTTCTAGGGAGACGCTGGTAGCCTGTATATGATTTTTTTGATATTTTGCTAGTTCATGATGTTTAATACTATTTCTAATAATTAGTGCTGTTCCTCCATGGGCTGTATCATCGGGGTGATTTGTTGAGTAAACAGTGTAATGTGGGAACTTAATGTAACTCATGGAAGTAAAGTTGGATTTAGATATGAGAAGTATGTCGACTCTGTGATTTTCAAGGAATATCTTGACTTCCTGAGCACGCTGACCTAGCCCATTGGCATTCCAAGCTACTATTTTTAACAGTTGTGCCATTATGTTAACTTGCTGATTAATGTTGTGAGTAAATTCATGATGGTCCCTATTTGTGTGATGAGATTTTTCATCATATTCTGTAGTTCTCCGATACCTTTTGTTTGTTGGTTTGACTGGATTACTTGATATTGTGGTATGTTGTCTGAGGTATTGACGGGGATAGGTAGTTCCAGATTTTTTGCTTTGTCAGCGTATGTTACCCCTGCTGTTGTTTCAGAGAGTATATATGGCCTTTTATATGAGTTGATATCATCTTTTCTTAATCTTGGGTAAAGTCTTTCTTGCAATTGTTTATGGACTAAGCAACCGCGGTAGTTGGCGGAATGATTTTCTTTGCAATTTACTCATTGTACTTTGTTGTCCTTAACTGTTCTTGGACACTCACCAGCAGGATGTTCTTGCGTGCATTTGACGCATCTGAACTTATGTTGGCAATAGTTCTTCGTATGTCCGAAACGTTGACATTTTAGACATTGAGGAATTACTCGTTTGTCATGTGGGGGTTCTATTACTACAATAGTATTAAGTAGTGTTTTAATGCTGTAGATTTCTTTGTTGTTTTCCTGTTGTTTTAACTCTACTGAGAACATCTGCAACGGTTTTTTTTATGTACCTTGTTCAATGTTCAAATATTGACTACAGTATGTCCAAGGGCTTTTAATTCATTAGCTATGTTAGACGTGTTTGTGGAGTAGTGGATGTTTTTAATAATTACTCTAAAGTTTCGATCTTGTTTCGGTTTGTACGTGTGAAATTGTGTTTTTTTCTCAACAAGGTTTTTAATGATGGTGCAATAGATTTTGCTTCTATTGCTTTGTATTTTAACTTGATCGCCTCCTAGTGCCTTCAGGGTATAGCCGTCTTTAGCAATCTCATTTAAGAGTGTTGTCAGTGGCTGTATTTGAGAAAACTAGTTTAAAAATATAAAAATGAGCAGAATGTGTGTTAGTGACTTTCTAAAGAAAAATAATGTAATAGGCTGCATACAAAAATCATTACCAGAATTTTCAAAAAAGTAAACTTGGCGAAAGAAAAAAGCTGTGTCATCTTAGTGAACTTGACTTAAAACTTAAAACGGCTTATGTTTATTGTTACTAATTTGTAATTGAAGGACATTTATTTTATTAATTTTTTTAAATAACAAGTGTGTGTGTATTAGTTCGTAGGTTATTGTTTTGTTGACAATGTTAATTTCTATTGGAAATTACAGGAAAATCCCCATTTATTGATTTTACTTCTCTGCGTCATTTTTTGTTCCCCAAAAAAATCAAGATGTCTAGTTTTTTTGTTAATAAACCTGTTGTTCCCAGAATTGTTTCTTAGCAGCAGCAACGCTTTATTTTATTTTATGTCTTCGAAACAAAATTGACTTTAATTTCGGCGAGGTGGCGGAGAAATAGGAGAGACAGCGGGCCAAACGCCGAAAATAATAAAATTCCGCGGATAGCACAGTCGCGGGGTCCTGCAGGATAATTGGCTTAGCGGCGGGCGCGCCGTACGTCACCCTTTACGGCACCGCGCGGGCAGGCCTACCTTTAACACGGCGGTGTTTATTATTGAAGGACGTACGCGAATCCGCATACACAACATGCGGTCCAATATTCACGAAAGATAAGGGCGGATATTGTCTGTGCGGACATTAAAATCAATACAACCCGTATATGCCATAATATATCTGCAGTTCGCCGTTTCCCGGAGCGGGTCCGGCCGGACCGCGGCCCGATTTTACTTTATGGTAATCGCCGCCGGCGGCTGCAGCGGCCGCACCGGCGGGCGCGCGGCTCTTTCCCAGGAAATCGGAATCTTGGCGGCTCTTTATGCATCTACCTTGCGACCTACTTAGTTTTTTGTGTAAAAATAAATTTCAGCCTTGGCGGCGGTCCCTTTTTATGGCGCTGCGCGGCTCGGCGCTAGGGCGAGCGGAAATAGGGCCAATTTTGCCGTATCGCGCCCTTCTGGACTCGCATAAGGAGCGGATTTTTTATTGTCGCGAATTTGGGTCAGGCACACAATCATGAGATGATCTCCCATAACGAACGCCGGTTGCGATCGGGCTCTGATGACGGTCATTTACATGATGGAGAGGAATGGCGTACGCAACATGCCGTGACGTATCAAATTTTTGGGATCAAAATTTGAATTTAATTTTTTTTATTCTATTCATATTATTATTAAGAAGGCGACTAGAGGTAGTTCTCATATATCTACTATACAAATTAAATTCCTATTTTCTTTTGTAGTTTGTAGTATACTAAAGCTATATTTTATTTTATTTTTTTAAACAATATTTTGTCTAGCTAAAACTTTTGTTTAGTTTAGTAATTTTATCTACCATTTTTGCTTAAAGGTAAAAGTAAAAAACAGCAAATAAAATAAACAGGGCCATTAAAAATTAAGAGTGTGGTATCCTAATCAAATAGAATTAATAGCATGCCTAGAAGAATAAGAAAATATATTTTTGCTTTTATATTTATTACAAATGTTGTTTAGAAACTGTCATTACCTTTAGCGAATATTTAATTCAATATTTTGTTCGTTGTTTTATATTTGGGATTTTACTTGGTTTGCTTTGTTTCTATACATCTAATTATTGTTTTCTTTTTCTTATAGATTCTTCAATTTTATTTGTTTAAAGAAACAATGTAAGCAAAAACTTAATTTTATTTTATTAATTGGTATAATGATGTAAACAATGCTGTCTTGAAGTATTAGACGTGAGTTTAATTTCTGAATAGTCTGCTGCATACTCAAAAGTTAAAAAATATTAATAATAAAGTAATAAATAACTTAAAGTATGTTACAATACAATTTAATTTTCAATTTGCATAAATTATGGTAATTTTTTTTAAATGGCCGTACGTTAAATATGCCGCGAAATTCCCTCATTTTATTTGTTCCAAATAAAATGGAATAAATAAGCAAAACAAACGTGAAAAATTTATTCTTTGTTTTTTTGCATTATAAATAAAAAATCATATCCGGTACGTATTTTTCCTTTTCATGAACACAAGCATGCACTCTTGTCAGTATCTTGGAAAATGTTGCAGATATCTCTTAGCGGATGTCCTTGTTTAGATTTTTAATAATTTGGGGATTATTAATGTGAATTCTGCTTTTGATATACAGGGTGGTATCCAAAAGTAGTAGGACTGATTAAAAAAAATTATTGAACATTTTCGTACATCGACTTAATACTCTTCAAAATAGGCCCCTTCGACATCCACACACTTCTGGTAGCGAGCCTTCCAGGTCGCGAAGGCCTTCTGGAAGTCGTTCTCCGGGATGCTGTTCAGCGCCCTCGTCGTTGCCGCTTTGACTGCTTCCACCGAGTCGAAACGATGCCCTTGAGCTGCCTCTTGATCCGGGGAACAGGAAGAAGTCCGGCGATGCCTCATCAGGGCTGTAGGGAGGGTGAGGCAACGTAAAAACAGGAGATCCCTCACAATCCACGCGCCGTGGCACGGCGCGTTGTCATGGTGGAGCTTCCATTTCCCCACCAGGTCTGGTCGCACGCGTGTGATCCGATTTCGCAGTCGTGTGAGCACTTCCATGTAAAATCTTGCGTTTACAGTCTGTCCAGGAGGTACAAACTCCTTATGGACAATGCCACGACGGTCAAAAAATGCAATCAACATTGATTTCACTTTCGATTTCGACATTATGGCCTTCTTTTTACGGAGTCATTGTGCGGTGTGCCACTCTTCGCTCTGACGTTTTGTTTCCGGGTTGTATTTGTAGCAAAACTTGATGACGTGCCGCTGCTCCAAATTTCGCTCCATCGCAACTGACGACGAGGCGTCACAACAGGAGGTCACTAAAACAGTGTTCCACACTCAACTAATGCACGCAGGTCGAAACCTGTTCCCAAGACTCCCCTCCATAACATCCGGCCTTGCAGACCCCCCTCCATCGCTCTGCGCGCGCGGAAAAAAAACAGTCTTACAACTTCTGGATACAACCCTGTAACTCTAACAAAAAAAATCTGTAGCCGCCGAATCCAGTGAATGTGGTGGCCATCCCACATCACAGTTTTTCGAGTTGAGACGATTAGGAAAGTGCTGTCATTAAAGATTTACTGTAATTCTAGAGATGTAGGCTGTAGCACTGTCTTGCTTGAACCGTAAGTTGTAGTAACTGTGGTGAGCATGTCTTATGGTATTCCCCATTAATCATCTAAATAGCGCCCAATAAATATGGCCCAATAATACGGTCATACTTTATGATACAATAAGCCACTACACAGCGCGCTTCTTCTAAGGTAGTCCATCTTTACGGCCTGTAGTTTTCTTTTATATTGATTGTTAATTGTCCACGTTTCACAACCATAGCACAACACTGATTCTACCAATGATTTACCTATATGTATTTTAACTTTCCTCGAGATATGCTTATGCCACCACATTTAAGCTTCCTAGTACTTTACGGCTGGTTTCAATTCTGGTTGTGATTTCATCTTGGCCTACCCCGTTAGTAGTTATTAAAGTTCCTAAATATTTAAATTGTTGAACTTGTTTAATTTCTTCCGTATCATTTACCATCACTTGAAAATTAGCATTGGTGTTTATTGCTATATATTCCGTTTTTTCTATGTTGATACTTAGGCCCCATTTTTCGCATGTTTTATAAAGTCTTCTCAGCATAAATTCTAGGTCATAAGCATCTTGTGCAATCACAACCTGGTCGTCAGCGAAGTTAAGATTAAATAAATTGGTATAGTTAACTGGTATGCCCATTCCCCTTACATTATTTTTCCATTTTTGTAGGACTACTTCTAAATATGTGTTGAAAAGCAGAGGGATAGCGTGCAGCCTTGTCTTAGACCTTTCGTTGATATAATGGTTCGAAACTTCCTTTCAATTTTTATATAAGCTTTATTATCTCTATACATCTCTTTTATGATGTATATAAGTTGTTCATTTATATTCCTAGTATATAAAGCTTCCCATAATTTACTTCGAGGTACTGAATCGTACGCTTTTTTCAAATCGATAAATGCTAAATGAGTTTGTTCTCCCATTGCTATTCTTTTCTCTATAAGTTGTTGCAGCACGAAGATGTTGTCAACGCATGACTTACCTCTAGTGAAACCACTCTGCTCGTCACTAATTTTCCCTTCCAAATTTTCCTGTAGTTTGGCCATCAAAACTCTTCCAAATAATCTGCTAAAAGTGCTGTTAATGCTTAAACCTCTGTAACTTCCTGGATCTTTCCGAGACCCTTTCTTATAAATAGATATAATAAAATAATCTTTCCACTGAGTTGGTATTTCGTTTTGTTTAATACAGTTGTTAAAGAGACTTGTTAATCTAGTTATTAAATTATTTCTTCCATATTTAAGTAGTTCTGTCGGGATTTCACCAGGACCAGGCGCTCTTCCATTTTTCATTTTCTTCAGCGCTACTTGAATGACGTTTTCAATTATTATAATGTCTGATTTAATATTCCTTAAAATGTTACTTTCGTCTAGGTATTCAGCTCTGTCGTCCTTTAATAATTTATAATAATGTGTCATCCAAGTAGGTGTATTAATATATATTTGATTTATATTACTATTGTCTGACTTTAGCGTTTTTAAGCATCGCCAGACTTCTGTAGATTGCGCTCCCCCTAACATGCTATCAATTTCTATGCATTTGTGTTCCCATGTAGCATTTTTCTATTTGGAAATTTCTCTCTTTGTTATTCTGTTTAGATGTTTATATTCTTGCAATGCTTCAGTCTTTCATTTGCGATTTGAAATCATTTAATGCTTTGACTGTCTTTAAGGCTAGCCATTTATGGTATGCGTTGTTTTTCGTTTGAATATAGTTATCTATTTCTTCATTCCACCAGAGAGGTTTTCTTCTTCTTTCCTTTCCAATTCTTCCCAAAGCTTCAGTTGCAGCTTGGTGAATTACTTCTGTCAGTTTAGTGTGTCCACTTTCTATGTCATTACTCACCATATTTGGTTGTAATTTCAGTTTTAATCTGTTGCTGTATAGTTGACTAATACTGTCTTGCTTAAGTAAGTGAAGCTTATATTTTAGATACGACTGTGTAGTTACACTTGTTGATGATGTTATTTGTTCTTCTAATTGAATTGGAGGTATTATAATTTTTGCTGTAAGTAGATAATGGTCTGAGCCACAATTGGCCCCTCTTTCTACCCGTACGTCTTGTATTTTGTTCTTTGGTTGTTGTCTTGTAATGATGTAGTCTAAAATAGATTTCTGATTTAAGGAAGGTCTCTCCCATGTATACTTATGTTCGTCTTTATGATCGAAAAATGTGTTATAAATTTTAAGATTATATTGTTTACACATATTTATTAGTCTCCCTCCGTTCTCATTCTCTGTTGGTTCACCAAATTGACCTACTACATCGTCATGTTTTCGTATTCCCACTCTTGCATTCATATTCCCTGCTACAATCACTTGTTGTTTATTTTTAATTTTGTCCAATTGTTCTGTTATCGTTTTATAAAATTCTTCCTTCAGGTTGGCTGATGCGTCCTCTGTTGGAGCGTAGAGTGCTAATATTATCATTTCTGCTGTTGATTTTTAAAGTTATTTTAATACATCTTTCTGATATTGCTTCAACATCCATAATTTTTTACTGTGTTTTTTCTTTATTATTATGGCTACTCCTGATCTAGCGCGTTCTCGTTTAGATACACCTGACCAGTATAATTGATAGTTGTTGAAAATCTTGTTACCTTGGCCTTTTTGCTTGGTTTCTGTTAGGCAAACTATATCTATATTCAGTTTATCTAGTTCACCGCATATTTCTTGTTCTTTGTTTGCGATGTCTTGTATATTCCATGTACCCACTTTCCATGTCCATTTTCTTTGCGTGCGTCGTCTTATGTTTGATCCATCCTGTTTCCGAGGCTGTGTGTTTGGTCTTTTAGCATTTTATAGTTTTTACAACAAACGAGGAGCGAGCCCACTGTAAACCCCCAACCTGGAGGACCAGAGTTTTCTGTCAGGGTTTATTCCCTTAGCCGATAGGTTCCAGTTTTAAGGCGTTGGAAATTCGCCTTTCACCCTTTCTCGTTAGCTACAGTCTATTACGACTACAGTCAGGAGGCACGTCGAAAACGTGAGAACAGGATTTGCTGGCAGAGCTGCTAAGAAATAGTGGAGAGGCATTTCTCAATATTTTTTGGAGAATACTTAACCGGCATCAGTATCCCCATTAAGACCATACCAGCCATTGTCCCCCCCCCATGCAGTTAATCTGCTTGATAATAGTGAACAAACTCATAGACAAACGATTTAAACCATTAGATTTGCTCCGCAGATTTTAGTGTCTCTGTTTTAATTGTAATCAAATTTTAGGTAATCGTTGGAATATCTCTCCCATGTCTCTAGTCACGTCCTATTATAATTAATTATCTGACCCTGGATTTACTTATTATTTGTATTACAGATTGTAAATAGAAATAAACATAAATATAAATATATAATAAATGCCTGTGAACAATTTCATTCAGATTCTATAAAAAAATTGAAACAGGGGGTGATTTTGAGGTTTGGGGAGCACAAAACGAAAAACTACAGTGTAGTTTTTAGAAATCGTGATATGATGGCTTCTGCTATAGTAAATAGATTTTTGGGTTTTTAGAAGTTTATTTATAAAGTTTTTCGTTTCTTTCTCTAGTTATTTAAAATCAAATGTAAGGAAAAAAAACGTATGTATTCTCACATTTGATATTGTATTAAGTATATTGTAACTAACTTTGTTTATAGGTTAGATTATTTATTTTCACTTGACATTTATTTAGTAATATACACTACTATTTATTTCTACAATAAGTTAGCAGCTAATTATTTATTTAATGCACTATTATTAACTCTTTAGTTCCACAAGCTGATCTGCTTTTAGACTCACTTAGGCTACATTGGGGACTGTATCGAACTGCAACTTCTCTCTGACCATCCCTTAGGAGCTTAAATAACTTACACACTTTACGGTTTTGCATTGGAACATTAAGAAAATTACTGGAACCTTTCTTTACAATGCACCTAGAGTTCTCTGGGTGTTTGCTTACGTGGGCCTAAAATTGTGATAACCTGTACCCCATGTGGCAGAACTTATGAAAGGATCGCCATACTATCTCCGAGGTGGATGTGTTGAATGGTAGAAGTAACAGCAAACCGTGGATAATTCTCGATTGGGTATCGCATACGTTTTAGACTTATTGGTATAATAATCTGTAACAATAAAAGTATTTTTGTTGCCGTTATCTGTTACTAAATATGAATGGAAAATGTCACTTATTCTTATTTTCTCTGGACCTTCTTCATCATGTTGCCTTATCGGCACTTTCCTTTTTTCAAAGAGTCAATTTCCCAACACTTTTAGCTCCATTTCTTTACATCTTTCGATGTAGCTCACTCAACAAAATCACCCTCAAATATTCTGCAACGTATTCTTAATCCCTATGTGTCTTTTTTTGATACTCATCATACAGATGACTTAGGATTGAAATTCTGTTTAGAAGGCCATCTTCTAACTCCAAAAAGTTCAGTGAGCTGATTTGTTCGTGTTGCGGTTTAGTCTCTTTATGCTTCCATTTCAGTATCACAATTCCATGACTTTCCATAACCACAAACGTTCTTATCTGCATTGTGCTTCTGCATCTAACTTTGCTTTTTGTAATTTTTCTCTTCATTTCTGCGACATTCTCTTTCCAAAGTTTCTACAATTTGTTTCTATATCTTCTATTATTTTCAGAAATTTCTTTCTCAATGTTCCTTTCAAATGTTTGAAGTATTTTTTTATCGTTGTATTTAATTCTTTGCTCAAAGTTTAGAACGTTTGTTAAACTTTTCTACTAAACTTGTGGTTTGTTTTTTGAATTATACTTTTAATTCTTCTAATACGTATTTCAAATATTTGGAGTGTTCTTTCGTACTCATTTTTAATTCTTATAAGTCACCTTTTAGTTCTTTATCCAAGTTTTTAGATTGTTATTCGGTGTTTACTGTTGATTCTCTCACAGTTCTGGAACATCTGTATTCGTGATTTCCAACGAACACGTATGTGGATGATCATCATCGTTGAAGGCCTGTCGCAATTTTTTTTATAGCACAGTTTTCCACGATGTTTCTAAATTTAGCTCTTCTAATTTACTATTTAGTACCCAAGTGGCAAGAATATGTTTGGAATGTGTATTTAGTGAAATAGTTCTTCAATTTACAAAGAATTTTACTTTTGACTACTAAACCCAGCTTGAGGAGTTGATTATTTTACTTCCACTTCACATTTATTTAATAATTTATTATCACTTACTATTAATATAAGTGTTGTTTTCACCGTTGCTTTTATACTTAAATACCTCAACGCTTATTTTGGGAAGCGAAGCGTTTCCAGGTTAGCGCGTTCAATTGAACCTTCCTTCCTGGCGCGCCTAAAACTTTTTGGACATTCAAGCGCTGTTCCTTTGCTGTGGTTGCTTACAGTTCTTCCACGGAGGGCCGAGGCCTAGCTTCCGGAGGTAGACCGTTACAATATAAATTAACATTACTAGCCCTAAACCTTTAAAATCTTTCTTTGGGCCATTTTTCCGTTTTGTTATTGATCTTTCCTTCTTTCTTACTTTTTTGAAAATATTTTTTCTTTTATTTGTCATTTTTTAAATTATTTTTTCTTGATTGTATGATCGTAAGTTGTTTTATTAATAGAGCTTTTCTTGTTACTTTTTTATGACTCTAATGTGTTTTGTCTTGTTTTTTCTAAAGTCTACACTTTACTTATACGTATAAGCACTGGTTTTGCAACAGTTTTGGAAATTTTAACGATTCAGTGAGTGAAGGAATAGACCTGCCTTTTAATATTATTCTTTCTTAATTTATACAGTCTGTACCTTTTGTTTGTTTTTCACTTCTATTCTTAATGTTATTTGGCTCATATTATTATTCTCCTATTTCATGTACTTAGATTTATTTCTAGATCCATTGTTTTTATTGCTTGCTCCTACCTAATTATTACCTTTTGCTTTTTATTTTTCCTTCTTATTAATGTTACTATTTTATTGAAAGATGGCAAGCGGCGATATTCTCTATCATTTAGTAGTCCTGTATTATTTATTAGGTTTTATTTTATATTCTCTTTACGATCAACTTAAATTATATTTTGAAAACATTTTTGGTAGCAATTCTTGTTAAATGAATTAATTTTTGGAATGCTGAGCTCCGCCATTTTCCGGTAAAGATATTCTTCCAATATTTTCTATTCTAGTCAATAAAATAGACAAGTATTTTCTGTTTGTACTTAGAACTTTGTGCTTGTATTACTCTAGGAAATTTTTCTACAACTTTCTCCATATGTTGTACTATTTTTTTTTATACAGTTTGACAATATTTTTTAAAATTTTTATGTACAACAATGTTATTCTGCAGTCTTAGGTTATTTTTTTGAAATATTGGGTAATAATCTCCTAGTCATTGCTTGTTCTATTACTAACTTCAGTATTTTATTTAGCAATAGATACATCTGGTTAATGATATAATGCTCGTATTTAACAGCCCCGCTTGTATGAATAAATAATTTGGCCTAGATGATACAGTTTGCTATTTAATTTAACGATTTTGACTGTTTTAACAAGAACGCACTAAAATAATTTTGCAAAAAATACTAATTAGCTCCTAAAAAAATGATTTTATATAAATGCAATATAATTATGGCGTAATTTAAAATGTAATAAAAATGTATGTAAATTAGTGATGTAGAGCATATCATGTATATAAATGAGACTGTGTTCTCTCTAAAACAGAAATGTTATTATAGAGAATCAGGAACACAAAAGCAATTATTAATTTATACAAATTAAAATTAGCCCCAAAAATTCCCATTCAAGCTAAACTAACATTCGCAGACAGGTGAAAAAGTTAATACAATGCAGTCATTAATTAGATAGAACCAAAGGGGTGAACGCTATAATAAATGACTAAAATGAACTTTAATTATAGCTGTCTATGGCTTAAATATGCAACATGCAAGCTGAAAATGACTAATTAAATATTTAAAATAGTAAATTGCTCTTTTGCATTTAAATTTTAAAGTAAGCGATTTAAATACTTTGTTAAATTGGGCAGCGATTTTATTAATCTGCATATAATAGAAATTAGTAAGTAACTGCTTTGCTGAGCTGCAGCGGTGCTGTTTTTGAGCAATTCAGATTTTTTGCATTAAGCTGCTAATTACTGGAAACTGTAAATTTACCAGCAACTAGCATTGCAGTTTGTGATAAAATTATTTACCGCCTAACCTAAAACGTAGTAATTAGATTTTAAATTTCTTAATTCGTAATTAGACTATGTAGTTTCTCAATATTCAAATATTAAAATGAATAAACTATTTTAAAAGTAATGTATTAATTTAAAACAGAAAATAAAAAGCTTAGCCAAGCACCTAAACATTTATAAAAAAAATATTGCAATGCACTTAGATATGAGACAGTAACTGTAACAATGTGCTGCTTTAATTGGACTAATTAAAATAAATAAATTTGTTGTAAACCCTACAATAATTAATAACCATCCTGCTTGGATAATTAACTTTAAATTAGGAAAGAGCGGAAATTTATTAATTTTAGATAATTTTCTTTGTTAACTGTTATAAGTCATTTCTTAACAAATTCCGTACTGGTGGTGAAAAGTCAACAACCTTCGACAATGAAGGCTTAAAATAATCAATACGGCAAAAGAGATTGCGAGCATTAAAGAATTAAGTTTACTGAGAGCGAATGAAAACAATAAGTACGACGAGGTTTACAAACTGTTTCGGTTGAGTTCTGCGTATCTGTCCGAAAACGTTTTGCTAAAACGAGGGCGGCTGGGGCTGCAGGTAGATTTTTTACCTAGCTACCCTCGGACGCGACTGTGGCCTTGGGGTAGGTAAAATTCCTAAAGAGAGGCCTCCTTTGTGTTTTTTGTTATTGATGCAATTTGGTAATTAATGTTTTTTCTAATTAGGGCCGCGCTCGGCATGAGGAATGGTCTAGCCGCGTCACAGCCGGTAAATTTTCCTGCGATTTGCGTGCCTGTCGGCGTTCAGGTTGCCATTATTAAGGCCGTGTAGCCGGGGCGGTAATTAGATGAGAACTCTAAATTCGCTCGTTAAAAGAAAGTAAATACCCGCACCCGTATGCGCGCACAATGCTGCATAATATTTAAATGAGGCATAAAGCAAGCAACTTTCATGCTACTTTGTTGCAACTTTGCTTCCTCCTCCGAACGGGTGCCATAAAAAACATCAATTCTTACTAACTTCAAGTAGAATTGATAAAACCCTCGGTTTTCCCCTTACGATTGTTTAATCTTGTTCTTCTGACATGCTGATGCTTTGCCATGACTCGTTCATTTAAATATGCAAATACAACCTTGAAATGGCTACAGTCGTAGAAAATGTCCTTTTTATGCGCACTTAATGGATTTGTAATAAAAAAACAATGAGCATTTAACGAAATATGTTGAAATGCGACTTGTTTGTTCTAGAACGATATGAGTAATTATATAATTTAGAACCATTGCAAATGTATTGGTTTTAATATTATGTCACAAGCTACAATTAAAAGAATAAGTTACAAATTTGTATTGCCATGCAATGCAGAAAATTAAGTTCTTTATTAAAAACAGAAAAAATAAAACATTAAAAAAAGAACAAAGAAATTAATAAGAAAAGCCAGTAGAAATATAGGAATTCTAGGATAAACTACACAACTAAAGAAAGTTATAAAACATAACTGATCTGGCAAAACAAGTCCAAAAATAATATCTCAAAACACTAAAGAAGAGTAAAAGAGGAGTTAATTACAGAAAAAGAAAGTTTACAATTCGTTCTATAAAGGCAGGATTAATATATTGACAGCAGAAAAGTTTTTCATATTAAAAATTAGCGTTTTCTACTTTTTATAAAACTTCTAAAAAGGCAATAAAATTTATGTGAAGAAATATCTGATGAAAATCTGAATAGATTGTGCTATAAACAGTAGAAAATAAAATTTGCAAATAAGAGAACGTAGAAGGGAACTTTAGAGCAGGAAGTAAAGAAACTATTGGACAAAAAATAACACTAGAAAATAATGCAAATTTACCATCTCTCAATAGAGAACAATAGGAACGGTATTCTTTGTATTATTGCTATTGGATAAACAGGAAAAAAGTCCAATCTGACAGATTTATATACAAGAATAGAGAAGAAGAATATCCATATTAAGATAAAGTAAAAGGACACAAAAAATTGTAATGGGCGATAAATCACGTCGTAACCAAAAACTACACGAAGGAAATCCGTCAGCCCTGCAGCCGTCCGAAGGACGTTCCCAAAGCGCAGCCGTATGCAGATGCCTTGCAAGCGCAGGGGCGCCGGACAAAAAGCACACAAAAACGGCGACTTCTTGGCCCACGCGCAAAGTTGCACTTGCGTGCGCCAACAATGCCCCGAACGCGTTAAATTCCGGCGAGCTTTGTTGGATATTCGGCCATCCCGCCGGCCTACCTAAACATTCTAAATATGCTAATGGAACTCATCTTTCTCACAAAGCTCTGAATTTGCTTTCGCGCTTTGTGCAGCGAGCACAGGTAAATGGCCAGGTAGGACTGGGTACGCGCGTTATTTCG
Source organism: Sinelater perroti (assembly GCA_036346155.1). Taxonomy (NCBI): domain Eukaryota; kingdom Metazoa; phylum Arthropoda; class Insecta; order Coleoptera; family Elateridae; genus Sinelater; species Sinelater perroti. The sequence continues at coordinate 30,194,085 of JARFIY010000056.1, forward strand.
GAAAGTCAGCCGGCCCGAGATGGACTGCGATAAAAAATTAAAACTGACGGAAGGAAGTAAGGCTATGTAAGTCAATCCAAGTCATGAAGAGCTTAGCTTTACTCAAATTTAATTTATTTGTTTTAAAATTAAAATCTTTAGGCACCATTTAGAGTTTATTTTAAATCTCAATTTGACAATCTAAAGTAAGTGATTTGAGCTTTGTTGAACGAATATATAAGTAAATGCATTATTGTAAATGATTGTATTTGATGAACTAGATGTGTATCTCCTCTAAACATTACTATGATATACTTTTGATCGTATCACTTTTTACATTTTGTAAAATTAAAATAGAAAAATAATTTAATTATTAATCTCTACGATTTATCTATCCTTTATTTCACTCAGAATCTTAATTTTAATACTTTTATAAGTCTACGTTAGTTGTGCAGTAGCTGATCAAAGTTGACAAATAAGGCATTGTTAATGATGCTCCATGATTTGTATCAAATCACACCATTCTTACTGACCTCAACGTTCTTTACGTTCAAGATGTCATTCACAAGAGAAGCAGTATACATTATGATTGACCTTAATCCCACTGTAACCTTTTATTATAGCAACTTAGTCAAAGTGTTGACCATACAAGATTCAAGCATTCCTGTTCTATAGCTTTCAGGTAATTATATATTTTCTTTTCTGTATATATAATCATGTAATGTCATACAATTAGCTTATGTAATCTACATTCTAATTGCTGATCAAATTAAATAAAAAACTTGTTTGAGACTAAAAAATTTACTTCACTTTAGCTTGATTTATAATCAGATACTATCATAATTACCATATCTTTGTTTATTGCTAAAAATATTTTTGAGAGTGTTAGTTATTATAATTTTTATTTTTTTATAATCTACTCATTTTCAATTGGCCCATAATACATTTTTTGTTTTTCTATAACTCACACAAACAAAGATCAATTTCTCAATCAATTAAAACAGAGTGAGCCAAAATATAATACCAACCCGTCCACCGAAGAAATATGGCACGATATTAAGAACAGGCTGCTGGAAGCAGCCAATACGAACATGACCAAAGAGCAACCGAGACGAAAACACTGGATATCCGACAACACGTTCAAACTAATAGAAGGACGTAAAGAAACAGCAAAAACCGGATTACATAGAGATGAAGACAAAAACAACTGGCAAAGGCTAAACCGCGAAATACAAAAAGCATGCAAACAATACAGAAACAACTACTACTATGATATATGTAAAGAAATCGAAAACCATGCAATCACAAATCAACCTGCAGACCTATTTCGAACAATAAAATTTTCAACGCGTGATTTCAAACCCAAAACCTGGGCGATCGAAGATCAAAAGGGGCAAACAAAAACAGACATACACGGCATAACAGAAACTGCGAACAATTATGCTCTGGAAATCTAAGCCAACAAGAAATCACATAAACAATGGGCAACTAAAATGAAGAACCCGATATGTTAAGAAGCGAAATAGCATCTGCTATAAACAAACTGAGACCAAGAAAAGCCCCTGGCCTATATGTAATAACAGTTGCGATAATCGAAGCAGCGGACCAAATAGGAATTGAAGACCTATACACCTTGCAACAAGATATGACACACTCAGCAATGGCTTAAGGAATGGACTGAAACTATGTTTATAACGATCCACAAAAAAGTAGCATCACTAAATGCAAAAACTACCGAACAATCGCATTAATATCACACACCAGCAAGATCATCCTACACATAATTAACGAAAGACTCAAAACCTATTTAAATTCCCAAATACCAGCGGATCAAGCAGGTTTCATGGCAGGAAGAGGCACTAGAGATCATATAATGAAACTGAGACAACTAATAGAAAAAGTCAGGAAATTCAACATCCCCTATATATCTGTTTAATTGACTATCGTAAGGTATTCGATAAAGTTAAATGGCACAAACTATGGGAATAAACAGCTTATATAGAAATAGCATAGGCAGAGTCAAAGTGAACCAAATGCTATCCGACGAATTCCATCACAATGTGGGGTGAGGTAAGGCTGCATCCTATCGCCGCAGCTCTTTAACATATTTGGAGAATTTATAATGAGAAGAGCCACAGAAAACTTTGAAGGTGGTTTCTCAATCAACGGACAAAAAGTAAACAACTTAAGATATGCCGATGATACGGTTCTGCTCGTAAGCAACGAAGAAGAATTACAAGATATCATAGAACGGGTGGAAAGAGAAAGCTCTAAATTAGGACTGGAACTAAACATATCTAAAACAAAGATCTTGATTATTATAACAACAGATCCGATATAAAACATATAAACAATTACCAAGTAGTACAACAATGCACATACTGGGGTCACTAATAACAAATGACGATTTGACAAAAAACGAAATCAGAAAGATATGTGAAATGACTACAACGGCTATGAAAAAATTAACAAGAATATGGAAAGGCAACATATCGAAGAAAATAAAATGCAGACTGATATAATGTTTAATCTTCCCTATCCTAACATACGGCTGAGAATCTAGGACTCTCAGACAGAAAAAGAGAAAGAAAATTGATGCCGCACAAATGTTCTGTTGGTGAAGAATACTGAACATCTCATGAGCAGAACATCGAACAAATATATCAATACTCCAAGAGCTTAACATTAAGAGGCGATTGTCGAGCGAAATACAACTCAAGACACTAAGATACTTTGGACATATTATTAGGAAAAAACCTGACAACATAGAAAAATTAGTAATACAGGGGAAGGTAGAAGAAAAAAGATCCAGAGGTCGATTACCTACCAGATGAATGGAACAAATTACAAAACTAACCAGAAAATCTATGCATACACTCACAATCAAAGCACAAGGCCGATCAAAATAGAAAGAAGCAATTTAAGATGCCGCAGTGGCCATTACATTCCTACTGGGAATTAAGACTGAGGAGGAGGATAACTTACTTGGTATGCTGTGCTTTTGTGTCTGGTAATTTTTTCCCACGCCCCTAGTTTGCTTTTATTTTAGTCACAGTTTTTTTAGTTTATGAATTTTAATAGCACGATGAGTAACTATATACCTTTTGGCTGATCCGTTGAACAGTTTTGGTAAATGAAAGGGGAGAAAAGATATAATTTCCTTGGCTCGTAGTTCTTGGTATCCTAGACAGGCTCTAATATAATGTTATTTATATTAACAAAAATTTAATTTTATTTAAGAAATATTTTAAGGTTCTGCAGTTTTGCCACAACGTGTTTCATGCTACGATCTCCCGTCAAAATTTTACAGACTACAATTTTTGAAATTCCCAGCTCATATAATAATTCTTGATTGGTCTTCCAGAATGTAGATTACTTTGAACAAATTCCCGGCTATCTCTAAATCGCTTGCGCTGTAACTTTATTGGTGTTGCATTAACAAATCTTTTCTGATAGCCTTCTAAATTATTCGTTTATTTTTAGCGGATGAATATTCCACCTTCACCAAAAATGTGTTGCATATTCTCTACTCTAGTCGTTTACTCACCGCAAATGCGACTATCATGTCCTAGATCTGCTTATTTATGTACTTAACGTGGAATTCATCCTTAATAACCCATGCACACTACATTCGACTTTCATCTACTGCGGCCACGTAAGCATTTTTCACTATATCAATATGGGCTGGATATTTCCGGGCCCGACCTTACACGTGCACTACTTGTACTTTTGCATGCGGCACAGTAAAATGTGGTAACAATTTTAATTTTGTTTGTTATATGATTCTTTAAATTAGGAAAGGTGTCATTAATTTTCAGTATAGTATTATGTTTTGATGTTGATAATACATACAGATATAAAAGAGAAATTTATTTGGAGGTCCCGTAAAAATGTTTTTCTAGTTCAGACGTTGGCTCTCGGCACCCTTGCCAGTGATTGAATATTCTTTTTTTAAGTTTAGTAGGTATGTCTTATTCAAAGAGAAAATGAAATTATTACGAATTAAGCTGTTAATTCCTAATTATAAAATATATGCTATAAGTTTATGACAATTCTGTAAAAAAGTGCTTAGTATCTATAAAAGTCATTGTCTTTCTATCATCAGCTTGTTACCACTAAGCTTTACTGCTAAAAGAACTAGGTGATCATTTTAAGCAGGGTACGGCAGGAGATAACTAGTAATCTCACTAATTTTTTTAATATTTGATTTTATTTCATGCAAGACCAATAAATTTGAATGTTCATTTGGCAGTTTTAGTTTCAACTTTTCGGATTACATATAATTATCTATGGTTCAGAATATAGGTTGCACAAAAGTTACTTCTGGGTTGGTAGAGTGAATATCTTAGAAATGCATATTGGTCGATACTACATTCTTGTGTTCTATGTAATTTACTTACTATGCGGCTGGTAAGTATAGTAATTAAGGAACTGTAAATAATTATGTTTTTACTAACCTAATCATTATTTTAAAGTGTTATTATTCTAATTATGCAAGTAATTATTGTTAGAAATTGTTTTTCTTCTATTAACAATATACTTAACATTTTATTTACAAATGTATAAAACAACCAAAAACAGTTTAAGAACAGATAGAATTAAAATTTATAAGATAAAACCAGTACTCACGTTAACGTATAGAGAGGAAACGTAAATCTGGAAGGAGAAAAACAAGATACGAATTATAAAAATAAAAATTTTAAGAAGTATAAATTGTTGTAGTAGAAGACGTCGCATAAAAACGAGAAAATTTGAGAAAATCTGCGTATATAATCCATCGTTAAATATTAAACATAGATCAACCTGTTGGAATAATTATTGAATTACTGTTGTTTTATTCCTTATTTGGTATATCCAGAAATGCGTGTTTGAAAAAACTTGTCAGATGGATCACCAATTTATTTTTGTTTATGTAAATGGCAATGAACGTCACTTCTTTGGATAATAGTGTTTAAATATAGATAAGTGGTTTTATTTTTATTAACAATTGAGATAAGTCCAATTTTATTGAAAAAGTATTTGTTCGAAACATATAGTCACATTAGAGATGCTTTAAAAGTTTTGTTATAATACATTAGTGAGCAATCAGAGACTGCTTATCAGTCCGGAAGATGCACCAATTGATCTATGTATTTTAACCAGAGAGAAGTAGCCTGGTTAAATGTTTTAACTAACATTATCTTTATCGGATTTTTCTTTATTAAAAATATTCAGATAGAAATGAGAAAAAGGCAGTGGAAACTCAGACTCAGATTTCAAGATGACCCTGATACCGCACTACAAGGAGTATCGGCTTTTAAGTGACCTGACGAACATCACATTGAGAGAAATTTTGTGATAACGATAATTTATGAGTATTTTTCTTTAGATAGAGATTTTAAACTTCTGAAGTAAAACGACTGTCATCTGTGCTTGCATTACGGGTTCCTCTTTAGTGGCTATGGTGTTTAACTAAAGCTTCAGTTATTCAACAAATAGCTCCTAGATTCTGCATTAGCTTTTAAGGCACTGATATTTTGGTCTTTGGGGTCTATTGATTTCTAGCGTAAATGCCATACGTTGACGAGTAAATGCACACAATGGCGGTATAAAATTACATTGAGCTTATGACTGCAGTCGTAAAGCCACTTTCATCAGAAGTTATAAAACTAATTATTTTTTTGCCCGTCATAATTTTATCTTTTTTGTGAGTTATTATAGCAAGTGAATATATGTATTTTTTAATTTTATTTAATTATTTATTTTTTAAATGCTCTAACGCTCATATTTTTGCTCTCCCTGCCCGGTTGTCGCGCACCAAGTCTGATGCGGGGCGATGTGGCAAGCGCCGCACCTTAAACGACCGCCATTATTACCCCTTGCTCGAGCGAGCGCAGGTACTTAATTATTTTTAGTGACTGAATAGGCCACCCGCCAGGCATCAGAGAGCTCCGGGAATGGAACTCGGACCGTCCGCATTGCAGTCCGCGCTTCAACCGCTTAGACCACTCTGAGGATCTAATTATTAGGAGCTAGGTATTTGCCTTAGTTTGATTTTAAATTGTTTTACTTATTTAACAACAGTTGATGTTGAAGTTTGTAAAATACATTAACTAAAGTTTTCAAATTATTGGCAATTTTCGACTTTTTCTCTCTTGAGAAAACGGAATTTTACGTAGACCAGATTTTGACGATTGGTTTGTGTTTTTTTTTATGTAAAACACTGAAGGGAATGCTGTGATCTTTTGCAGTTTGGTGGATATTAATGCTGCTTTACACACGTTTGACGGCTTCTTGATGACTTGTTAGGTCTACTTCTTCAGTGGTTATATTTAATATACTTGTAATCAGTAAAATCGCCCATTGACTTATAGAACACGATGTTAGATGTATCTTCACCTACAGTGAGTCTGCACTACTCAAAATTACTGATAACTTTCTCACAGATGTTTGGCTCTTTGCTTCCAATCACGCGTATGATTTCTGCCTTCCGTCAGTTTGTCAGTGCACACCTGTAATTTTACAAACTCCCATAAAAAGAAATTACTTTTTTCGATAATTTCTGGTAACCATGCAAAAAATCATTCATTGTATAGTCGGTCACTCTACCTTGCTGAAACGCGAGATTGTCGCTTTACATATCTTTAACCCTCGGTGATCACCTAGGCTCAATTCTACTCCAAACATCTTTAAGGCTCAATATGAACAAATATATATTTGAATTTTGTGCCAGCCTGCCATATACATATATTTGAGAATGTCCTCTGTAGGGTAGAACAGCGAAAATAAATTTAGCTGCGTCAGTCTTCTCGCTAAATTTTTTTGGGGTTACTTACTAACCTCATGACCAAGTCGTTAGTTTGAGAAGATTTTTCATTAATTTTTTTTGCGTATTCGTGTTTTAAATTGTGTAATAAAAGGTATGTATATATTTCCTCAAACATAATATTTATTTAACAATTGCAAAAGGTATAATATCATTATTATTGAAGATGGCATACAATCTACGACCACGAAGCATTCGAGAAGGATTGCTTTCCGAAAATAACAAAAAAGAAATTTGCGGAGGTGAATCATCTGACGTAAAGGAAGACCATGAATCGTACCAAGCAAGCACTGACACGGATGACGATGAGTATGATGATCACGGTATCCCTTATTTAGGAAAAATCTTTGTGTGAGAGCCAAAACCAGAGTTTTTTCCGTGAAGTTACCACCCAGATTCATGGAACTGATCGAACTGTTACTCCAATCCATTATTAAAAAATATGCTAAAGCCACCATATAATATGACGATTACTGTCGCGAATCGTAAAAACAAAAGACAATTACCGACTGAAATGTTGGTTGCATCTAAAAATCCTCCGGACACGAAGTTTTGCTTTACGCGTGATATAACACTCTTATCTCACACTCCAAAGAAACATAAGATTGTTTTCATTGTATCGTCCTATCTAAAAACAACGGAGGTAACTGATGGCAAACCTAACATCATATTACATTACCATGCAACAAAAGGCGGAACTGACCCTTTCGATCAGTTAAATCATACGTACATTGTCTCTAGAGGAACTCGTAGGTGGTTCATGCGGTATTTCTTTGCCATGCTTGATCAAACTGCTGCCAATGTAAGAATTTTGCTTAAATGCAAAAATGTTTCTTTTGCAAATAATGAGAAAGTTACAGCAAGACAATGTTTTCAATCACTTGTTGATTATCTTATTATACCGACTTTGCAAGAATGAGGAAGGGATATAGAGGGAGTGTGCATTTTTTTAGAAAAAAGAAAGCGATATCAATTGTGTCCAAGAGAGACAGATATAAAAACAAAAGCTGTATATCCGTTTTGCCACCGTTCTATGTGCGACAATCACCGCGTGTTTTTGTGCCACAACAGTGGAGGACAAGAGTAGGACATTTTTTCAAGAAGATACATAATTTATATTAATTCTTTTTCATAATAATTTGATAATAAACAATTTTTTTCAAAAAACCTGTTTCTTATTTTTTAGAATTTTTGCAGTTCTAACCGCAAAATAAGTACCTTTTTTGAAGTTGCACTATTGCACTATTTTTTTTCTAAAAGCAGTACATTTTTTCTTCAAAAAATATTGGAATAAAAAAATTATAATTTTTTAACAAAAAAAAAAAACAATTTCGTAGTTGTTCTAAATTTTAATTTTTTAAACTATATTAATTATTAAATTATTTAATTTTGACCATGGAAAATTGTTTTTCAAATGTTAAAAGTATGCTCTGATTTTTTTGGAAAGGTTTTATCAATTATACGTAGAGTTATACTTGTTCAAATATGAGGGGGGCAAATTGACTCTATATGACCAACGTGTGATTATTACAAAGTGTAACCACCGAGGGTTAAATGTAGACTACAACCGATTAGAGATCACGTTACAGTAACAATCTCCATTGACGGTAATTGTAGTTCCCTCATTATTTTCACAGAAAAAACTATGCCCATCACTCCATCTGCCCAAAAACAATACCACATAGTTGTTCTTAGTGGATGCGATTCACGCTTTTGGATTATTCAAGAATTTTCTTTTCTCTATATTCGTCAGTTCCCTTTGTTGACGAATTCACTTAAGTGAAGTGGGCTTCATCACTGAAAATTCTCTCCACAACCTATTCAGCAAATCGCCTCTACTTCTCACGATCAACAGGGTTGAGATGCTACGTCAATTGATTTTATACACCTGCATATGAAGATCTTTATGCAAAATTCGATGAAAAGAAGTTGTCGGAATGTCCAACTGCTGCGCACGTTTTCAAATCGATTTTCCAGGACTCACAGTGACACTGTCTTTCACAACAGCGATTTGTTGCTCTGTCCGGTGAGACCGATTCCGTTCAGGAGATTCCGCTGTCCCCACTGAACCAATCGTCGTGAACTGCCTTATTGGCAGTAGATTCGTGGGCAGCTTCATTTCTCTCTCGAATCGAACAAAGTTTTCGTCACCGCTTTGGTGAAATGTTCTAACAGCACGTTGTGAATTACTCCATGACGAAAATGAACCAAAACAAACTGATGTAGTGGAAAAATAGCCAGTGCTAAATTAGTCGGAGTGACAACAGATAAAAAAATGATAAGACGGGCCTGTCGCCTAATTCAAATTCGGCACCCTTTGTGGAACACCCTTTGGTAAGGGAATGACAATCAATATTGCTGTTGAAAAGAGACAATATAGATATATCACTATAATGTATGAAAATTATACTTGTTTTTTATTTTAGCTTTATTATGGGAGAAAAGTAAAAAATCAGAGTACAACTTGGATGCTGCAAAAAAAATTAGGATATAGTGCACTCACTTTAATAGAGAACAGATATAATTAATACATCCTAAATTGTGGCCAATCAAATCTCATAACTGTCGAATAACATTAACAACAACTTTCTAATTGTTATGTTTAATAAAATAATTAGGTTACCGACCTCGCTGAAAGTCATTTCCTTAGTGGAGATTAGCGACAAAATTTAGAAAACTGAGTGTTTTTTAAATATAATTTTGACCTAAAACACCTTTTTGTAATAGTTTGCATAATATCGATTTAACAACTATAACTTTTGGTATATGAAGCAATTTTGTGAATAATCTATGAAAATATAAGGGTTGTAGCAGTTTAGAATTTGCGAATATCTGCAGAGTGACTTTTAGACCACTACATTTAATCATACACATGACATCTAAGAAATCTGCCATTGTTGTGTGTAATATTATAGTGGAATACTTACAGTTAGATCTTTACTTAAATTTTCCTAATACGTCATTGGGGTCACTATTAGAATAATTCTATAAAACTTATAAAAGTGTAAAAAAACGCTACATTTTGTACCGTAAGAATTGTGAAAAACAGGTTCTTGAATGCCCTAACCGGTATTGTGAGTGAGACACGATTTTAGATTAATCTTCTAGTTTGCATAATAAAAAAAGAGGCGAATAGAGAACTTGAAAATACGTGGCTGTAGAAAGTACTAAAGTGTGTAATATATTTAAACAAAGAGAATTTTAGCCAGGAAGATTTCGAGAGGCAAAAGAAGAAAGAATACTTTACATTTAGTATAAGAAGCTAATGCTCATGGCTCAGTTATAAATTTGGGGTTCGAATAACAAGTATGAGATTTTAGCTTCAAGAATTTAAAAATTTACCGCTTTAAAAACAGGATATAATAATAAAAAGAAAATAAACTTTATAAGATAAGCAATAGGACTATATTAGCTTCTAGTTTTGAAGGAGAGTAAAAGAGTTAATCTTCTTGATTTGAACCTCACTTTCAGTCTTTACTTTACTCAATATTATAATTTCCTTATATTTCCAAAAAACAGTGGTTTGGTTTTATTGTATTTTTACTTTTAAAATTTTATATTAAAATTCTTTGGTATTAGAGTTTGTTCAGCAAAAACTATGTTTTTGTTCCGTTCTGTCTCCGCCGTTTTACAAAAGATAGTCCCACCAGTAAGTGATTGTTGAAATTGTCAGATGTAAAACGTTATATCGTAAGGATGGACATCTGGTAACACCATAACCTTAAAATATTAGCGATTTTGTATTAACATTACATAATCTTTTTTTTGCGAAAATGTCGAGTTTTGAGCCGACTAAGCGTCATTTGTGAGAACTTTTGATTTACTGCTTTAATTTGAAAAAATCTGCAGCTGAGGCGCATCAATTGCTTGTAAAAGCATACGGTGAGGCTGCTTTAAGTGAGAGAACTTGTAGTGAGTGGTTTCATAAGTTTAAGAACCGTGAGTTTGACGTCGAAGACAAAGAACGTAGCGGAAGGCCGAAAGTATACAAAGACGCGAAATTGGAAGCATTATTAGAGGAAGATTCCTGACAAACGCAAGAACTTACATTAGGAGTGACTCAACAAACAATTCACATCGTTTAAAACCGTTGGAAATTATTCAAAAGCAAGGAAATTAGGTTTTATATGAATTGAAGTTGTCAAGCATAAACGAAAGGGTTTTTTTGCATCGTATAGTCACTGGTGATGAAAAATGGATCTACTACGATGACCCAAAGAAGGAGAAATCATGGGGACCACGTGGTCATGCTCCAACATCGACAGCCAAGCCTAATATTCATGGAAAAAAACTCATGTTGTGCATTTGGTGGGATCAGCTTGGTGTCGTGTATTATGAGTTGCTCAAACCAAACGAAACAATTACTAGGGCTCTCTACCGAACACAATTGATGAAAAGGAGCCGAGAATTCAAGGAAAAATGCGCCCACTACTACTCTAAACACGAAAAAAATATTCTCTTACATGATAATGCTCGTCCACATGTTACGACTCCGGTCAAAACCAACTTGGAAACACTCAATTGGGAAGTCCTACCCCACCTGCCGTATTCACCAGATTTTGTCCCTTCTGATTATCACTTGTACCGATCGATGGCACATAGCCTGTCTGATCAGCATATAAAGATCATCATATAAAGATACCAAAAATTTGGTCGATTTGTGGATAGCCTCAAAAGATGAAGCGTTCTTCCGACGCGGTATCCGTATGCTACCAGAAATGTGGGAAAAAGTAGTGGCTAGAGATGGACAATACTTTGAATAAAACATAAGGTTCCGTTCTTTCACAATAAATGCCAACTTTTTTATAAAAAACGGCGGGGCTTATTTGTACTTCCTTTATATATTTAAACTTTAAACAAGATATGTAAAGTTTGGGTCCCCAAATATTGTCAAAGTTGACTGGATATCGGAAATAAATTTTAATGTTTGCTTAAAAAAGCAATTTGTTGACTTTTTTTGTAAAATGAAGTACAATAATCCTTAGATTGGCTTAATCTACTGACAACCTACTTATTCATTCTCGATAAACAATAATTTTATGCTGCTACTTAATCTGGCATTTAAAACAGACCTTTAACATTTGTAAAAATTTGTAAAATAAGATGTTACCATTACCAATTTTACTTTTGATTTACACATGTATGACACTATATATGGTATGTATATATATATATATATATATATATATATATATATATATATATATATATATGTAAATAAATCATTCATGCCCATATATGTATCTTCAGATATAGTTTCCAAATACTGCAGGAATAAAATAAAGTTAGAGTGTTTTCTTTAATTTTGTCGGTCCTAAGTATTAACTCGTTGTTTATCCCAATAACTGCAGCAAGGAATTTATGTCCACTGAAAATGTTTTGATTTAGGAATACATACATGTTACCTTGAAACCATCGACAGCAATCTTACCGGATTGCACTCTGAGATAGGCCCCTTTCGAAATTCTCAGGTACATGAAAGTTCGTTAGTGTTCTGCCGGAATGTCTGAGCCACATCTCATCTCATTGCTATAATATGTTTTCAGGGCTTCAATGAGTGTTCTGTCGAGTGGTTACAGTTTGTGTGTTGTGTGAGCTGGAGGACATACGATGGTCGCATGATTGTCTCTCGCTAAGTCAGTAACCTCAATGTTCATAGTATGAGTATTTTAACCGTCGAGAATGAGTAAAACTGGAGACGCTGCTGGTGGCATCACTGTTTCTAGAAACTCTTTTCCACCTATTCATCAGGAATTATAAAATAAGAGCCAACGATCCTTTTCATAAAAAACAATTAAAAAATCTCGATGCTTTATACTTGCACCTTTATACAGCACCTCTTAAAATCTTGTTATATAACAAACTTACAGAGAAATGTTCAGAAAAAACAGCGATCTTCATCCAGAAGACTGCGGATGAATTGCAAACGAAAATAAATATAGATTTAAAATAGAATTTAAAAATGGTTTGAGAAACAGCATTTTCCATTCACGTCAAAAATGTTTTACTGGATTAGGATGAACATGTCGATAATGACGAAAATGATAAAAGTGAGTATACGAGCGTAAATGATTATTATATGAATGTGCCTTTTAACGAAGATAACGAAATCAAAAATATTGTTTTATAAGCGTCTCATTACCTGTTATAAATGTTTCGGATATGTAAAACTTTCCTTATCCTATTATTTGGGTAATTTTGGTAAAAATTCTGGGCTTCAATTTTTTTTGAGTTCCTATTTTACCAACTTTTACTTTAAATTTATGTTTATCTTGTGATAACAAATCATTTTTATTCTCATGAATTTTTTGTATCTTTAACCGTTTCGATTCGCGACCGCTTTGCGACCGGTTTTGCGATCTTGTGACCAAACGGCTTGGCCGATTTTTATCAAATGGCCCAAACCAACTTTTTGGTGCCCTGAAGCTATAACTCGCCAAGAAATGTGAAAAACTGGGTAGGTCAAATTTCCTCCGATTACATTACTTTCCATATTATAGGATAAGGAAAGTAAAAAATAATATTCATGTATAATATAATTGTAAGCACAAGAAAATCTGTGATTTTTTTCTATTTATTTATTTAGTTTTTGTTTACTTATTGTTTACTTATAACCGCCAGAGTGGTCCAGTGGTTGAGGCACGGGCTGCGATGCGGGCGGACCCGGGTTCAATTCCCAATGCTTTCTGAAGTCTGGAGGGTGGCCTATTCAGTCACTAAAAATAATTGAGTACCTGCGTTCATTCGAACAAGGGGTAATAATGGCGGTCGTTTAAGGGGTGGTGGTTGCCACATCGCCCCGCACCAGAGATGGTGCGCGTCGACCGGGCAGAGAGAGCGAACATATGAGAGCCTTAACCTCTCAATTTGCAGGCCATGCTCTCACGTGGGGCGTTAGAGCCGTACCATTATTATTATTATTTATATATATTTAATAATTTGTGAAAAATTCTGTTTTTTGGTGTATGAGTGTTTTTGCGTCGATTTATCTATAAATTACAGCAAAAGTTCAAGTTCATTAACCTTTTTTTAATTATTTATCCCCAGCAAGGTGTTTGTATTTTTACTCGAGTTTTGTTTATAATAATATTTTAACATATACAAAAGCACGGACATGTATTCGATCATTTTATGCAATAATCTATATTATTAAAGCGCAAAGGAAAAACATACGTTTTAATGCTTGAGGACGTTTTACATTCGTCTTGAAGAGACGGGGTTTCAGTTATAGTTTTGAATGCGATCTGAATTAACCATGGTTAGATAATAGCAGAAAAAGAATAACTGATATTGCGAGGGAAGCGCGCGCAATTTGTTCGATGTTAATTTTATTTGCAACATTTTAATCAATAACAAAATGCACTGTAGTGTCATTTTCCGGTTAATTTGATTAATCCCCCTGCTGTAATCTAATTAAGTGCCGTGTGTCATTTATGTTCATAAGTAATGTGATGGTGTGACAACTCTTCTATCATTTAAGGTATGTAAATGTATTCAATGAGATTAATTAAATAATTTAGCCAAGCATGAACAATTAACACGACCAGAGAATTACTGCCCTTATCATGAAAAGTATCACCTTCAAGCAATTGAGTGTCGTTATGCACTATGAGTGATGCGTGGAATTGATTAAGTTAATAAATTGTTTGACTTTAAATAGGACGCAATTTGCGTCATATCGTTTTTCTTGTATTGGAACAAATTTCACAGCAGCGCTAATGGCGCGTCATTTTGTTTAACAGCTTATAAATCGGTAACGACCCCACTTACGTGTCCGTCCTTCTGCGTAGAGTTTAGTTAGTCTATAAGCTGTAAAACATCAAAAGTACGGACATGAACCTAAACACAAATTTTTCGAGAATTTGCACTGCCCTTTGTCCTATTTTGTCTCCACCTAACAGTCCGTGCATTTGTCAATGGCTTTTGTAGATCATCTCCAACAAATGTACAAATTTTTAAGCATGAACTTCATTATTCAATTTAGCCAAAAATTTTCAATTTTTATCTGTCCGCCCCAGCCATATGCCCTGACATAGCTCTTTGTGGTGTCCGCTTTGGTTTTACTAACCACTAACTGTCGGCCACTTTCACTTATTAAAATTTCATAAAACTTATCATTTTTTAGAATGCCAGCTTTCAGTCTATAAGTGTAATCGCTACACAATTTGCTGGGTGTATCAGGTGGTTCTGTGTAAATATTATTTTATGTTGTTTTAAATACGAATAATCTAAAGTTTAATTTATTACAATACTTGCTAGTTAATATGTATATAGTATTATAGCATTGCCTTGCTAACGGTGTTGTTCATACCTTTTTCCATCCTAACGGGATTATGTGCTCCAAAATGGCACTTCAGGAAAAATCTACAAAAATTTATGAATATAATCTAATAAAATATATAATAATGTAACTAATTTCTAGCAGCATAAAAGAATTAATACAGTTATAATTATACAAAGGTAATGATAATTAAAAGTGAAACTACAAATTTTTTAATACGGCTTGCAAACTTTTTTACGTTATTAAATTCTGCTACTATTTAGGTTGAAACCTTTAATAAAAAAACAAAACTTGCTGCTGTATATGTATGTGTACATAATATATGCGTTTTTGTGTGGAATGTGTTACTTATTTTAAAAATAGATGTTCATTAATTTCAATTCAAGAACGGTTTTAAGTTTCTATTTAGCGCATTAAAATAACGAACTTTAATAATATTATTAATAATGTTATGAACTAAATAATTAAAATATTAAAAGCTACGGAAGCTATAAAATTAAATAAAATATTATTCAACTAAAGCTTAGTTAACGGCTATTAAACTGTGGTTTAGCTACAGGGGGGTCTATTATATTATAATTATTTGCCAATTTAACTTTTTTGCCACAAACGGGATTAACTGTCCTAAATCGACCCATTCAATTATAACAAATGTGGTTTTTACCCGCAGTCACGAGGTGCACTCATTTACCCCCAATTTTAAATAATTAAAATAAGAATTGCCATTTTGTTATTTAACAATTTTAATTGTTTCCATATAAGTGAAATTTAAATGCATAGCATTACATTATACTACAATTTTTTAATGATCAAGTGGGGGTATTTGCTTTGCTTATCAGCAAATGTATAATTTGAGGAATTAAATTTGTATTACTATCTGACTAAAAATTAAAAACTACGTGTGAACGTAAAGAATAAATTATCTATAGTACCAATAAAATTTCAAAAATTTCTTTTTGGAGTAGTCAAGGAAAGCAGAGGCAAAAGCATAACTTTGAAAGTGTAAAATGTAAACAGAAGTCGAAACCGACAAAATCGACGGGGCAAAGCCGAAACGGCGATAGAAGCCGGTTGCCATGCCACAAAGGTCGAAAAAGCGCCGTAATCTAAGCCACGTGGCGGCGGTTGGTTCGTTGGAATTGTAAATGACACAACCCTTTGACAATCGAATTCGTTTTAGAGCACCATTGAATGGGACGCGTGTGTTGAGATTGCGACAAGCGCCTTATGCCCTAATAGTCCCTTGCCTGCCCCGTGGCAGACCTTACGCAACATCTCTCGAGTTGCTTCCTGCCATTTCTCACTTGCATCGCAAGCTTATTATCACAACGTCTGTGTTATTTTAAGTGCGAATAAATAAATCTTCAGATAGGCCCGAAACCATTCATCACGATATACTTTAATTGTCTTATATTTCAACGTTTGCATAACGAAAAGTTCTTTTAAATTATAGCCTTGAAGGCACAATGCGTCAATTAGGCCTTTATATAGTGCAATTGCTAGATAAATCAATATAGCACGGTGATATACCGCATGAGAAATTGGAGTAATTGGGGTATTTATGAGGCCAACATTTTATGAGTTAATTAATTATGAAGCTGTTGGTTTAAGACCGGCACGCGAATCCCGCTAAACTGTGCATCCTAATTTAATTATACGATAAATTTGTCGACCGAATGCATGAAATTAAATTTGCATTAATAGTGCACATTAAAAATTATTATTCATGTATTTTTTTGGTTTCTGCAGTTAGGCCAAATTGGTTACGAGCTTCTAATGAGCCCACTTATGAAAATGAATTAAAGCATTATTATGCTAAACAGCTAAAGTAACGTTTTGTGTTTGAAATAAAAATAAAATAAAAAGGAAGGCCGGTGCTTGCCGCTTGCATTTTGCTTAGTTAAATAAGCGAAGTAAATTTTGCTCGTACATTGTTTATTCGTCTTTTTAAAGTTAATATAAGAAATTGGCGTACGGTGGAATAGAGGCAGCGGCTAAGAAAAATAATGAAATTAGAATTGAAGACCAAAAAAAGTTTTAGTAACAATGTGGTAAACCTGCAAGAGATATAAATAATGTATTTGTTGTTTTAGAGACAGCTATAAATATTTTTATGTTAATAGTATTTAATATGAATTCAGGAAGAACATTTACATAAGCTAAAAATTATAAAGCTATAATTGTACGTAGAAAGGTTATCAATAATCTAAGAACATAATAGTGAATTACAAGGTTTGCAAAACCAAAATGGTGAATATGACAATGAAATGAGTAATATTCTTTACAGATTCATCACTGACAACAGATAAACTACTAATAGATACTGTAACTTAAAAATAGTAAAGTCAAGAACATATTAAATTACGTAATAGGAAATATTAGATATTTTACATTTTTAATCAACGAAAAATTATATTTCCGGTCCAAAACTAGTATTTTATAATTTTAAGTAATCGAAAAAGCAAAATTAAGGTTTTTTAGCTAATTGTAATTATTTGTTATAGTAATAATTACTAAATGATGCACAATGGGAGACAGTTATATAGAAATATTAGATTGCCCTAAAAGTGCGTACCGATTATTAAGCAAAATACAAAGACAAAATTTTTATGCGTTGATGTCTATTCATTGTTCAACAGCCTTTCTTCATCTGTTATGCAACTTGAAGATTTTATTTTTCCAGATCTTCTTAGGTTTCTAGATAAAATACTTTTTAAGGTGGTTTATTATGGTTTTCAAAAAAAAGTTCTTGTCGTTAAGAGAATTTTATGAATATTTATATGAATAAAAATATGAAAGTGCAATTTCCGGTGCAGATGGAGAGTGGCAGTACATCTCAACCAAACGCCAACAATTTTTGTCGGATAGTCAGAGACATGAGGTCTATCATTATCCTGATGAAACACGACGTCCTTCCTATTAGCTAATTCTGGACTTTTTTTAACCGCTATTTTTAATTTGTAATTTAAATTTTCCCGTGTGGGGTTGCTAGTCCTCCATCGGGAGCCTCCCCAGGTGGCGGATAGGGGAACGCTCGTCAGATATGACGGGTACCGGGGAAATAAAATACCCGGGGTGGACCAAAACTAGCAAAAACAAATTGATCCGAAAAACCGTCGGTATAAACGGACACCTCTTGTTGACCAACAGCTTCGGGTGGATGAGTCGATAAGAGAAGGGCACTTCTTTGCCCTGGGGCTAAGAAATTGACCCCAAAGGCGGATGAACCACATACAGTCAACGGCATAGGAATGCGGAAGACAAGGAGAAATCACCGCATTAAAGATCCTAAGGATATTCTCTAGTATCACCATGAAAAGGCTATGTTCAAAACAAAATTGTCCGGAGTTTCAAGTCCCCCGATCGGATCTCCGGGGGGGACGGTTATGAACGAAGTCGAGAAATCGGTAGAAATAAATATGAAAATAGGTACATGGAACGTAAAAACAATGGCGCAAACCGGAAAAATTAAGATTGAAAATCAAAATCCTGGGAATAAGCGAAATGAGATGGCCTGGTGCAAGTTACTGTGATATAAACAAACATCGGGTATATTACTCAGGTTCATCAAATGAGAAATATCAACATGGTGTAGGAATCATAGTTTGTAAATCAATCGCAGAAAGTGTAACAAACTTTATACCAATCTCAGAAAGAATCATGCTACTACAAATAAAAGCTAAACCTACAACATTAAACATTATTCAAATATATGCTCCAACGACAAATCACACAGACGAAGAAATGGAACAGTTCTACTTTCAAATCGCAGATATACTGAAAAACTTGCCCAAACAAGATCTAAATATAGTAATGGGAGATTTCAATTCAAAAATCGGAAAAGGTCGGGAAGGTGATTTCATAGGACCACGCGGGTTAGGAGAAAGAAATGAGCGTGGAAACCAGCTAAGCATATCTGCAGGAGAACAAGGCTTAGCAATAATGAATACATTTTTCACACTTCCACCAAGAAGACTTTACACGTGGAAATCGCCTAAAGACTCACCGGAAAACGTTGTTAGAAATCAGATAGACTTTATCCTGATAAATAAAAGATACAGAAACAGTTGCACCTGTGTAAAAACATATCCAGGTGCAGATATACAGTCAGACCACATCCCATTAGTGGGCACCTTTAAAGTTAAATTAAAAAGAATAAGAAAGAAAGGTACTAATAAGAAAACTAAAAGAACCACTAATAAAACATAAAGCAAAGATAAGGTTAAACGACGAGATTAGATTAAACACAAACATAAATAGACATATGGTCAATATATCAAATATAGAAGAGGAGGTCAAAAAGTAAAAGACACTGTGGAAAGTATCAAAAGGAATTCTTAAAACCAGACACCGTAAAGAAAAGACATGGATGACAAATGAAATCCTACAACTGATGGAGAAAAGAAGACTCGCAAAAAGCCATCCAGTAGAATATAATACCATTAATAGAAGAATAAAATTGAAAATAAGAGAAGCAAAAGAAAACGAGGTAAAAGAAAATGTGCGGAAATAGAAACCTTACAAGCGAGACATGACAATTTTAATATATATAAGAAAATTAACGAGGTGACTGGGAAATATAAAAGAGAACTGTGAACAAACTAGTGAATGAAGAAGGGAAAATTATTATCAATAAAATGAAATCAGTGAAACATGGAAAAATATACAGAACAGCTATTTCACGATAATAGACCCAAACCTCTCCAGATAAACAGCGAAACCGGACCAAAAATACTAGTAGAAGAAGTACAAAATGCAATAAAAGTATGAAGGAAGGCAAAGCCCTGGCCCAGACAACATACAGACAGAGTTTTGAAACTCCTAGATGAAGAAAACGTGAAATGGCTGACAGATCTATTCAACTATATATATGACACTGGAAAAATACCTATAGAATGGCTTAAATCTGAATTCATTCTACTACCTAAAAAGCCAGGAGCTAAGAAGTGCAACGAGTATAGAACAATAAGCCTCATGAGCCACCTATTAAAATCATTTCTAAAAATAATTCATAAGAGAATATACAAACTATACGAAGAACAAATAGCACCTACACAGTTTGGATTCAGGAACGCAGTCGGAACACGCGAAGCCCTATTTAGCATTCAAGTATTAATTCAACGTTGCAGGGATGTAAACTGCGATGTATATGCCTGCTTCATAGACTTTCAAAAGCTTTTGATAGAGTCCAACATCAAAAGATGATAGATATTTTAAGAAACATAGGACTAGACGAAAAGATCTAAGAATTATTATAAATCTATATTGGAATCAGACGGCATCAATGAAATTAGAAGAAGAAAACATTGTAGATATAGAAATCCAGAGAGGGGTGAGACAGGGCTGTGTACTGTCTCCGCTATTGTTCAACCTTTATTCAGAATACATCTTCAGAGAAGCGTTAGAAAACACAAATATAGGGATTCTCGTAAATGGAGAAAGATTAAATAACATCAGGTACGCAGACGACACAGTCATTTTTGCTGAAAAGTTAGAGGACTTACAAGTACTATTAAACAGAGTAACAGAATGTAGTCAGAGACAGGGCATAGACATCAATATAAACAAAACGAAATTAATGATCATCAGTAAAAATAATATCCCCAGTTGTCAACTCATGATAAACCATATACCTATAGAACAAGTGGAAAAGTATACTTACCTTGGTAGCACCATTAATGACCAGTGGGATAACTCACAGGAAATAAAGATCCGCATTGAAAAGGCTAGAGCCGTGTTCAACAAAATGAGTACCATCTTCAAAACCCACAATTTAACAATTAATTCAAAGATGAGATTTTTGAGATGCTACGTCTTCCCTATCCTTCTTTATGGAGTAGAGTCATGGACCCTGACAAAAACAACAGAAAAAAGGCTGGAGGCATTTGAAATGTGGCTCTATCGCAGAATGTTAAGAGTGTCATGGATAGAGAGAGTCAGGAATGACGAAATTCTGCAAAGAATGAAAAAGAAAAAGAAATACTGACTACAATAAAAACAAGAAAGCTCCAGTACCTAGGACACATTATGCGGAACGAAAACAGATTCCAACTACTTCAAGTTATACTGCAGGGAAAAGTACAAGGCAAAAGAGGTCCGGGTAGAAGAAGGATATCATGGCTTCAAAACCTGCGAACATGGTTTTCTATGACCACAACACAGTTATTCAAGACACCAGTCAAAAAAATTATAATAGCCCAAATGGTTGCCAACATCCGGAACGGATAGGAACCGCAAGAAGAAGAATTTAAATTTATTGACTGGTGGTTTGATAGAAGCTCATAATGCAAGAATTCTTTTCAATCCACCAGTACAAATTATGATTTTCTTTGGATGGAGACCAGCTTTGTGATAGCTAATGGTAGTTTATTTTGCATATTCCAGAACCTCGTTTGCGCAACATTGTTGTAAATGATTTAGTTTTTATCGCTTGTCACTAATTGCTTTAAAAACAGCGCGTTTTTGTTGCGTTTGTACATAGCTTCACAGATGGAAACGCGACCCATTAAATTTTTCTTGGCTAAGTGCGGAACCCCATCATCGTAGCGATTTACGTAACCAAACTGTAGTGAAGGGTGGTTTTCGGCACTTTTAGTACCTCTACTAAATCTCGTGTCGTGTATCGCGAGTTATTCTTTATCAGTGTCTTGATTTGCTCATCGTTGGTGATGAAGGGTCTATCCGAACGTAGTTGGTTCTTAGGTCGAAATTACCAGCTCTAAACTTAGCGAATTACTTTCTTACAGTTCCTTCAGCTAAAGAATTTTCTTCGAAAACAGCACATATATTCCCTGTTGCTTGTGTGGCATTTTTGTGTTTCTGGTAATAGGAATCCATAAGTGTCTAAAATGCACTGTTTTCGCCAATCTTCAAAAGGATACAAGAATGGCACAAATCAATTTATTACTAGGAAAATTTCTCCTTTAAGAATATGTACGCAAATCGTACGTTTTTTATAACTGTGGCGTATTCAGACATTTTCCAATTCTACCTAGTGGGAATCGGCCTGAACTTTCAATCCAATAGATTAAAACTAAAATTTGATTTTATTTAGATTTTATCTTAAATTAAGAAAACTACAATCCAAATTTCTTAACATCTGTTATTTAGGTAAAAAAAAACATAATTTTCTTTCTCGGATATAAGAAATCGACGATTTGAAAATACAAATATTTTTAAATTACGGCATACAACGGAGCAGGCACATAAATCTAAACTAATTATAACAACATTCAACACATAATGCAAAACGTAGTATATCATATACACAACCTATATATAGCTAAGAAGTACAAAACAAAACACAAATTTATAGTATAACCAACATATGGCATCACAAAATATCGCAGAAGAATTCAAAATAATGTTGGTATAGCTAATGCAACAAAACAACATGACTATAAATATGTTATCTGCTTTTCAATTATGTTTAAATATATACGTATATATTAATGGAAATAACATCCAGTTGCAACATGCAGTCTATATGACAAGAAAGCGGCCGTCTCAATTTGGTGAGCAGACACCGAAGCACCATCTGTGTTAATTTGTTTAAATCTTTATTTTGTGTCTTTGGCACAGTTGCAATTTATCGGCATATTGTGTTGTTGATGTTAGTGAAGTTGTTTGCGTGAAAGGAAAATGTTTCTTTTCAATTAACATTGGTAAAACCTTTATTACCAGATATCACGCAGAAAAACAACTGGTCTAAGCAAATAAAAATTAGGTCAAGATTAAGACAATGTTATCTTTATTGACTTGTTTTCTTTCTGAACACGGACTTCTTTATTGACAACGTGGTCAGTGTAGAATAACAGAGTTGCCAGTAGACAATAAAACAATCTATAAAGCGCATATTTATAGATGCTTCTGTAAACGCGGTTTTGGTTGCCTTTGTCAGTTTACTGATAATTTAAATATTGATAAAATGTACGCATCTACCAAAGATACTTGCTAAAGTCTCCTGAAAAGTTTTTAATTTTGACAGAAGAACTTGAGTGGCGCGAGAAAGCAATTATTTTAAACATCGCAAGAAACTGGAACAACGTGGGAACAAGAAATAATGTCAATACGATGGAATGGTGGACAATGTCTCCAGATGTTAATTCTATTGAAAACGTGTGGTCGCATATGAAAATAAAACTAAAAGAGCTCTTATTTTAAATTAAGCATATACGGCGATCTTTGACAAACGATTATGTAGAAAATCTTGTCGAAAGCATAAAAAAATGAATCAGATATTAGATAATTGCACAATAACTCATAATGCAAAGTTTAAAAAAGAAAAACTAATGTGCATTTTGATTTTTTTAAAGTTAGAGTGGTACCTTATTATTGCAATATAAACATTTTAAAAACAAAATAACATATATGTATGGCATAACAAAAGCACACTATGGATAGATCCTACCTACGAATATTTTATTAAAGGGTATCCCAAAGAAATCCATGGTTTAAAGTACGAGTATTTTTTTCTTAAAGGTTTGATAGCTGCTTGGTAATATTTTCTAGTAAATATATTGCAGTTAATATAAGTAAAATTGTTAAACTGTTTTTGTCAAGACTGTGTGCAAATTACATGGTATTTTCGGAAGGATAAATCCATCAAATTAAACAACTGTAAAAAGACTAATTAAGAAATTTTAACAAGCAGATTTGGTTTCAGACAAAAACAAGACTGAAAATATTGCCATTGCGAACGATAACGTGACGAAGCGCCCAGAAACCTCAGTGCGCTATCGGTTAGTGGAATTAAACGATTCAAAAAACATCATGCAGCAGATTTTAACAAAAACTTACATCTGCACCCATTAAAGATTCAGCTAACCCAGGAATTAAGGCAAATTTTTAAAGTAAAAATTAATAAACGACTTATCTCACAAAGTAGAAAAGTTAACTGACCACCAATATCTTGCAATCTTACATCCTACGACTTTTTTTGTGGAATTCGTAAAGACCAAAGTTTATGATACGAAAATAAAAACGATTCGTGAATTAAAAACAAATTTCGAAGAGTTATCAACAAAATTGGACTACTGTTATGCAAAAAAAGTGATTGAGAATTTTGTCAGACGAATTCCGAGAGTATTAACCCTTAGCTGCCACACTTCAGCAGAATATCATAGCTGCTACACTGGGGCTTTTCAGACCCCACCGTTAAAAAATTTCATTGCCAAGCGACTTATGATTATTTATGATTGAAAATTTTTTCTAATGTTTGTTAGTAATTGTTTTAGAGGATAGAATAATTTTGTTTATGAAACAGTAACATTTAATATTGTAAAAAAATTGTTGAATGCCAAAATGCTAAAAATGCCAATTTTCACTAAAAATCATATATATATATATATATATATATATATATATATATATATATATATATATATAAGGGCTAAAAATTCAATAGAATACTCTTGAAATATATATCTTTAAGGAAAAAATCGTTTGGTAGTCAGTGTTGAAAAAAGGTATTTATTTTTAACTTTGAATGGAGCCATCTTTACAAAATCAAAATTTTAATATAATTCACAATTAAATGTAAATAATTATATAAATATCATATATAATCATAATAGTATATCCGTATTAATAGTAATATCAATGAATAATAATCGTATCAAAAAATTATATCGTATAAAAGAAGCTGAGTATTAAAAATTATTGAAAAAAAGGACTTATTATCCAGCGCAAAAGTGGTACAAATTCAGACGATGCTCATCGCAAATTGGTGCTTCGCAATACTGCACGCGCATTTGGTTTTTCTATCTTCTTTTCTATCGCAAAAAGCACATCGTTGCCTGGATGGCAATTCTACTCTTTCTAGTTTTTCTCTTTGAATATCAATGTTAAAATTGATTGTGTTCCAATTTTGATGTCGCGGCGCAGTGTTGGTATTTTAGATCTGACGTTGACATAAGGCTGAATTAAGTGCATGTACAATCCTTCAAGGCACATGTTTGCCGTGCATTTCTCGTTGCTATTATCTGCTTTTAATTTACATTTCATGAGAATTCTAGCATTGACTGCAGTCTGGTCGAGAATACCATAGAAAATACGCATTGGCCACTTATTCGTCCTACGCGTAACCGTATAAGAATGACACAACTGATCAAATGAGTCCGTTCTTCCTTTTGTTTCATTATAATGTAGAACTATAGTTGCTTTATCATTGATTATCTCCGTAGAATGCGAATACGAAGAAACCACTAATACAATTTGGCGCCATTTGAAAGACGCATGATTGTAAACATACTCGATGTACGTTGAGAAGGAGCCCTTGTGTCCCAAAGGAAACCATTTTTTCCTTTTAGCTTTGTTGTTGGGCGGCTACGTGCACGCGACTCTAATAAACGCTGATCTAAACTTGCTTCTTGCTCATCTTCCTCCAAATCAATTTCCAAGTCAGAATCAATTCATTATCTGAATTATCAGATACATGGCTTTCTTCGTTTTCATCCAATAGCTCTTGTCGCAGTGTTCGAGATCGTAAATTATACTCCATCTAATAACTAATCTAAATAATTGAAAAGAGAGATAAAACTTTATTATATATATATATATATATATATATATATATATATATATATATATATATATATATATATATATATATATATATATTAAAAATTCACACCAACCAAAATGTTTTACTTACCTCTTTCTTTAAAACACAAGCGAAAACAATGAAAAAAATTCGGCTAATAACTATCCTGCCACACTGGGGTCTTAAACGGCACCACCCTACTTTGTACAGCTGCCAGAGCTACACTAACGTCTTGTGAGTCTTGATTTGGGCTCGAGGGGTCAGGGGAAATCTCCAACTAAGACCAGATGGGGCCACAAGTCTATATTTGTAAAAGTGCGAGGGTTTAAATTGAACTTGATTACGGCTGGGGTAATCTGGACCCCAGTGTGGCAGCTAAGGGTTAAATAAGCCGTAGGGAACATATTTCAAATATTTTATTCTATATCTAATAGCAATATTTACCTTTTAAACTAACATCATAATTTTGTGAACTAATAAATCAACAAAACATCGTTTCTAAAATTGTCCTCATTTCTTTTGAGCTACTTTTAGGCTTCTATACCTGAAAGGGAAGCCTAATGAAATCGGTGTGGACGTCTGTCTGTACGTCGCGACTTTCAACTCAAAAGACATAAGGGGGGTATCATTCTAAAGCCTATGGCCTATCGGGTTTACATCCGCGAGCTGGCATAAGTGAGATGTCCTACAACAATTCAATAAGGGTTTTAGCGGACCCAGCTTCCAATCTGTCAGTCACTCCTTATAAGTTTTGATCAAGGCAGCTTCCAAGCTGGAGACCAGCTTCTATTTCTGTCAATTCTAACATCTGTCACGCTTTATAATTTTTGATCTCCGATAGATAGAAACATAACGTTTTCAGTATTCAACTAAGGACCACAAGTCAAGTCCCGACGCCAAATATCAGCCTGATCGGAAAATCTCAAGATCGGTTTGACCGGAAGCGGCTGCAAATTTTTGTTTATATATAGAAGACCCGGATATTCGTGGAAAAGGAGTTCCACGTCCGTACTTGTTTAAGTCCATTCACTGTATAAACAGTTTGTTTTCGGTTTAGACATAAACTTACCAAGGATAACCTCAAGTCTTCCTTTCAAACACTTGGCAACAACTTTTATATGCAGTGGTGACTATAATTATGAGCATATGCTACTGGGGATTGCAAACGGCGGAAATGGGATGAATGGAGCAATAGTGTGGCTATCTTTTGACTGGAAACCTAACATATTAGTGTACAGCTTAAGATAAAACACCCAATGTATTAGGTTTTTCTAACAAGACAAAGATTGAAAGCAATCTTTATCCAACATTTTGTTATACATTAATTAAAAAAGTCCTAAGACTCTCATCATATAATAATAAAACTGTTTGGGATAAATAAATCTACTAATAAATAGTAGTTTTAAAGTGCAATAAAAAATTGAAGAAGCTACTAATTACTCAAATCAACATCCATGCCTATAAATAAGTGCGAAAGGATACAAATATTCCTAACAAAATACTTGACCTAATATAGCATGGAATGTGCAATGCAGCTGACAAAACAGTGTTCAGTAAGCAAATAGTAAGAAACTAAAATAAAAATAATAAAACCGGAGACTTTCCAAATGATATATCTTTGTCTGGAACAGAAAATAGTATCTGGATAAATTTCAAAGACAAATAGAAGACCGCTGAAAATAAACCCTCTGCTAAGAATATTATATAATGAATGGGTTAGATCGGATAGAAACAGAACTATTTGCTTAATATTTATCTAATGTCTTTACTCTTCCATGAGATTAATCTGATGATAAAGTTGAATATTTTTAGTGGTACTACTGCTACTATAATTTCCTAATAAAAATTTACCTTAATAAAGTACAATAAATTTCTTTATTTTAGTAAAAATGAAGCTTCGGAATACGATTTAATAACAAAAAAGATATTTTATAGTATTCTCAAAAAGGTTTGTTGATCTTAAGAAATCTTTTCAACTCTGTTTTATGTTTAAGCTATTCGTTTTTATTCGTTTGCCCAGTCAATACTAATGCTAAAACCAGACAAAACTTTTGAATATGTTAGTTTGTATTGTCCAAACCCACTTGATTCTCCTACAAACCTGGCTAAACAAATCGTGAATAAAAGTAAATAAACCAAAAAGTCTAAATTGTATAGAATATCTACACAACATAACACAAAATCACCACAAATAAATAAAGCACACTACATTTAAGTCTCTACTTGTATAACAAAAATTACCTGACAATAAAAAAAACAAAATAAATGGACCTGCGAATTAAAAAAATGTATTGGTTGCATGAGAGGAAGTCTCGTCTCCTCTGAAAATAAAGTTCTTATTTATAAGGTAATAATCATGTATTGAAATCTAGGGTTGTTTCTGTAAATCTAACATCAACATGATACAGCATTCTCAGTACAAAACTCTTAGAATTATAGTAAATGCTCCCTGCACTACATACTTATTTGAAATAACAACAGTAGATGAAGAAGACATAACAACCAATTTTAGAGGTTACACGCTCACCAAACCTTTTTGTATAGAGCTTATAATATGATATTCCCCCAGAAGACTCACAAAGAAGTAATCTATTGACCTAGGAAGTTAGTTTTAACAATGGGATGTATTCAGTTGTTCTTACATTTTAAAAATTAATTATCATGCCAAAATATCATCTGTGAAAAGATTTTTTGCTAACGCGGTAGTTAAGAAGGTTAAAATTAAGGTCAAATATTGGCAATTACTCAGTCACTAAAATTAATTAAGTACCTGCATTTACTCCAAACAAGGGGTAATAATGACGGTCGTCTAAGGCGCGGTGCTTGCTACATCACCCCGCATCAAAGCTGGTGCGCGACTACTTAGTCGAGTCAAATTAGCAAGAAAACGTTAAAAGCTTGAAAGTTTTAGCGGGTACACATATCGAGACGTTCCAAGGCGTATTTGATGCGTAAGAGCATCAGAAAAAATGTTACCACATATTTTTTTGTTATAATGCGAAAGTGCATTTGTGCACGCAAAAAATGCATTTATTAGATGAGCTTTTTCCAGGCCCAAAAGAATATTTTATTTCTTGCTTAATATTGGCCGAAATAAGCTTATTCCCGCTACTCAACAAATTTAAGGTAATTTTCTAAAATCACCCCCACCCTCAAAATTATGCACTCAAGGGCATGGGGACACTTTCTAAGCGTCATATTCGTGATCAGCGACCCCAAAAACTTCCGAGTAACGGGAATGAGCTTATTTTGGCCAATATTAAGCAAGAAATAAAATATTCTTTTGGGTCTGCAAAATGCTCATCTAATAAATGCATTTTTTGCATGCACAAATGCACTTTCGCATTATAACAAAAAAATATGTAGTAACATTTTTTTTTCTGATGCTCTTACGAAACGAATGCGCCTTGGAACGTCTTGATACGTATACCCGCTAAAAATTTCGAGCTTTTCTACTAATTTGCCTCGACTAACTGGGCACAGTAGCGTACATATGAAAGCCTTAACCTCTTAGTTTGCAGGTCGTACTCTCACGCGGAGCGTTAGAGCCTTATCATTAAAACTAGTGTAAGTTAGCTTTATAATTATAGAGGAACTCAACTGCCAAATTTTTATTTTATAAAGAACTGTAGTAGACTATAATTAATTAAAAATACATTGTGTTGTCCCAGGATAAGAATATTTAAAAAAATAAAGAAAGTTTAAAATTGCTATGCTAAAGTTACAAGAAAAAATTCAATAAAAATATTAAATAATCAATAAATATATAAAGCGGAACAAATAAATTTACTGTAGGTAACCGTATTTCTGTCCTATTTTTATTTTTGTGGAACGGTAATTAGTAAGAGAAAAAAATAATAAAAGCATAATTAAATAGTCTCATGTTTAATAAAAAATGTAATCATTGAGAAGATGCATAGGGGAACTTATTTTAGTATTTCAAAAAATGTGACGCAAGGTGCGAAAAATCGATAATAAATAAAAGCGTTTTCTTTTTTCTAAACAATACAGTAACATATTGCAAAATTTGATTCTACAATTACAAGATATCTTAAGGTCATACATGTATTTTATTACCGAATAATAAGAAAAACTGGGGGTTTAAAAGGTGCAACGTTATTTCTATAAACTTAGTTATCGGTTAGATTATCCGAATATATACTAAGCGATATAAAAAGCAGAAATCTATAAAAAATAAAAACTGTTTAGAAAAATATAACTTCACAAATAATCGCGTCTAGACAACAAATAAAGATGGTCCACAAATTAAACACCCTGAAATGTATAAACATTTTTTTGGTACAGTAAAATTGCTTGAAGAAATTAAAGAATTTTGTTCCTTACTAGCCATATAGAAATTTTGCTATAATGTTAAAGAATGTTATCTGAAAAATGCAATTTCTGCTAAATTATCTGCTAAATTACGAAATAAATTCAGAAGTAGCTTTGGAGCCAAGGACCAATTGTGCAAAATAGGTAAAAATCGAACCAGGTGCAATAGTGAATTTGGTAAATCATTCGATAATCCAAATAATGGAAAGCTAACCATTCTATTATGTAACATTTACGAGATAATACAAGGCTCGTTCAAGATCTAAGGTCTCCAAATTTTTTCTCAACAGTGAGAGTAAGTCGAAAGATTCGGTTAACTTTAAGAAAACCCGAAAAATATTTCTGAATTTGTAATTTAGATGGCAACATTATATAAGGTTCAATTACCACCATTGCAGTGAGTATTATTTGCAGATATATTTAAAATGGCGACGTTTACTGTTCAAAAACAACGTTTTCTGCCTTTGAATAATAAAATGCTCGTCGAAATTCATTGCTAATTTAGTGAGACGTTACAGAAGGTAAAAATATGTGTCGGTGGCTGCGAAAGTTTAAAGAATGTCGAGAGCTGTGTGACAAAGAACCGAAGTAACCTCGCCCAGGAACCAGCCGGACCAAAACCATGATTCGAATGAAGCAAGTTGTTATGAAAGACCGTCGATTAGGTGTGCGTGATGTCGCCTCTAAACTTGAAATTTTCGTAGAATCTGTGGGTTATACAAATTTTGACCGACGAACACATGTGATGTAGCCATAAATTTCCGATCATGAAGAACACTCTCCGTGGACGCTCATTTTTCAATCAAGCCTTTGTTGCATCACCGATTTTTCAATAGGCAAAAGAAACGTTCTCAGCAGTCATGGTACCATAGAGACGACGTTGTGAAAAATGTATGCACTTAGACGGAGATTACATTGAAAAGTAACATGAGTTCCAACTTTCTTGGATATGTATTTTTTCAAAAAAAAATGGACCTTAGAACCAGAACGCACAATGCAGAGGGTTAATATATGGAAATGTTCTTCTTCTTCCCGTGCTTTATCCGTTCCGGATGTTAGCTATCATCAATGCAATTTGTACTTTGTCTACTGCTTTCCGCAATAATTGTACCGTGGACATATCGAACCATTGCCGCAAGTTCTTTAGCCAAGATATTCTCCTCCTTCCTGGGCCTCTTCTTCCCATCACTTTTCCTTCTAAAATGAGTTGCAAGATTCTATATCTCTTTGTGTTTCTCATTATGTGTCCTAGATATTCTAGCTTGCGAGATTTTATTGTTATTAGGATTTCTGTTTTCGTTCCAATTCGTTCCATAACTTCTTTGTTAGTGATATGCTCTGTCCATGGTATTCTCAAGATACGTCGGTAGGTCCACATTTCAAATGATTCCAGTTTCTTCTCTGATGCTTTTGTTAAAGTCCATGACTCAGCTCCGTATAGTAGCGTTGAGAAAATATAGCATCTCAGGATTCTAATCTTGGTTTGCAGGCTTAGGTCTCTACCGATCAAAACTTTTTTCATTTGAATGAATGCGGCTCTTGCTTTTTCTATTCTTGTTCTTATTTCTGTCGAGTGGTCCCATTGTTCGTTTATATTGGTTCCCAGATATGTGTATTTGCTAGTCCTTTCTATCTCAGTATTATTAATATATAATGTTGCTGGTAGCGTAATGTTCTTAGTTATTGTCATGTATTTTGTCTTGCTTGTGTTGAGGGTGATTCCGTATTTCTCACATGTTATATGTATTCTTTCCATTAATAATTGTAGACCTTCTACGTTTCTTGCCAATATTACAGAGTCATCTGCGTATCTGATGTTGTTGATTAGTTCACCATTGATTAATATACCTTCATTCACATCATGTAATGCTTCTTTGAACATCTCTTCGAGTAAATATTAAACAGAGTCGGTGATAGCACGCATCCTTGGCGAACCTCTAAGGATTTGAATTCCTTCGGTGGTATTATCTTCTATTTTACATTCGCGTTTTGACTCCAGTATAGGTTGGCTATTATTCTAGTATTTTTGTCGTCTATCCCGGTTTTCTCTAATATTTTTAGTAGTTCATGATGTTTTACTTTGTCAAATGCTTTGCTGAAGTCTATAAAACATAAGTGTGCGTCACAGTTTACGTCCCTACATCTTTGGGTCAATACATTTAAGGCAAATAGTGCTTCTCTTGTTCCCAACGCATTTCTAAACCTGAATTGGGTTTCGGTCAATTTTGATTCGCATTGTTGATAGATCCTGGCGTGTATAATTTTCAAGAAGATCTTAAGGGCACAGCTCATCAGACTTATCGTTCTATAGTCTTCGCATTGTCTCGGTATTGTTTTCGTTGGTATGGTTATAAAAGTCGACTTAGTCCAGTCCGTCGGGATCTCTCCAGTGTCGTATATTAGATTGAATAACCTAGTGAGTGCATTTATTCCATCTTCATTTAGGAGTTTTAAAATTTCAGTGGGTATCTCGTCTGGGCCCGTTGCTTTCCGGGTTTTCGCCTTTTCTATTGTTTTCTTAACTTCATCTTTTGTTATAGGAGGTCCGGTTTTAGCCTCTTTTATTTCGTGTTTTTCTGGACGGTCGTCTGCAAATAACTTTTCGATGTATTCTTTCCAGGTTTTAATTTTTCGCTTATGTCTGTTATTTCCTCTCCTGTATTATCTATTAGTCTGTTCGTTGTTTTTCTTCTAAATATTCCAGCAGCTTCTTTTATTTTTCGATGCATATTAAAGCTGTCGTGTTTGTTTTCTAGCTGTTCTATTTCTTGGCATTTATCTTTCAACCATTTTTCTTTTGCCTTTCTTATCTCACCTCGTATCTGTCGTTGTATCTCTCTGTATTTGTTCATATCTTTATTTTTCATTAATCTCCTTTCGTCCATTAATTTTAAAACGTCTTCTGTCATCCACTCATTTTTCTTCTCTCTTCGTTTTTGTAGAACGCATTCGTTTATAATACTTTGCAGATTTTGTTTGATAGCGTTCCACCTTTCTTCTATTACTTCCTTTGTTGAGTTGTTTTTGTTACTAAATCCAGTGGTAGTATTATTTTCATTTTTAAATTTCTCCTCCAACGATTTTCGAACTTGTCCTTTAACATCTCCTTCACAAAGAGCCCTTATATTATGTTGTTTTTCATTAGTTTTTCTCGTAACCCTTTTAAGTTTTAGTTTACATTTACATATTACCGGATTGTGGTCTGATCCGACATCTGCTCCGGGATAAGTTTTTGTTGATTTTATGCAATTGCGGAAACGGTGATTAATAGTGATATAGTCAATTTGGTTTCGTATTATTTTTTCTTTCGTATCAACTGGAGCCTTCCATGTATATATTCTTCTGTGTGGGAGCTTGAACATGGTGTTCATCACTACAAGTTCTTCCTCTCGGCAAAACTGTATGAATCTATCTCCTCTTTCATTTCTAGATCCTAATCCGAACTGTCCAATTATGATATCTTCTCTTTGACTTCCAACTTTCGCATTAAAATCCCCTATTATGAGAGTTATGTCATTAGATTTCGTATATTTTAAGACCTTTCTAAGCTGTTCATATAGATCTTCTATTTCTTCATCTTTGCTATTCGCAGTTGGAGCATACACTTGGATAACGTTTAAGTTAAATGGGTTAGCTTCTACTTGTATCATTATAATTCTATCTGAGTGCGCTATTACTTTTTTGACAGAGTCGTTAATTTCCTTAGTTACTATTATTCCTACACCATTATAGTGGTGGTCGTCATCGTTGCCAGAGTAGTACACAACATGATTCAATATATTACAATTTCCTGAACCCGGCCATCGCATTTCGCTGATCCCCATGATGTCTACCTTTAGTCTAGTTGTTTCTTGAACAATATTATGGATTTTCCCCCCCTCAAAAGCCCTTCTGACATTCCAGGTACCAATTCTAATAGTATTTGATTTCCTAAGCATTTTCAGTTTGTTGGTGTCCTTGTTCACCAACACAGACCCGGAGATTCTTCGCACCCCTGCCTCATTGAAGAGGCGCCGGTACTCGGGGCCATTCTTGATTTTGTCTGTCATAATGTTTGATGATTGTTCTTGGGAATTAATGTGTTGGTTTCCCCTTGCCTTACACATCGCAGTTCAGTGGCCGATGGTTACATATTTTTGTCGTCGCCCATTGATGTCTACTATGAAGCAGTACTGATATTTCTTATCTCCCCCTTCATGTAGTAATGAAAGCGCTGCTGCTCACTTTCATTATCACTAAAACCATTAAATCCAATATGTGGAAGTTGCTTTCTGTGACCCCTCACTTAGTTTCGCCTGTGTGTCGACACAGTTACCAGGGTGTGGCATGTGGAGCCATAAGTGAGAGTTGGGATCGCCGGAGGACCAATGCCCTGAAATGACTCTAAAGTCCGACAATCTCAGAACTAGAGGTACTACCCCTCGGCGACCCTACACCCCATGGAAATGTTAGAAATCTTTTTTATTTTATCAAATATAATGAACCATTGTACATTGCCTTATTGTTCTGATTGTATAAGAAAATTTTAATTTATGGGCGCCTGCCAACCATTTTCAAGTCGTCTATTCCTCCTCCAAGTCATGATAATAGTAAAATTGGCAGTTTTTTTGATATACCCTGCCAAATGTTGCTCCATATGCCAGCAGATGAAACTAGTAAATTAAAACCGTATAAATTTGTAGGCTAAGATTAAATCACCGGTTAAGCTCTACACGTGTTACCGAGAAAGACAGTTATTCTCTTAACTACAATATTCAACCGTATTTTATACTACTCCTTAGTTTAGAAATATGCCCATATAGTCATGATACCTGAGCCAGAAAAACCACTAGAAACAAAATGTCAATCAGCCTACTTCCGCAACTAAATAAGGTTTTCGAGAGATTATTGCTACAAACATTTTATGAAGACATTTAGTTAATATTGCCTAATCATCTGTTTAGATTCCGCAAAGGACATTCAACGATTCACCAAGCTGATAGAATTATGAATTAAATTGGCAAAAGTCTTCATTAAGCAAAATATTGCACTGCGGTATTTTTGGACGTCATCCAAGTATTTGATAAGGTGTGGCATGCTGAAATGCTTTATAAAATAAAAGCTTCTTTACCAAATACCTATTACTTATTGATAAAATCTTGCTTGGCAGACTGATTTTATTCTATCAAATACAAAGATGCCCTTTTCAAACATTCTCCTATACAGTACCGTGTCCCTCAGGGTAGTATACTTTGTCCTATTCTTATCTTTGCTGATGACGCTAGTGCAATATCCACTAATCAAAGTCAAAATATTTCCAGAAGGCACTTTCAACAAGATTTAGTCCTCATTAGTGAATGATTTAAACTATGACAATCAACCAATTCAAATTTGTGCAAGCTACGTTCACTACTCGAACTGCAGTATGTGCACCTATCAAGAACAATAAAGTTAAAGTTCCAATCAAAGCAAAGCCGAAGTATTTGGGTATACATCTGGACCAACTATTTGGGTAGAAGAGAAGCAGCTAAACTTAAAATTCCGCGAAATGCATTGGCTACTTGGAAGACAACTCCAAATAAATGTTGAAAACAAGGTGTTATATTATAAATCCCTGATAAAACCTGTGTGGACGTAGGAACTCTAATTATGGGGACGTGCGAAGTCATCAAACATAAGTACTATATAGAGGCGTTGGTCAAAATTATTCCGATCAGTCTTCTAGATGTGCTTTGGTTTGTTAGTAATCAGATTATCCACGAAAACTTTCGTTCGAAACAAAATACAAAAATTTGCTGAAAAATATCGTGGATAATTTCTTGGACACTCAATTCACTTGCCAATCAACTCACAAATTACATAATTCCACAAATATAGACTAATGATTTGGGGCTTGTAACAAATAGTATAATGTATTTAGGAGATTCATTACTGGATGAATCCTCCTTCAGTAACATGTACTTATTAGCACTTTTGCTAAATATTCAAAAAAAGTAGATTGTAGAAAGCAGTTACTAATTATTAAATTATTGTCTATTAGTTTTTTCAACACGTAAATTTTTAATTCAGTTTTTTGTTGTAACGTAAATCGCAGTACTTTCTAAAACCTACAGTCTAATTAAAATTTATAAATTTGCTATTGTTTACGAGTACAGTTATAGTTACAGTAATTAATAACAGACTATATTTGATTTTAGTTTAATATCTAGATAATATAACGTATTTTTAATTTTTATTCCATTAGAAAACTTAAAAATCTCTCAAACTGTCGAAAATAAATTTTGTGTTGAACTAATCAAATAAAAAATTTTTATTCTTAAGTGGAGAAACCATCAGCGAAATAAAGACACAAGCAACTTCTCACTCCAACCATAAAATGCATCTACATTAAAGAGAGATGCTTATCGCAACATATAATTTAGAGGGTGTCGCAGTAGTCGCTACTTTCGTTCCATAGGACGCCAGTCTGACATTTATAGGCAGAAATAAGTTTTAAGCGATATTTATTAGCGAGTCTTTTTAAGAAAATGAATGCTGTCCTCGGCTCAATGACACATCTGCATGGAAATGCTTGCATATTTGCTTCGCGTTCTACTGTTCTATGAGGCAGATATGGGTCGACTGATGTTTTTATTTTTCGGAACTTAATTCATGACTTGCTAAGAATTAGCAGAAAATTGCTTTCGGCGAATTTTCGTTCACTTTGATATCTCGAGAGCCTTAAGAGGTCCACAGCTTTAAAACAAAATGTGGCCAAATAATGCAGCAATAAAACGACGCCGCTTTCAATTGCACCGCGGTTCCCCAAGCTGCATTAAAATTTTGGTTTATTTTTGGCAAATTAGCGGCCGCGGCCCGCAAACGAGTTCCTGTACCCACGTGTGCGTTTGTTTATCATCATTAGAAACGGCGTGATGAGCGTCGGAGGCTGGAGCTGAAGGCGTGCCGTTCCTGTGGCTTGCATTTTATTATGCAATTAGTGGCAGCTAATTGTAATGTGAGGGGGAATACGTGATGCAAATTAGCGATCCCGATGTGAAATCAGCTTTATAGCAGTTTTATGTATGATTTATTTCAGTTCTCACAAAGGCAGATCCATAAAGGCGCGATTCTGGGAAGCCAAGCGCCTCGGAGACGCTTTCTTGCGTTAGCGCCGCTGCAGCACCGCGAAGTGTAAAATCCGCATTTTTTACGATAAGCCCGCAAAAGCTGCACCGAAATTTTCACGCTCACTGCGCACGGACGGGCGCACAATCGCCCACCCCCGACACGCCAATAAAAAATTTAATCCCTATTTCTGGCCACCTTCGATCCGACAGGTACGGGATATTGTGCAAAATTTCATAAACTGCCGAGATGGCCGGCGAGAAATCCCCGTGTGAACCCGGCGGCCCGGGCCGAAAAAACCTGCAATTATCGCCGCGGTATCGAATCCGCCGAATTTCGTATAAAAACCCTTGCTGCGATTCTCACGAACCGGGGGGCGAGCGCGTTTGCAGGAATCCGAAAAAGGGGATTTCGCCGGCGAGAAGGGTTGCGCCTTATTATACATGAGCCCGCGCCCTTTTAACGGATTTTTACAAATTCGAAAATTAAGAGAGAACGAGGGCAATAAATACGCCAAATTTGTCAGATAACGGTCAGCGCTGAAGCGCGCAATTTAAGTTTGCATCCTAAGGAGTCACAGCAAGGAAGGACAACCGGCCATCGGCGGGTCGCAGGCGAAAGCCGCGCTTGGCGCCGCTTGCAGAAGGGCGCGATTGCTGCGGCCGCCTCCGGGGGCACAATGCCCCGCTTAAGTATATTCTAATGCCTTTCTTGGCGAAATCTGCCCGCATTCTTGTATTGTGATTGTGTAACCACCCTCGCTGGATGTCATTGCTGGAGTTGGCGACAGCTGCCGCTAAAAAATGAAGTTTTCAACCTCCACCTTAGCTACAGTTAATTTAACCCGGGCCTCTGCCAGCGACCCAGATGGTTCTAGATAAAGGGCCTGCCGAGGTGGCTGGGCTATTTAGCTGATCCGATGGAATGCGGTTTTTTACCTAGGAAATTGTTTAATTTTGCCGATCCCGGCCTGCATCCCGAAGCGCACACAACATGCAAACCAGAACGATTGTTCGCCTGTGTATTTATACCGGCACAGCATCGCCGCAACAAACACTGCAGGCAAACAGTTTATTCAATAAATAAATGGTTTTTCTGGGTAAGCAAGTACGATTATTTCAATCTACCGTTGGCAATAAAGGATCTGGTGGTTGCAACCCAACAAATATTTTTTTTGACTACCAAGTAATATGTACGATATATTTAAATAAACAATAAGTAAATTTATTTGATCTGGCATGTTCATTCTATGAAGGACTCCCACTCAATTATACTTAATTTAAGATTGCAGAACGGGACAGAGTTTAAAACATTACAAGGAATAAAATCTGTTTTAAGTCAAAAGGGAAGAATCTTTTAAGTCTGTTGCGTCACTGTTGTCCAAAAGATTCATTGTCAACGCGTTTGAGTGGTATTCAAGATGAAGGCAATACTTACTTTGTCTTTCTCAGTTTTCATGTATAGATCAAGATGTGGTGTTTCATTTTTTACGTGCCATGGGGTGTTTGCTATGGCTATTAGTGTTTTTGACTGGAACCATTGCAGTATTTTCAAGTTCGAGGTACTCGTTGCGCTCTAAAATAGTATACCGTATTCCATGCAGGTTTCAAAATTAATTTGTAGTTTAGCAGCTTGTTACTCGAGGTAAGTTTCGAATTTCTTTAGATTAACCACTGCAGTTTGGTGAATTTTAAGCCCAATTGTTTGCTCTGCGTGACAGTACGTATCTTCTAAGTTAACCTCCTATCTAAATGGATTCCTAAGTATTTCTTCTTCTTCTTCAAGTGCCATCTCCGCTTCGGAGGTTGGCAATCATATTGGCTATTCTAATTTTTGATATTGCTACTCGAAACAGTTGACCAGAGCTGCAGCCAAACCATTCTCGTAGATTGCGCAGCCATGACATTCGTCTTCTACCAACGCTTCTTTTTCCCATGATCTTGCCCTGTATTATAAGTCGTAGTATGTTGTACCGTTCTCCACGCATGATATGTCCCAGATATTGGAGTTTTCTTTCTTTGACTGTATTTGTAATTTCCTTCTCCTTTCCCATTCTTCTCAGTACCTCCAGATTTGTCATTCTATCCGTCCACGATAATCTTAAAATCCTCCGGTAAGTCCACATCTCGAAGGAGTCAAGTTTGTTTAATGCGGCTTGATTTAACGTCCACGTTTCCATACCATACAAAAGTACACTAAACACATAGCATCTGAGCAGTCGTATTTTTAATGGTAACGACAGATCCTTACTACAGAAGACGTTTCTCATTTTTAGAAAATTAGCTCTTGCCTTTTCTACTCTTGATCTTATTTCTGTCGTGTAGTCGTTGTTTTCTGTAATTAGACTTCCTAAGTAAGTGTATTTCTTGGCTCTTTCTATCTGTTCTCCTCTAATTCTTAAGCTGTCGTTGTTGTTATTGTTTTTACTGATCTTCATAAACTTCGTCTTTTTGATATTGAGTGATAAGCCGTATTCCTCACTATAGTCAATTACTTTATTCATTACCCTTTCTAGATCTTCTAAGTTTTCAGTAATAATTACGGTATCATCTGCATATCTTAGGTTGTTTATTGGTCTTCCATTTACCTTTATTCCCGCAGTTTCAGATTCCAGGGCTTTTTTCATTATTTCCTCTGAGTAGGCGTTAAATAGACTAGGCGACAGAACACAACCCTGCCTGACACCTCTTTGAATTTCAGTTGCTTCTCATGTTTCGTTTCCTATTCGTACTGTAGCCTTCTGGCTGTAATATAAGTTTGATATTAGTCTTATATCTTGATAATCTAATTTCTCATTTTTGAGAGTTTCTATGAGTGCGTCGTGTCTAACTCTATCAAAGGCTTTGTTATAGTCTATAAAGCATAGATATACACTTTGGTTAACATCCAAGCATCTCTGAATAAGCACGTTGAATGCAAATAATGCTTCTCTTGTCCCCACTCCATTTTGAAAACCAAACTGTGTTTCACTGATATCTGCTTCTAGTTTCCGGTGTATCCTAGAGTGAATGATTTTAAGAGAATTTTTAGTCTGTGAGACATAAGACTTATAGTGCGGTAATCACAGCATTCTTTGGCATTAGCTTTCTTTGGTATACATACAAACGTTGAGATTAACATTTCTTGAGGTATAATTCCGGTTTTATATATTATGTTGAATAGATTTACCAGTATATCTAGATTCTCTTCGTCAATTAGTTGTAGGAATTCACTTGGTATTTCATCTGGGCCTGGGGCTTTACGATTTTTCATTGTTTTCATTGCATGTATTATTTCGCTTTTTGTTATGTCTGGTCCTACAATTTCATAGCATTTTCTGTTATTATATTTCCCTCCTTGTTTAATAGTATGTTGGCATTCTTTTTACGTGTTGTACCAGCTATTTCCTTTACTTTTTTATGTAGGTTAAACATGTCATGCTTAATTTGAAGGTTTTCTATTTCTTTACATTTTTCAGCGTAATACTGTTCTTTTGCTGCTCTTATTTTGCTTCGTATTTCCTCTGTAGATTTTGGTACATGTTTTTATTTCGATTTTTGTATCTTCTTCTTTGTTCCATTAAGTTCAAAATCTCGTCTGTTATCCACTCTTCCCTTTTATACATTGTTTCTTTCAGTAGCTCTTTGCTAGGTTTTAGGATTGATTCTTTGAAGGATACCCATCGTTGTTCTACTTTGTTTCCTGCTTCAAGTTCAGTATTAATTTTTGATAGATTTTTGTTGATCTTTTGTTTTAGCACTTGTTGTAGGTCTGTTGCCTTGAGGAGTTCTACATTAAGTTTATTTTCGTTATTCCTTATATTAAACTTTTTTGAGGTGAGATAAAATTTGGCAACTAGGGGGTTATGATCGGAAGATACGTCCGCTCCCGGGTATGTTTTCACAGCTCTAACTGCGTTTCTGTATCGTTCATTTATTAATATGTAGTCGATCTGATTTCGAACAATATTGTCTTCGTTGTCTGCAGAAGATTTCCATGTGTATAGCCGTCGTTTAGGCAGTTTTTAAAATGTGTTTAGTACTATGAATTTGTTTTCTTGGCAAAACGCGACTAGACGATCTCCTCTTTCATTGCGAGTACCAAGTCCATATGGTCCAACAATTGTTTCAACTTTCCCTTACCCAATTTTGGCATTTATATCAACCATGACCATTGTTATATCTCGTGTTGTTGTACTTTTAAGTACCTTTTGTATTTCAGCATAAAAGTTTTCAATTTCATCGTCTTGTTTATCTGCCGTGGGTGCATAAATTTGTATTATATTAAGTTTTCCATAACAAGTTAGTAGCTGTAGCAAAATAATTCTTTTTGAAACAGGTGTAAAACCGATAACTGATTTATTTGTTTCTTTATCGACCATTATTGCAACTCCGTGTCTATGCTGCCTATCGTTGCTTCCTGAGTAGTAGATCTTCCCTTTTCTGATTGCATGTTCTCCTGTGTTGGGCCATCTAGATTCCGAAATTCCCAAAATGTTTATCTTCATCCTACTCATTTCTTGTTCGACATTTTGTGTTTTACCAGGTTCATACATGCTGTTAACGTTCCAAGTAGCGATCTTCATTTCTGTCTTGTATATATTGATAGGTGTAGTCGTAGTCGTCGTCGTCGCGTGGAGGTTTAAGTATTTAGCGTCTTCTAATTGAAGTAGCTGCACCTAGTTGCTCTCTTTTCTAAGAGTGAAGGTAACATGGACGGGTTTTACTTTATTGGCCCTGATGCGCCATTTGCTTAACCAATCTTCTAATAAATTTAAGTCGGTTTGAAGATTTTCTGATATAGTAGCTGAGTTTTTGTGTCTCGGTTTGATATATTATGGAAATGTCTGTTGTGTACTTCAGTTAGAGGACGCTTGCGTAAGGAACCCCAAAGTTTATGCCATATAAGTTTGTTAATTCGTTTTGAAACTTGATTTGATCTGTTTAACAAGTAGGATTACAGTACACGAGTATATGGAAGATTCTGACTGATCTTTAGGAGTAATCCCATATACCAGTCAAAAACCTGGCTATGAGGAGGAACGGTCTAACAGTAATGTTTTAAATGTGTGGTTAACCTTATCTATGACTTGTGTGTACTTGTTTAGTGATGGCGTGTTCACCTCTGGAGCTAAACTGATGATCTGGGATAAGCTCATTTTCTTTATAGGGTAGTTTCAGCCTTTTGGGCAGAAGTTTTCCAAACACCCTTGATGTCGTTGACAATAAAATAATGGGACTGCAGGGTCCTGTTCCTTTAGGTTGTTTTCCTGACTTTAGTATAATAATGAGCTACCTTCTTTCACTGTGTTGGAAAGTGGGAACTTTGTAGTATGGAATTATAAATTTCTGTTATAAGTTTAAAGCCTTACTTGGCTAGTTCTTTCAGGACCTCACCCGTAATAAGGTTATATCCTAGTGCTGTTTCGGATTTATATTATTTTTTATTGTAGAGTTAATTTTCTCTATTTGAATTTTTGATTGATAGGCTTAGTTGGTCTGCAGCTCCTAATTGTTCCTGACTATCTTCTACTTCTTGAGTTGACACGGTAGGATGTGATTGAAATGGTACAAGATAATCAGCGAACATTTTAGCTTTCTCTTTGGCGCTTTTGGCCCAACTACCGTTGTAGTTTTTTTTAATAAGTGGCACACTTTGTTGAGGATGTTTTAAGTTGTTAGTTTGCTGATTTCGTACAAGAGGGGTTTTCTAGGTAAACCTGAAACATTTGATCCTTTAGCCATCGAAGCATATTCTTCAGGTCTTTTGTTGCTCTATAAAAATTATTTTTGCCATTAGGCGATCTAGTATTTTGCAATATACTTCTATTTAGCAATATTTTTATCTTTGGAGACTGATTCAGTTGTTGATTTCCAAGCTGCGTTTTGTATAGAACAATTTACGTGTTCTACTGCTTCATCAATGTTTAGATTAACTTCTTGATTTACCAGTTTTTTAAATAATTTTCAGTCCGTTTGCTTATTGTGAAGTGGTCTCTTTGTATGGCATATCGTTGAGTTTAAGCTAAAGTGGTGAATGGTTTGATGTCATTAATTTTAACAGTTTTT
The DNA here is from genome assembly GCA_036346155.1 of Sinelater perroti. Taxonomy (NCBI): domain Eukaryota; kingdom Metazoa; phylum Arthropoda; class Insecta; order Coleoptera; family Elateridae; genus Sinelater; species Sinelater perroti. The sequence goes on from JARFIY010000056.1 coordinate 30,237,158, forward strand.
AGGAGTGGTTAATCTAACGCCCCATTGTTGGTATTTAGAGACGTAGTTTCCACCTGTGACAAATTGACAAGGCTTGTTAAAAATTTGGCGAATTGTTCTTCTCTTATAGCGCGCTTAGAAGGTTAGTATAGTATTCAACTACCACACTTATTGCCTATATGTGCTCATGCTGGTATTTATTTAGTATGTGGGGTTTTATGGAGCTTTTAATGATAACTGCTCAATCACCATTGCTGGCTCATCCGGGTGCTTTGGGTCCTAGACAGTAAACTTTAGTATTCAAAGATAGCTCCTACCCGTAAAGCGTGTTTCAGATATAAGTACTACATCTCGGTTGTGTTGAGCAATTAATGTCTGAAGCTGTGTATATATATGTATATATATATATATATATATATATATATATATATATATATATATATATATATATTGTCATTGTGCTTTGTTTTACTTGTTAACTATATAAGGAATATGTGTACTGTGGTTGCATTATTTATAGTTGAAGTTGCATTGTTGAACGGATTTTAGCCAGCCATTTCCGAATGATTTTAAAAATACAAATTTAAGCTTACATGCAATTGTACTCCATTTATTTGGACTGAAATATTTAACCTTTGATAGTATTATTACTATTACACTTATCTCATTCGGATCAGCTGCGGTCAGGAACATCCAGTGATGGAAAATAAAGAATAAGACGTTAAAAACTTAAGTGTAAAATGTTGTTAAATGTCATTAATGGAATAGAAAGAAAGAGATATTTGAATAGATCTTAATAATTCAAGTAGAAGGAAAAAATAAAATAATTACAGAATTTAAGTCGTTCTATAAAAATAAGGGCAAATTGTAATAGGAAATCAATTAAATTTTAAATTTTGAATAATGTAAACAAAATGTAAAATTAATGGTTTATTCTAACTAGAGTTTTTAGTAATAAGACAAATCAGTGAAATATCTTAAACTACTGTTAAATGAATACCAAATAAGGGAATTCGAAGTAAAGATAGTAATTGAACAATACGTAACACACCAAAGAATATTTTACAGAACACTTGAGAACAGTATTCTAACATTTTCTAGCAGCTTTGTTTCTTTATAAATGGATATTATTGTACAACAGTTAACTACAAAAGAGATACTGTCACTATACAACATACGTTTAAGCAACATAGTCTTTATTGCCATATTAGGCTTGAAATTATTATTATTATTATTTTAAAATTTGGTAAATTTAAGCTTTTAAAAATATTTTTTCTAAAAATTTTGTAACCACTTTAGTAGAAAGGAAAGTAATCTCGGTGTATATTATTTAGAATAAGGAAACAACACTATACTAAAGAATAGGGTGGGTATGGGTATGATCAAAAAGATCACATATATATTACAAAACGTAAACGACATTATTCAGCATTGCTCTTGAGTACCACACAAGCTTTTTATAAAGTTTTCTATAATAAATTTTATATAAGAGCGATATTAATTTTTCATATCGATATTATCATACCTAACAGATAGATTTTTTTAAATTAAATTTTAGAATTATAACCGTTATTATATGCGTATATATAAGCAGAGAATGTTTTTAGGTATTATAAATCTAAATTTCTTTTTCTTGACGTGTCGTGGAGGTGAACGGTTCTGAGCGGTTCTGAGCGCTGTAGATGGAGATATCTGAAGAATTTTTCTCCTGTAGTGCACTTCGTTCTATCGTTTCTTTAGTTATAATCTCAAAACAAAAAGCACCTTTGTCCGTTGCGGAATAGCTTGTTATTACGACAGAGGGCGCAAAACAGTTCAAAATCTTGAGAAGACTTGAGGTATATATAGTTCAAGGAAAACGTTTTAAATTTTTTAAAGCATAGGAAGCAGTTAAAAATAACTAAGGAGAATAGTTTCATTGTTCGCCACCTTCTCGGGAATGATTGCTCATTAACGGTTGCTGAAGTTGAGGTCGGGATGAGCTATAGTAGTGATTAGGAAGTCAAAGACGTCATTTTGCTTTACGATGGCCCTGTTTAACTTTTTAAACGCGACTAAATAGTGAGGATTGGTTCTGGGCTACACTAGAACAGTCCTTTTATAATCTGGATTTATCGCTTTGCTATTATTACTTGTTTGAATTAAAAAAATCACGCAGTGCACAAAGCTTTGATGATAACGTTGCGTGATTGGGCTGTGTCACAACCACTTTTATTTTACGATAGCGGTGGCAAAAAAACACTTACTCTTTTGGAAAAATGTGTTTGTAGTTCTGAAGATTGTATAATAATGTAACTTTATGTTAATATTTTTATAATACTTTAATAACGCAAAATAATAATTTAAGTTTATATTTGATTTATTTTGTATTTCCAATTGTTATTTACATACAATAAAGAGTACAAATATGCATAGGAAAGTCAAAAATTATTTGCACTCACCACAAAACATCTTTAGGTTTGTCGGAGGGTGTTCCAGGGGCTGAAATTCATCGAATGCTTGCAACACATCACAGGGCGAGTGGTCTTCTACCAAGAAGTGTGTATGAGTGAAATAAAAAATTTAAAAGTGATCAGAACGCTTGTCAACCTCTACCAATGACAAGAAGATTCAGCAAGCTTCAGAAATTGTACACGCAAACCTACGAGTTAGCATCCGGATTGTAGCGTGTTCACTGCAAATCAGCAATGGTTCTGCCTATCAAATTATCCATGATGAGCTCGACTTCTATAAAAGCTGTGCGAGATGGTTACTAAAAGAACAAAACGTGTAAAATCATCATCGGTTTGAAGGTGCTGAAACATTCTACCTACAGTCCAGATGTTACCCTTCCCGTCCATTATGTCAAAGCTGCTTGAGCAAGTTATGGATTTTCTACGGACAAGTGCGAGAAGCTGAGCATAAATGGTTGCGGATAATTTTCGACTTTCTTTTGCAAAAAGGCCTAATATTGTAATTTTTCTAAAATTGTTTATATACTTTAAATTTTGATCTATAAGAATATAGACACTTTTTGTATAAACCAGAAGCTTTTGATATAGGTCAAATCCTATACTTCTGTTACATGTGAGATTTTCACGTCAATATTTTATACAGCTGATACCCTCGAAGCTGCAAACACCATCAGAATCCAAACACTGCCGGTAAACACCTACAACAATGTTTAAACATCCTTGGTGAATGGTTCAATCGCTTAAAAAATTACAAATTAAAACTAAATAATACAAGTAGTGTTGTACAAAAAGAATTTGGTGTTTTTACACTAGTGCAAGATTTTACTAGAAGATAATGTGCAAGTAGAAACTCGGCTCTGTTAGTTGCATTAATAAAAACATTCTTGAACGCAGCCAATTCGCCCGCTATGACTAAGCTATATATATATATATATATATATATATATATATATATATATATATATATATATATATATATATACAAGCTGTCGTTCCGTGTGTATCAATTTTATAAAAGATGGATGTCGATAATCAACATTTACGCCATTGCATTGTATTTTGTTGCCAAATGAAAAAAAATGCTAATGTTATGGAATTGATTAATTCGACTTTGGGTGAACATTATGTGAGTCCTTCAACAAAAAAAAGTGGTTTACAAGATTTCGTGATGGAAATTTTAGTCTTGAGGACGATCCACGTCCAGGTGCAGTAAAAAATTTGAAAACAAAGAACTTCTAGTTTTACTGAATGAAAATCCATATCAACAAGAGCTTGCAGAACGGTTAGGAGCACGAGAAAGATACAGAAGGAAGAAAAATGGGTTTTCATAAACTGACGGAAGCAAACAAAAACCGAAAAGTTGACATCCTCACGAATTTGCATTCTCGACAGAAAAGAAAGATTTTTGGCACAATATTATTACGTGTGATAAAAGTGGATTTTGTTCAACAATTCTAAACGCAGAAAAGCATGGGTTGATCCAGGCTAGCCATCATCATCAATTGCAAAAACGAATATTCTAGCCAAGAAAGTGTTACTGTGTGTCTGGTGGAATTGGAAAGGAGTTATTTACTACGAGCTTCTGAAACCTGGTTAAACTGTTGATCATGCTCTGGAGGAAAAAACACCATTTACGGGTCAAGGAAGGCGGAAAGTGATATTGCTCCATGACAACTTTCGGCCACATACAGAAAAACCAACCCAGAAATTCATCTTCTCCTTAGGCTGGGAAGTTGTCTAGCATGCGGTGTATTATCCAGACTTGGCTCCTTCTGATTACCACTTATTCAGATCGATGTCGTCATATTTAAAAGACCAGCGGTTTACGGTTCACCAAGTTTTTATCGCGAAAGCATTCATCATCTACCCAATAAATGGCAAAAGATCATAGATAGTAATGGCGAATATTTCGACTATTAATCTATGTAACAAGTATCTTTTCAATAAAGTTGAATTTGACCAAACAAAGCCGAGTTTCTACTTGCATACCTATTAAATATAAAACGTAGACCATTAAAGAAACTATTCACAACTGCTATGGAGTAAAAGAGGGTACTACATGTGTAAAAATATATAAAAAGGATAAGCGGCAGTAGGCTAAAAAAACCTTAAAAAGAACTTGGGCATCTGCGACAAAATTTTGTTCGCGGTGATAGATAAGTCACTCCTATTAGAAATTTTTTAATATATTTTAATATATTCAGAAAGATAAATTGTAAAATCAAGAAATCATCACACTGTAAAGAATTAATGAAACTCAAGTCGAACATTAGCTAATGTAGTCACGAATTACAATAATAGAAGGCTTTGCTCAGTCCTTGTTATGGAAATATCTTGATATTCTGAGGTGATTCGACCAACGGAGAGGCATTGGTTTAGTTGTAAGCCAAAACTTACCGGTCGTAATAAAAGTGTTAGAATTTGAAAAAAACGAGTATTGAATAATATTTTTGATGTACAGTACGACGTAATGTAAAGTTGAGCATAGAGTTTATTGCTAAAAGATTTAAATTTCTACTTTTATGTATTTGATGAATCTAAAAGTTAAAGGACATTGACAAAGATAAGACACGTTTGTGTTAACTCTGCTAAATATTTCAAGAGTCCATGTTCTAGTATTTGCTAATATTAAACAAACAAATTTTTGTTTCAAATTTTATGTTCCAAGACAATCCCCTATATTAAATCGAGAGAACCAAATTTGGTACTTTGGATACTTTTTTTGTAAATGATGGTTATTATAGTAAAAGTGTGTTGTCTCTTTAAAGGATCTTTTAGAGGATATTTATTATGAATGTATTACAGTCGTGGGCAAAACTGTAAGGGTTTCTCTTACAATCTAGTAGTCCGAAAACAGAAATACCATATATAAAGCTACTGGCAGTGTAAAACATTATTATTGTTTGCTATAATAACATGCCAATAAATTTCTTATGTTATAGTTGCAAGTAACAGAATGATTTAACTGCATAGGAGTGTGACTTTTTCAAAGCGTTTTATCTCTCGCTTTCTCTGTTCTCTATTAGGGGGTATTTAAAAGAAAACAGTTTTGCTCACTATCTGTACATGCAGAATTTTACAGGAAAGTGTGATCTGTTTTATGAACACCTTCCCACATTTTTAAATGCGAGGAGAAAGCCAGTTTAATAGACGTTAATTTTTAGCAGAACTTCTAGTCCTCTATAGCAAAATGGAGTTTTATAAGCTCTTATTGGATCATAATTGCATAATTGCACCATATAATTGTTTAGTGTAACCTGGATTACCCTACATAAATGTTTTTTTTATTTTGGAATACTTTTAGTCTTACAATATTACGTACAAAAAGGCTGGAACACAGTTTGTATAATGGCATGTTGCACATGGTACATAAAGTTTTTGTATAAATTTCATTCTTTTGCTAAGCGCACTCGAATCATTTACGAGTTTTTTCTTTTGTTAGCGAATGGTCTTTCACTTTAAGATGCCTAGCTGAAGTGGAAGGTCGCCCAGTTGCACGTTTTCTAATTACATTTTTTTCTCTCTTCTATTCATTTTATTAAGAAACGTTTTAGAGGTACATTTTTGTTATTAACTAGTAAAAAGCTAGTCCCAGAGACAAGCGAATAATTATTTTATCAACCATATCAAAGCATGATGACATTCGGTCGGCTATATTCACCGATAGGTGGTGCAAACTGTCTAATTACTTCATAATAATTTATGTTTTGGCCTATAACAGGTCAACCGTGACCTAAATCGAAAGTCTAAAACCTTTATGCGAGGTTGGGCAAAGCGGTTCGAAGAGGTATTGAGCTTTGAAATAGGTTCATAACTAAAATCAGTGCAAAAGTTACATATTAGTTTTAAGATAGAATTAAATATTATAATGTTTGCTATAAAACGTTCCAATAAATTGTTAAAATATATTTATAAAATAAATGTTAATTAAGAATATGTGGTTACAACAGAATGATTTAATTGCATAGAAGTGTGAGTTTTTCAAAGCGTTCTATCTCTCGCTTTCTCTATTCTCTATTAGGGGGTATTTAAAAGAAAACGGTTTTTCTCACTATCTGCACATACTCGAAGAATTTTACAGGTTACTGTGATCTGTTTTATGAACACCTTCCCTCATTTTTAAATGCGAGGAGAAAGACAGTTTAATAGACGTTATTTTTTTAGCAGAACTTCTAGTCCTCTATAGCAAAATGGAGTTTTATAAGTTCTTATTGGCTCATAATTGCATCATATAATTATTTAGTGTAACCTGGATTACTCTACATAAATGTTTTTTTTCTATTTTGGAATAATTTTAGTCTTACAATATTACGTACAAAAAGGGTGAAACACAGTTTGTATAATGGCATGTTGCACATGGTACATAAAGTTTTTGTATAAATTTCATTCTTTTGCTAAGCGCACCCGAATCATTTACGTGTTTTTTCTTTTGTTAGCGAATGGTCTTTCACTTTAAGATGTCTAGCTGAAGTGGAAGGTCGCCCAGTTGCACGTTTTTTAATTACATTTTTTCTCTCTTCTATTCATTTTATTAAGAAACATTTTAGAGGTACATTTTTGTTATTAACTAGTAAAAAAGGCAGTCTCAGAGACAAGCGAATAATTATTTTTATCAACCATATCAAAGCATGATGACATTCGGTCGGCTATATTCACCGATAGGTGGTGCAAACTGTCTAATTACTTCATAATAATTTATGTTTTGGCCTATAACAGGTCAACCGTGACCTAAATCGAAAGTCTAAAACCTTTATGCGAGGTTGGGCAGCAAAGCGGTTCGAATGAGGTATTGAGCTTTGAAATAGGTTCATAACTGTAGAAAGAGTTGCAATGTGAGTTACATTTTGCAGTTTTATAGAGTAGATATTCTAATATATTATAAAGGGATTGATATCGGTAATAATACTTTTGAAAAAAAAATAATATTTTATAAATAATGTCTGTCATTATGTGGATTTTCTATTAAAATCGTACAAAATTGTTAATTGATTTGAAAAGTTTCCCACTTGCTAATTGTAGTCGAAAATTGTTTTTAGGAACTAAATAACTTTCTTTTTACTATTCTTTATTTTTTACATATTATAACGTTTTTGCTTCTTGCGAGTGGTGAATAAAACATACTGATTTACTTAAAACTACTTATATATTGTATTTATAATTATATAAATTTATAACTCCATTTATTTACAAGTACTACATGCAGTTAGGTGCATATTATTTATGTAAATACAACTCCCGTCTGGATTCGTCCGCTTGCTGTACTTAAAAACCAGAATCGAAGTCTGAATTTGGTGGTTCACCTCACGATATTTATTTTTATTCTTCCGATATACTCCAATAACCGCGAATCTTCGAGAGTGCCGCACTCAAACCTGGTGGAATGTTTGCGAACACGTACGCAATAGCTAGTTTCGAGCACTGGGCATGACGCAATGTAAATGTCAACCAGTCGCGGAAATTCGTTGCAATAGCTTGCTAAAAAGTTGAATATTTTATTGTAAATTTGACTATTTTATATTCTCTTCCACTTAATTTTAATTTATGTGGTCGTATGTTTTTTCAATTTTTTATTTTCCGGTTTATTCAAGTTATAGATTACTGAAAAAATATATTGTATAGAAAATATGCCAAAAATATATTTTCATTAGTTGAAGTGACATGCTGAACAGGCCTCTTTACATCTCATTCTCTCAACATAAAAACTTTGCTTGCTTCCATCTTTTTTAGCGCAAATATTAAAATTATATGTGTATCTAGTTTTCTAGTCAGAAATGTACGAAATATTTTAATACCCCTTTTAATTTGTTGTTTGACACTGGTTCGTGAACACTTAAATGTGAGGATAGTCTGCAAGCAGATTAAAATCTTTGTTTCAAAAGTCACCTAACTCATCTACATAACAGGTCTAGCATTTTCAGTTTTTGTATTCGAAATTATATATATATATATATATATATATATATATATATATATATATATATATATATATATTTAAGCTTCCTTGGTAAATTGATTTTCCAAGCTGTTCTTATTAGGCTAATAATTGTGAAATGAAGGTAGATCGTTGCAATATATTATTACCATACAATTAACAACAGTCACTAGTTTGGAGGCGTCTGTTGCAGATATGTTATTAGAGTTACTTTAGTTTTCAATGACGATTTGTTTAAACCACTTGCGAGGAGTGTAAATAAATGTATCTAAAATAGAATATGGTTGCAAGGTTTGCCAAAATAGTTCTTTTGGGTTGAATTCTATATCATACCAATGCGCAGAGAGTTGTTTACTGAGTTTGTTTCTAGATCGGATTTATATGAATTTACTACAGTAGCGGGAATTGAAGTTAATTAGAATCAGAATTATCGCTAGCGCAAAAAAAATTTACAATTTCTTCATCAATTTTGTTAATTTTGCTATAAAAATTGGTGGTAAGATATATATATATATATATATATATATCCGACATTCTAGACTTTATTGCAAAAAATTGACTACACATTTACGATTCAAAATATTGTTCACCGCTGGCCACTACTTTTATCCCATCTTTCGGGCAGCGCACAAATCCCGCGTCGAAAAAACTGTTCATTTTTTGAGGCGATCCACGTGCCGATCCAATTTTTGACTTCTTCATAAGAACGTAAGTGCTGGTCAGCCAGGCCGTGTGCCATTGATCGGAGCAACTGATAGTCAGAGAGAGAAATGTCTGGAAAACACGGCGGGTGGGGTAGGACCTTCTATTTCAACGTTTCCAAGTATGTTTTGACCGAATTTGCAACATGGGTCGAGCATGGTCATGCTGAAAAATCACTTTATCATCTCTCGTTGAATTGCGGCGGTTTGTCTTTCAATGCTCGGCTTGAACGCATTAATTCCTTTCGTTACAGATCGCCTGTAATTGTTTCAGACGGTTTTAGCGGCTTATAATTGTAAAGTACAATAACAGCATGCTATTCCAGAATCTGATGCAACAGTTTTTTTAAATTATATTTGGGGTGTATGTGTCTTGTTAGGCGCGAAAGGGTTACGTTTGTTTAATCTGCAGTAGTAACAAGAGAATGTTTATTAAAGGCAACTAATTAAAGACAAATGCAGAAAAGCTTACCGTTACAAAATATCACATATAATTAATTAGTACATATGTAAGAAAAATAAAGAAACGACTAAAGCATTAGCTTAATTAGGAAGAAGCAGCATTTGGATGTTTTTATTATAATTGTGGTTAATTATCAAAAAATATTACGTTTGCATAAACAATTTTTATATTACTTAAAATTTCAATAAAAGAACCATCAGTAATTTTTAGTGCGACACAGCTACTTTCACTTAAATTTACTTATAGTTTAATAAATTTAATTGCGCAGCCAAGTTACTGAATTTTTTTACAAAATTGTTAATTGACTTTATAATTTATGTTAATTAAAGGACTGTTTCTGTGCATAACAATGGTGGTTCGTAAATCATCACCAACGTTGCTAAATTAGCAGCTTATTATTTCAATTTTACGATATTTCAAGTAATCATATTAAAATACCGTTTTTTTTTTTATCGTGAATGCTTTATTCCACGTAATCCTTACAAGGGGTACGAATGCATTTAGTTAATTCTAAAATTGCAAGTTATGTGATTGCTTTCATACCTTGATTTATGAATGTGATTAAAGAAATGTGCTTTGTTATTTATGATTGTTTGGGTTTTACGGAAGACACTTACTTTGTTGGAATATTCAAATGCTAAATTCTTTAATAAACGTACAAACCAGTCATTAAATGATAGCATCTAGCGTACACCTTGTAATTAGGAGGCATCTGCCACACCGTTGCTTTTGCAAATTCAAGGAATAATTGGTTTACTGAATATGCATTAAATAAATGTAAAATAACTTTTATATAGCGTGTGCAATAATTGAAGTGTAAACAATTTATTATTTTAATAATAAAATCCTTTAAAAAACATGGTAAAGTAAATTGCCCCAAATAATTTTTTTGTTTTAGTCTTTCGTTATAGATTTGATCGTTTTGGAGTTTTTTGGGCTCAAGCTTTTTTGAGTGCGGTTGGCAGTGTTTTTGGGCTGTTTTCATTGGTCTGAGATATTTCTGTAATAAAGTGTGAAAAAATTTAGTCTTTAACCTTTTCTTTATCTGTCTTAATGAAGTTCTTATTATGATAAGAGTTCTTTTAAGCAGAGTGTATGCGAATCTAATTATTAAGTTATAATACTGCAAACGAGGCTGGGGGCACTTATTTTTTAAATTTATATAGCTTTTAGTTTCATTATGATATTTTAAGTTATTTATCTTTACCATAAAGGGAGTGAATGTAACCTTGTCAAATGCACCAATATGGAAGTAAGATAATTCACTTTTTTAAATGATTTATTTGAACCTCTTCCTTTGAGTCCAGTTGGACTTTCGTCTATAATTGATAAAACCATCTAAGTGATAACAAGGCAATGGTTGGTAATAAAATATTTCTGTATTTTAACTTTAATGATAAACTGTTGCAATAACAAATTAAATAAATTTCTTTTCCAAATATTGATAAGCCAACTAACAGTACCAAGTTAAGCCAAAGGACAAATAATTTAATTACTATATTCTGGTTGTAATATTGGAATGGAGGAAACTGAAACTTATTCTGTTTGTATTTCCATATTTCAGGTATAGTTTTATGATGATTTAAAACATCTTTTTGGTAAAATGGGCAAACTAAGAATTCGTGACAGAAACAAGACCAAGTTGCTAAACCAAAATTTTGTATCAGCCAATATAATAATATTTTCAGATAATTAAAAGACATAGCAAAATATATTATAAAAAAGTTAAAATAATTTTACCGAGAAGATATTTTAAAGCTAAGGCACAAAAAAAATAAATAAGGCAAATTTCATTATAGAAAAATGTGTTTGTAGAAAAAGTAAGAAATAAGAAGACAAAAGAGGTAACCGTGACCCACAGAATCTCTTGTAAATATTATCATAGAGCAAGTCATTTTAAATTAGACCGCATAGCCTCTACATTAAAAATTTACAAATTATGACCAAACCAAACTTAAGATTATTTAAATTGATTATTAAAACTTGACAATTCTTTAATTCCACAATTAAAATCAAAGATGAAAGATTTTGCTCGAATCTAGCAACTCTAGCAAAAACATTGAAATGCAGCAAGGAATCATCCGGTTAGACACCGAATGCACTTTTTATGGAACTCCTTCCGTTTGCGTATCATATCCGCTTCTACATTGGAATAATTTATTTTATAGGTGGAACGGTACTTGGCTAAGAAGCGTAATTCCCGTGATCAGATGAGTGGAGATTCCGTAGATTGCTATTATGCCTCATTAGGGACCTTTAATGATACTTGTGATTACACCGTTACTTTCCAATGTACGGAATGTTTACAGCTTGCGACAACTGTAATAAAGAAGTTGAACGGACAAAGCGTTTTTAGGAAATATGTATTTGTAACTGCCTTGTATGTGAGTTAAAGGACACATAAATGTAGACGTACGCCTTTTCAAAGCGGTACTTTAAGTTCCTCATACTTGTCTGAATTTTATAGATGTAGCTAAAATTCTTGGTTGCCTTGTTACTTTACCCATCATAAGCATATCCCATCAACTAAGCATATAAGAAGAATAATGATTTTAGCAATACTGTTATCAACGCAACCTCAACTTTTTATGCAACGGATGTGAAAGAAATAATATATCAGCAAGAAGTGCTGGTCTTGGGACAAAGAATGACATATTTGCAATAAGAAATATTATTTCAGTTGTGTGTAAATATAAACAGATAGCTCTGAAGATCAGCAATACTTTACTACACTCCACAACGTTTAGAAACTCCTAAGTTCAAGCGGTGTTAATGCCAACATCATAATTTCAGCTTATTTGCAGCTCCTACCAACCAGGACTATAAGCGGACAGTTACACCTAATAATTTAGCTACAGTCGCTAGGGACTCCGTTCGAATTCATAGTTCACCAAAGGCGTCTCATAGGTATCATCAACTCAAAACTCTCAAAAATTGACATTGCACGTCTGTAGTGTTTAAGAAGAAATTTTTCTTACTCCGCTTATATACTATTTGAAGAGCTAAAACCAAAAACAAATTGGAGTTTTGCACCTACCCTATCTTGGGCTCTAATGAAGAAAACCTCTTACTTAAATATAGTATTAAATCTAATTTCTTAATATTACTGTACTCTACGATATAATCAAAGGCATCCCAATTATTGCCCAAGAAAAATCTTAGAATTATTTAAAATAAACTAAATATCAATTCACATTCCATAAGGCTTCGCTGCAAAAAATTAGTTGAATGAAGAATGATCAAAATTGATTGGCCTGGCATTATTAATGACCTTTGTAATGTAATTGCAACATATCAAGAACATGTCAAATCTTTTTTCTCACAACTCAAGTAACAAATGCGAACACACCACTAAAATAATCACCCTTTAGGGGTGCCCGTGTTAACTTCTCTAGTTCCTCATCTATCACATGCAGAAATAAATAATCGGTTTTCAAATTTTTATGAAAGTCGTAATCGACATAATATCCCAACTCACTCGAATTCTAAAACTGAACTTGCAAATGAAGAATTAAACATGTTATCTCTTTCTCATACAAGGTGGCGAAAAGTCATCACTCTATTTCCTAAGGCAGTAACTTTGTGTGTAAATAAAAAAAATCGTTCTGTTTGCTGATTATGTTTTTTTAAACTTTTAAAGTTTTTCCTATTTAGTTGCGAAGATAATATCGGTCAAGTGACCGCCGCCAGACTTGACGCACATTCGGACTCGTTTTATAGCAGTTTTCGTGACTTTTCTCAAAGCTTCTCCACTTTTTGTCGGATTTTCTCCTTTAGGGCCGCCAGTCTGTAGCTAGTTTGTATTGATCTGTGACTTCAAAAACCCCAAAGAAAAAATTCGGGAACGGTCAAATCTGGCGAACTTGCAGGCCAATGCAAATCGCCAAAACGAGAGGTTAAGCGGCCTGGAAACGCTTGCTTTAGAATGTCCACTGTCGCTCGTGTAGTGTGCGCAGTTGCACCGTCCTGATGGAACCACTTGTTCTCCAAACCCAATTTGCTAATTTGAGGCAGCAAGAAGTCGTTGATCATGGTTCTGTAGCGCTTGCCAATCACATTAACAGTGTTACTGACGCCGTCCTCAAAAAAAATATGGCCCAATCACCTTTCCTCCGTAAACCCTACTAAACAGGGACTTTGAGAGGATGTGATGGCTCTTCGTGCATTACTCGCGGATTTTCAGTGCCCCAGAAGCGATATTTTTGCTTATTCACGTATTCGTATAGATGGAAATGCGCCTCCTCGCTCATGATGATTTTTAATGGAAAATCATTCTCATCGCGATCGAGGTTTAGGAGGGGTTCGCTGAAATTTACACGCGATTGGCGATCTGCAGGCAATAGCTGATGTATATTTGCACTTTGTACAGGAACATTTTTAAGTCTTTCACCAAAATTGGCTGTAAAGACCGCCTGTTGATGCCCAATTGCGTGCTTCGTCGTCTGGTTGATGTTTAAGGGTCCTCTTGGACATCTGCAGCCATTGCAGCGTGCCGGTCACGTCTGCTACGGTTCCGAGTTGAACCAGTCTCCTCGAGACGAACGACTAAACACCGCAGTATTTGTCCAGTTAGTGCTATACGACCAGGGAGTCGACGACGAAATTCACGTTGACGATTAATTGTCAAAAACATCGACGGATCATTCCATGAAGTCGAAAAATTTTTAAGCAATTTTCTTGAATCTTGATGCTGATTGTTTACATAGTAAAACGTTGCCCATAGATAAAAAGTGAAAAAATCATTAACCCTATTACTATTTAGCCTGTCGCTTTTGAGAGATTTTTAATTTTAAATGGTTAAGAATGTAAAGGCTTGGTAATTTTTTACTGTCATACGCCAACTTGAAAAAATGAACTATTTGCAATTATAATCTAAAATTTTTCAAAAACTGGAAAAGTTGTACGTGTGAGAATATTTTCCTTCAAAACTGTGCAAGCTATAATCTTATACTTTTTGTTATAACTTAACCCTAGTAAAGTCTACCTAAGATAAGTATCTGGTGCAATTAGCTTTCAAGTATCGCTCAAAAAAATTTTTTTGATTTAAAATATTTAATTTTTCTTTTAAATTACGCCAATGTCCCATCTGCAAATTGGTTACTATGTTGTGCAACATCTTGACTATCATCGTAGATTGAAATCTCGTCTCGCATATTCCTATTATTGAAGAACTTAATTTTAAAAGGCATTGCTTTGAAAAAATTTGATCAGTGTTAGCAAATGCACTAGTTTTGAAATTTTGAAACTAAACTTCATTGAGATACCTTAGCAAGAAGCAACAAAATACTCTTTCGGATAAAATCTGAAAACCTTTTGGCTGCGCTACCAAAAAATGCTAAAATTTACATAGACTTCAATGGGGGAAAAATCCCATAATCTTCGTTGCCACCTCTCAGCCGCGTGAAGGCAACCTTCGTTTGGAGGTCTCTGATAGGCTCTCCGAAGATCAGCAACCTTCCGAGTTTGTGGAAAGTTGTTGAAGCTTCAGGAACTATAGTTCTTCAATATGATAGAAAGTTTCTTATCCAGTTGTGAAAAACAACTAGCAGAATGTTTTCTTATTATGTTGAAAACTCATATTTCTCTCAATGAGGAAAGAGGTGGAGGTAAGCCACTTCTTTCTCGATGATTAAGGTATTACTCCATGTTCCGGAGGTAACATATCAACCATCTGCAAGAAAATTGGTTTTCAATATGATAGGAAGATATCCCGACAGTTGTTTTTCACAACTGGACAGGAAATCTTTTTCCTACCACGTAAGGTAATGAAAAATTTTTGACCAAGACTTATAATTATAGACTATAATCTCATTCAAATAGTTTATTTTACAAGCTGGCGTGTGGCAATAAAAAATTGCCAAGATTTTAAATTTTCAACTATAAAAATTAAAAATCTCTCAAAAGCACGAGTTAAATGGCAAACCTTGTTTTACTTTTTACCTGTGGCCGATGGTCTACTACGTAAAAAATCAGCATTGAGAAAAAACTTTCTTCAAAATTTGTAGACTTTTATCGAATAACCTTGATACAATTATTCCGCGTTCTTAAGGAATATGGTATAGTGATTTATGGTTTGTCTACTTGTATTCTGCTTCTGTTTACTTCATAAATGTCAAAATCGCAATGACATGAGACGCCATTTGCAAAAGAAGAGCATATTCTGATAGGGTGATGACTTTTGCTCCACCTAGCGCTACTTCCAATTCAATGGTTTGCCCGATTGAAATAGGAGCGCTCATCCAACGATGATACTAACTATTTTAAAAATACTTGCTAGAATTTTCTATTTCCATTATGCTAATAGACGTAGCTTCGCTCAAATTTTATTTAACGCACCTATTTGCTCAACTTTGCCTGTTCACTGAATTAAATTCACAAAAGAGTGAAGATCTCTATTGATAGCTCCCTACAAATGTACATTAAAATTAATAACAATCCCTTCTCCTATTGCAAGCCGTAGTCTTAATCCAGAACCGTTATAGCCACTGTCGGCATATTTTAGCTGAAATAATTAATGTCAAAGTTTACAGACTTTTTGTGAAAATCTGATCTAAAGGAGTTTACACTATATCACCCATCTGGAATAAAGACAGCACTCTATCATCTCAAGAAGATTTGAACGCCAACGCAATCCATCTATTTGCTACGCTAATATCTTTAGATGAGTCACGGGGAGAAGAAGGGGTTGACTATGTAGTAGTAATCACTTCACCAAAACCCAATGCTAGTTATGCGACAACATCGAACTACATTTCTTGTGAAAAATCAGAGAAGCAAAGCAAGCTCAATTTCACATGCTTATTCATTCCTTAAATTCATCAAAGATGTGTGCATATACTTCTGTATATTTTTCAGCTGATTTTAATTTAACAGTTTAATAAATAATTACACATTTACCAAAGTAAAAAGGGTGATTTATTTAAATATTTTTGGTGTTCTCCAGAGCTGTTAGTTTTCTGGATACCTGTAGGCTTTGCAAATGATTTAGGACATGTAAAGTACAACGATATTATTTTTAAAACCAAATTAGAATCAAGCAACGTATCAGATCTGCTCAAATATGACATGCCTATATAAATTTAGATTTTGAAAAATCATATATGTGATTGCACGTAAATTTCAATATTTGTTTGGCTCGAGTAAGATTCCGTTCAACTTTTTAAGACATAAACTATTCAGTGATTCAAATAATTTTTGGATGGATATATTTATGTTTATATTTGAAAACCCAAACCTCTCATAAGTTTTGATTGTTTTCGTTGATTCATCTGAAATTGCCGCTATATATAATTAAAAAACACGTTTTGGGACTCACTACATTAAATTCTTTGGAAAATAACTGAGTTTTCTTGTAAACGGATTTTCAACTAGCGATTTAGAAGAAATTTACTATCCAAAACATTGTAAAATTATATTTTTAGAAATTTGGGATATAATTATCAAAATCCTGACACAAAAGTATAAATGGCATTGTCCAATTAGATACATAAGTGAATGTTCTTTTTCTAAATTCAATTGAGTGTAACACAACACAACTATGGGTACCATGAAGAATCTTCATTACAAGTTAAATAAACTATAATATTCGATGCTGGAATTGGAACTTAAAAACATTAAACACTTGCAGTAAATAGAACAGGGTCCGATAAGTAACAGGACAGGCATTGCTATGCTTTTCGCATTTCAACTGAAAAAATTCTTGCGAGGCTGAGTTTGAAGGCTAAGCAGTCTTAGAGCAAGATAATATGTCCTACAACATGTATAAAGAATAGTTCCAGAGATTTCGGAAAAAAATTTTAACTAGCTAATGTCGAACATCCTAAATAACCAAAAAAGATTAAGGATGACCAAGAAAGAAACAGTTCAAAACGCAAGACGTTAGATTTTCACGTGTTTTCTTCTGACAACATACAGAAACCCTTCAATATGACCCTTGCTTTTTTGTTCAAATTTAATAGGAAGTTTTTTTTGTAAACAATGAACATTAGTGATAAAAGTGGATAATATATTACAATTCAATATGAGCTAAAAACACGAGTAGACTTGGGTGAATCACTAATATTGACTACAAAGTTCAATATTCATAGAAAAAAGCCTACTGAACATTTGGTGGAACATTAATGGGGTATTGTATTATGAGTTGATTAAACTAGACGAAATTATTGTTGGTGAACGTAAGCTTGAAAGTTCTTTCTCATTTGACATGTTCGTGGAAACTATACTTTTTGGACTACTATTTGTGTAGGTCGGCACAATATCACCAAAAATATCAAACAGCATTGGCGAATAAATTTCATCAAAATTATCATCTTTTTACCAAACTGAGATTTGTTGTTTTCAATAGATGCCAAAAACGTACAGATGGAGATGGAGATGGATTATTTCTCAACTAAAATTATTTATTGCTAAACATTAGTTGTTTTTAAATTAAGTTCAGGAATTAATGTGTACTCCTAACATTTTAAAAAACCCTGTTGAAAATGATTTACATATTAAAAAGCCAAACAACTTACGTATCAAAGAAACTTCTACAAACCATAAACAAATTAAATATGAAAGTTGAAACATTTTGGGAATGATTCAACAAGTTCCGTATAGACGATTCAGGAATGACACGTTCTAAAAACCAACGACAACCAGAACAGAAACATGTACAGATTACAAGGATTGGTTATCAGTGTTTGAGAACTTACTAATTACTGTTATTAGAGCAGAAGGAACATCGTTCTGAGTTTGCTAACGTTGTGCTTCAGACCGCCACCAATGAATAATATTTTCTCAAAAAGAACATAATCGAATTTTCAAGGTGGATGTACGGTTGTGATTCGGAAATAAAGATTCAGTCATCCTAATGGAAGTCTCCTGGTTCATCGTATTCGAAGAAGGTGCTTACTTTGAGGATAACTGGGACTACGTGCATTGTTTCTTGTATTCTTCAACATTTTTCCTAAATATGTAGATTTTTTGTTATTGTAGTTGTAAATATTTTCTATTATAAGGCTTTTGATATTTTTGGAACAATCCACATAAGTATTTTTACAAAAGAAATTTCTTTATGAAAAATTAATATATATATATATATATATATATATATATATATATTATTCTAGTTTATCGTTTTATTTTTTTGGTTGACATAAAAAATCAAATATAATGTTTTTATTGTACTTGTGAATTTTTAAATACTAAGCTAAACAATTGATTTACTTCTGAATTAACAATAGTTAATACGTAAGAACTATAATGGTTAATTTTTACAAAATATTAGACATAAGGGAATGCATTTTTGACAAATTAAATATTGTTATTAATAAAAAACTTTAGATTAAAATTAACAATTGGTGATTCTACCGCTATAATCTATTTTCTAGATTTATAGATCGAATTCTGTAAACAGTGTTATTTGAGAATCCAGTGGATGTTTTAATAAAGATTAAAACAATTTAACTCAGATCTTTTTAGATATTAATCAGATTATTCTATCAGGGATGAAGACTATAGACAATAATTATAAGTCTTAGACAGATGCTCTAAAATACTTCTTAAATATTGTTGCTTTTGAAAAGAAATATTCATTTTACTATATATATTTCTATACATTTTCACACATCATATGTGTTCCCTACTTACAAGATTTGTGAAGAGCTATTGATACTAACTGCTCTTTTATACATAAAAAATAACTGAAGAGTTTTCGAGAACCAGTAAAATTATTATTTAATTTTTTTTATTGGATTAATGCAAATTTACAATCTACTTAATAAAGTAATAAGTAAATGGGTTGAAAGAAGTTCACTTGAGTCAGGGGCCATCCATTGACGGCTCTCTGGATTCACCTAGCTAGGTCTTCTGGCCATGTTCTGTTAAGTCTTCTATTTTTCATTGGTTGTCTGAACAGTTCACTGATTAGCTCGTTGCTGTGGGTTATGCTTCGATTTTTATGTTTAACAGAGTAAGCACTGATGACGTCCTGTATAAACAGTATTTTGAGGTAGTCGTGTATGGTGTTGTTGGAGACATACCAAGGTGCATTTAGTAACATTCTGAGGGTTTTAGATTGAAAGGTTTGTAAAATTTTTGTATTAGACGGTTTGCTGCAGCCCCATAATTCGACACCATATGTCCAAATAGGCCTAAGAATGGTTTTGTATATGAAGAGTTTGTTCTGTAGTGAGAGCTGAGATCTACGATTTAGTAACCGAGACACGTTCCTCACTTTTAAATCTAATTGACGTCTTTTTGCCTTAATGTGTGTTCTCCAAGTTAGTTTTGCGTCAACATGAAGGCCGAGGTATTTAACTTCTCCTTTGATAGGAATGGGAGTATTATTGAAGGTAAGAGGAGGAGATTCGGCTCTTCGTGTTGTGAACGTGACTTGACACGACTTATAAACGTTTAGATTAATTTTCCAGTGCGTAAGCCAAATTTGGAGTTGATCAAGATAAGCTTGCAATTTTGCAGAAGCTCCTATCGGATCGAGATCTGTATCATCAGCGAACGTTGCTAGTAGTGTATCCTCGCTGGCTGGTATATCAGCGGTAAACAGTAAGTACAAGAAAGGTTCCAGAACACTTCCTTGGGGTACACCAGAGTTGATAGTCTGGTAGTCAGATAAAGTCTTCGAATTTAACTTGGAAGTAACGGTTGGACATGTATGACTTAAGGATGAGGAACAATTGATTTGGTAAGTGTTGTTTAAGTTTGAAAATGCCACACTCTGTCAAACGCCTGCTTTACGTCTAAAAATGTTGATGTACACATTTATTTTGCTTCTAAGCTTTCTTTGATTTTATTAACGATTCTATGGCACTGTTGGATAGTGGAATGATTGGGTCTGAAGCCAAATTGGTGGTTAGGGATTAAGGCATCTATATGTGTTACGTTTGCAATTCTGGTGAGGATAAGTTTTTCGAAAATTTTGGACATTATAGGAAGGAGGCTTATTGGCCTATAGGAAGTGGCATCAGTTGGAGGTTTTCCTGGCTTCAGTATCATGATTATTATTGCATACTTCCATAGTATCGGATAGTAGCACAGGCGTAGTATGCTGATATATATGGTTGTGAGTAATACAATAGCTTTTCTAGGGCAGTTCTTCAGTACTTCACCTGTAATGAGATCATATCCTGGAGCTTTATGAGGATTTAAGAGACTTATTTCTTTTTGACTTCTGCAGGTGAAATAGGCTTGGGTGGAAGAGACATCTGACAAGGGCGTTTAAGAATGTTTGTATTTCGACATCATCTTCATCATCGTTGAGGATATCAGGAGCGGAAAATACCTAGCAAGGTGTTCTGCGAATCTGTTGGATTTTTCAATATTCGTCCGCGCCCAGCTCCCATCAGCTTTTCGTAGAGGTGGAATAGATACTATGGGTCTTTTGAATTTCTTTGTCGCGTTCCACAGGAGTGATCATCAGTAGATAGATTGACGATGTAGTGTTCGAAGGATTCGTTTTTGCTTCTTGGATAGCATTGTGGAGATTGTGCGTTATTCGATTTAAATAAGTTTTGTCAAGTGGATTCCTGGTAGTCCGCCACCTGCGCCGAGCTCTGCGCTTTGCGATGACCAATTCTCTAATATGAAGCGGAATGTTCTGATTGTTGCGGGTGAGAGCATGGGTTCTGGAGTAGAGGTCCACGAAGCGCTTTGTATTAACGTAGTTAGGTACTGCACAGCTTCATCTATGTCCTCCTTATCTTTTAAGCGGATATTTAGTGATATATTATCGTTGATATGTTGACGGAATAGGTTCCAATCAGTCTTTTTGGAAGACAGTCTCTGTTGTGGCTTTTTCCATATAATACTGGTGCTTAGAGTTATTATTACAGGACTGTGGTCAGAGTAC
Organism: Sinelater perroti; assembly: GCA_036346155.1. NCBI lineage: Eukaryota > Metazoa > Arthropoda > Insecta > Coleoptera > Elateridae > Sinelater > Sinelater perroti. The sequence goes on from JARFIY010000056.1 coordinate 30,258,534, forward strand.
AGATCTAAATTGGATTCAATATCACTATGTAGGTCTGATATTCCCTTAGTTATGGCAAAGTCTAACAGGTCGGGGATTTTATTTCGATTGGTCGGCCAATAAGTTGGCTCTTCAGACAAATAGTTGAAATTATTTAGTTCTAAAACTCTCAATAATGTTCTGCCTTTAGGAGTAATCAGCCTAGATCAGGCTGTATATTTAGCATTCCAGTCTCCGGCAACTAAAAAGTGTGAGCGTTGGAAGTATAGTTAGCATAGTAAATGGAACAGTATGGTATTTTAAGAGTTGTCCTTTGTGTTGAATGACTTTCAGCGATTAGGAGGATATCAATTTTATTTATGTTAAGAAATAGCGTAAGTTCCTGAATATGGTTTGATAAGCCATTTGCGTTCCATTCTGTAATTCTAAGTACAGGGGCCATTATTGAGTTAATTTATTGATAACTGTTGTCAGCATGGTTAGAATCATACTGTTCTGGTTGAGTAATTGATTGAACATATTCTTAAAATCATTAAGGAATATAGTAAATTTGCTAGTTAGGTCTGTTTCGGTATTGTTAGATGGGATGTTAGGTTGCACTGCGGTCATTTGGGCAAGTAGGGGTTGGGGTTGTTGGATGTAGTGGAGTATTAGTTGTAATATTTTGTGACAAAAGACTGGGCCTGGTTGGTCTTAGGTGATGGTTTCTGTTTATTAAGTCTTGATAAACTTTACAGCATTTTTAGTTCGTTGGATGATTTTTCTGACATAGAGCACATGTTGCTGGTGTATTTTTAGATTTGCTGCAACTAGAGGTGTTATGTGGTCCTCCGAATTTAACACACTTAAACGGTTTCCTACAATAGGTTTTTGTGTGTCCATAGTCTTGGCATCTTGTGCATTGTACGATCCCACCTTTATTTCTTGGCGCTTCTACTCGAATTTTAGAATGTTACAGAAATTCTAATTTAAAGATTTCTTTATTATTGTTTTGTGGCTTGAGATCTACAAAGAATAGAGGTAAGGGCTCTTTGTGTTCTTTTTTCTCGAGTTCTTGTGTAATTTCTGGTAGGGGAATAGAAGGGTGGATGCCTCTTATGACTACACGGTATGCTCTATCTTGTTTTAAATGATATGAATGGTGCACAATTTCTTCTTCACGAACATGACGGATGAGTTTTCTATAGGTTTCAGGAGTGTTGGGGTTTATTTTAACAGTATTGTTTCCTAACGTTTTGGTAGTGTAAGTTTCTTCTTCAACTACTTGTGCTAAGTTATCGATCATATCTTTGTAATTTGAGACCCCGTATATAAAGATTGGTGGAGGTTTCGGTTCTCTTTTTGGAGGAATTGAAATATTAGACGTGTTGTTATTGCTTTCAGAGAGAAGTGAGAACTGATTAGCAGTTTCTATTTGGGCATCAATTTCAGAAGAATTTTGTCGTTTTGCTCTTTTTCTTTTGGTTACTATTTTCCAGGCGTGTTTGGTTTGATTTTGTGTTTTATTGTAGTTCGTTGTTTCATCATCACATGCTAAGTTATCTTCTGTGGTTTTATAGTTTATATTGCTGCTAACAGAATTATCATAATTTGCACTAACCTGCTGTGCTGATAGTACAGGTGGAAATTGATTATAAGTTGGTGTGAATGAAGGTGCTATTTGACTTGGCTGTTGATTGAATCCTAGTAAAGGTGCTTGATTCGCTGGGGTACATTAGTGGCATTTGTGCATTTACAAGCGATTGTCCTGGTATGACTGAACAATAGGCTGATTATAGTAATTACCATTTTGTCCGAATCCATTATTAGCTTGAGTATTAAATTGTGGGGTCCCAGGTCCTGCGTTACTCGTGGAAGGGAACATGTTCCCGATGCCGAGTGTTTATATTATGAAAACGTTTAAAAATATACACGAGTTTCCGAAATTAAATTAATAAATATATAAATTTGCCTGACCTTAAGCAAAGCTACGGCTGCGGCTCCGCCGTTGTGATAACTCAGGTATACCTTGGCACGCACCTTCGGTCTGCTTGAAGGCGCTAGCAAGAATCAACAATCTATAAAAAAAAGGTAAATGTAACTTGGATACAGAATACAAGTGTAATAAACAAATTTTAACATTTTAATAAAAATAATAATTTAAATTACAATGTTTCGACGCTGATAGAGCAAAAAGTAAGGCGTGATATGCAATAGTTATCTTTTTAACATAAAAATAAATGATAAGGTGACAATCCCTCTAAGCTATTTTTTCTAATTTTGAAAGACATATTGACGCATTTCTTCTGAATTCTATACTTATAATGCTTGCATTTAAATGTATGCTTAAAAAAATTCGGTAGATGCAAATTACATTTCTGGGAAGCTATTTAAGTCACTTCATTTGAAGGATTTGAGATTTCATCCTGCTGAAACTATTTTATTGTATTTATAAAAAAATTACAAAAAAATGCACTTTGTTGAGCAGCAACTGAAAGCAACTCTGCTTTATCGCTATTTCTCTTTTGAACTGGTGTATCAAAACACGCAATTTTAGTAAAAATTGTAATAGGAATCTTCTAAGGACTCATTTTTATTATTATTTTTGTAGTTTAAGTAACATCTCACAACTATATTTTTTACGGAGATGAAGGAACGTGACTTTTGCGTTTTTAGTTGATTGGTGGTACCGGTTGGGCCTGTAAAAAGTACCTGATGGGTCAAAATTTTGTTTTGACTTGACTATTTTGTAAGTAAATATTTATGTTTATTTGTCTAGCAGGTCACTTTAGTTATTCACATAACTCATCAAATCTTTGCAGAAAATATTCATTCAACTTAGCAGTTTGTAGATGGATGTAGACAAAGAACTTTCTTATGCTACCATTATTTTCCTTTAAGGTTGCCTTTGATTTCTTACCATTCTCACACTTTTCTAACTCCCGTTTGGCATAAATATATTGCATAATTGTTTTTATATGCAATCATTAATCATATTAACTTCTGAAGTTGAACTGATGCCTACGTGCACGATAATGAAGACCAAATATAAATGCAAACTCCCACTTCACCTCGAGACACTTTATACAATTACTCCGCGATGGATTATTATTTTATGCTTAAGATAGTTTACCGTTTTTGAAACACTTGTTGCACATAAATAGCATGCCAGTTGCAAATTAATCAGACGACCATTGCGGAGTGTGTCATACGCAACGCAACTACACCGTAAATTATTAATTAACATCAGTGTAAGTGTTCAAAGCTGATAAGCGAGACGCTCTCATTATTCTTACTTACCCAGTATGCATGCAGTTTAATTAAATTAGAATTACTTATTTAACTAGACTCAACTGGTAGTATAATAATTGATCTTTGGTTGCTCTGTAATTGCGTTTATGTGCTAATGCTAATTAAATACGGGATATGTCTGTATAAAGTTCAGTAGAGAATTGATTTTAGCATAATGACAACTCTATGTTCTAAATTATATATTGTTTATAATTAGCGATACAGGGGCATGAAGGCAATGGGTTCTCAAAATGTAAATTAAAACATTTATATAAGAATAATAGTTGTATGAATGTATTGTTCGCCACTTGAAAACAAGCGTTTTGAGTGATACTGCAAAATGCATAACATTGTAATTTATGGTATGATTTTAGTTTTGTTTTAGTCAAATATAATAAAGGAAATAAATATATTTTATTTGCACTGAGCAACTCATGCTCTCCCTATAAAATCCAATGTAATTTAGGTAAACGAATTCAAGCGCAGCAGAACAATATTAAAATCTCCCCACTCACTGGAAATCTGAAAGCAGCCCCAGAAATCAGAGCTAAAGTTTGTAATATGTTTTTAACTAACGACCGGCGAAAGCGCGTTAGCTAGTAAAGGCTATGGGCATTTCAAATGTATGACACGTCTGTTTTCAATGCAAACATTATCCGTCTCTAATAGATGCGAAGGCTTTCACGGCCAATGTAATGGTACATCGTGTTGTTGGTTCTCGGGTATTTTATTTATTTATTTTTTTAATTTTTAAAAATTTTCTTTTGAAGATATCCGCCGCAGTTGTGGATGAAAGGTCAAGAGGTTCCGAACTCCGACCACGGCCTTATAACCTGAGAACCAACCACACGATGCACCATAACACCGGCCGTGAAAGCCTTCGCATCTATTTGATACGCCTCTACGGGAGGAGGTTTACAAGTCTGTAAGACAACTCGAGAACTTGCGCAAAAAAAATTCCAGCTACTGTCCAGCCTTACTTTCTTGCTGCGTTGTCGAGATCAAAAGGTAGTTCCAAAGTATTTACAGGTCAAACACCACATGCACACTCCTCAAGCTCAACGAATTTATCAGAAAACGGAAATTGCCTTAGAGAACAAGTGCACGCTATTAGAAGAACTCTCGCTCTGTGTTCACTAGAACTGATGCAAGTCCATGTCATCTTGGCCAGCAGAATCCAGAAAGATGACTGGGATACTGTAGACTACACCACTTTCCATTTTGCGGAGAAACAAGGAGCGGTCGCCACCGTTAGACAATCTTCCAAGTTTTAGCGTTTACAGAAAAAAAGTGCTCCCACACAAATGGATTATAAGCAAACTGTTATAAACTTTTTCAAACACGAGCTTAGCCAGGAAGCCATCGATGCTCTTAGCAAAGGTGAAAAGTTTGCTGTAACATCCAAATCCATTCCGGTAGAGGACATTATAGCTAACATAGAAGCAGCCATACGAATTCTTCCAACATACGAAGCAGAGGAAATACGAGTGGAGACTTTCAAGCATACTGCGCCGTGCTAAGCCGATTGAGAACAACTTATGTAGGGCGAAATTAAAGGTTACGTGAACGCAAGAATAATGACACCATTATTGTCTTACCAGCAGATAAAGGTAACGCCACTGTTGTACTAGCACAGGAGGACTACACAAAGAAGATGACCGAACTGCTCGATACGAACTCTTACACCGTGCTCAAACGCGATCTCACATCGCGTATACTACATGACACGAGCAAACTGATAAAGAGTTCCTCTCTAGTTGACACCACCAAAAAGAGACTAATAACATCAGAGGCGCTGCCCCCAAGAATATTCGGACTCCCCAAAATACATAAGGACTATGTACCGCTGCGACCCATTGTCAGTGTCATCGGTGGTCCTACCTACAAGTTGGCCAAATACTTATTCAGTCTGTTACAACCGTACATTGGACATACCAGCAGTTACATCGAGGACTCCGCACATTTTGTCAACCAGCTTCAAGACATCCAGCTACAGGGGAGAGATCTAATGGTTATCTTCGACGTAACTTCCCTGTTTCCCAAAATACCGATTCAAGATGCCCTGGAACACTTGAAGAAAATTTATATTACTAACAAAAAGACGGAGTAGCAATGGGTAGCCCACTTAGACCTGTAATCGCCAATTACTACATGGAGAAATCTGAAGAAATCACCGTCAACACGGCACCTTTAAAATCCGCGTTATGGCTAAGATACGTCGATGACACCTTTGTAATATGAAGACACGGAAAGAAAACCCTACCACAATTTATGCACTTGAATTTTATACACCCAAGCATACAGTTTACCATGGAACTGGAATCGAAAGATAGAATTGCTTTCCTAGACGTACAGGTACTGAGATCGGAGAATGGACATTTACAACACACAGTGTACAGAAAACCCATACGAACATATACCTTCATAAACAGTCGAATAACTACTCAAGTCAAAAAAGAACGGTTGTGAAAATATTGTTAGATCGAGCACGACGTATATGTTAACACAGTTTTTGGATAGAGAACCAAAACATTTGGAACAAGCCTTACAAGAAAATGGCTACTTGAGGACGGAGATAAATAGGGCAATCAAACCTAACAGATGCACACGAAAAACACAACCAAAATCGACTACAGTAGGCAAAGCTTTTTTATCTTACATCAACAGGGTTACGGACCGAATAGGAAAAATTCTCAATAAACACAAAGTGGAAACCATCTATACTACCACCACCAAGATACGAGGTTTGCTTAGACTAGCCAAAGATACAAGAAACTCATAGGATAAACCAGGGGTATACTGCATACCTTGCTCATGTGAGCAAGTCTACATTGAGATTACGGGCCGAACGATAACTACCAGGATAAAGGAACATAAACGTCATCTACGTCTTAATCAACCCGATAAATCAGCTGTTGCTGAACATGCCTTCGAAAATCCTAACCACGAGATAAAATTCGGGCAAACACAAGTTTTATCCAACTGTAAGAATTACTACCGAGATTATACAGAGAGGCGATGGATATTTATAAATATAAAAATAATTTTAACAGGGACGACGGATTCAATCTGCCTAGGGGCAAAAAACAGACTGCGATACGGACAAAGAGCGAGTAACGTCAGAAAATGCTTAAATATTACCTGCAACGTCTCGATTGACGTCAGCAGCTAGCCCAATCAGGTTATCTACCATCCAGGTGACGTGAACAACGCCCCTCCAACACCATCCCTTCCATACTCGAGTATTTTTTCTTCTGAAGATGTCCGCCACAGTAGTGGACGAAACGTCAAGAGTTTTCGAACTCCGATCACGGCCTTATAACCCGAGAACACAATGTACTTTATCCGTCTCTGTAGGTGTTTAAGAATAATTCGAGGTATTGTTCCAACGTTTTGTAATTATGAATAAAATTGCATAATCTCCTAGAAAGTTGATGGTGTTAGTGTTTTAGATTACAAAAGAAACTTTTTTTGGTTAAACATTTGGAGCATTGCTAAAAAATTCTGTTAAAGGCAATAATCAGGGAAAAATGTCTTCAAGTATTGTCGTACTTCAGTCATACTATACTCACCAGATGTAGCTCGCTCGGATAACAATTTCTTCTAGAAACTTAAAACTTTTTTGCATGGATAAAAATTTGAGTTGAATTATTTAATACAGCCCTTATCAGTAGTCGGGACCTTCTCGAGCCGGGTTCTAAATCTGTTGCAGGCCACACAACGTTTTCCTTGTCCACCATATGTCGTACCTACATGATGGAGGTCCTTAGTGTTAAGATACTTCTCATTGACTTTCACATTGCCCACGGCCTACATCTAGTAATCAAGAAAATTGTAGTTGGGGTACCAGTAGTAACACAAATTGTTTTATGGGCATATCTATGTTTTCCTTGATTTATGTGCTCGAGCGTGTTTTGTTAGAACATATACTACTGCTCACCGATCACTTCCTTTATTCAGGGGTTGACAAATACGTTTATTTTTAACAGCCTTTTTTAAAGAAGTGGAGCGCCAAACTTTGTCGGCATCTAGACAGATTCAACGGTCATGTTGGCAATTCTTTGTCCTGTCCTAGATAAAGTTTTTTGCCCGAAAAATTTTTTGGAAAGCTACCCATACCGTGCTTGGTGTTGTTCAACAATGCCTGAGCCTTTAACTTCCTGTCCATCCTGCTTTCCTCAGTCAACAGTTTGCGGTTTTTCACGACTAAAGGTTTATAATGCTACTAGAGTCAGTCGACTTCTCCACGTCCATTTTTATTACCAGGTTAGTTACGTTTCGCCCAGGATCTTAATTAATCTTCTCTTTCAATTAGCGGATAAATTAATTACTACTCTTGTGATTAAGTCGCTTGCTGTAAGTTATTCTGTCAACAGTTACCTCTGCATTATGGTCAGAGTTCCTATACATTTTCGCTTTTTTCGTGTATTTTTGTTCATTTTGTCGATAATCGTATGGTATTGATTATATGAAATTAGCTTATGTTACCCAATAGGAAATTGCGCATGTATATAAGACGGCCTTTTGGCTTTCTCGCAATACAACTTGAAAAATTCTAGATTTAATTATAATAACTCGATCTTTAACCACCCCATTGCTTAAATTGTTGGTATATTCTCTGACTGTCTCTTATTCAAATACAGCATAAAATCTTTTTGATGAATATTTTAAACGTTGCAATTAATATTCTTAGTTACTGTGAATTACTGCATTTTCATTACTTTGATAGTTTTCTCGATATACTTTTTTAAATAAAAGCAAATGTAATAAGCGCTTCTATAACATTTGCATAATTTCCTGTTTAACCACTCATAGAATTTCAAAAGCCTCATTACTTGCAGAAGCAATAGTTTGTAGTTGCAGCAATAATAAGAGCTAATAAATCCGAGCAAATTGCCCCATTTAATTATGCAGTCTGACAAGATTTAATTGTACCAAACGCTTTACCTAAAATATGGCTTCGGTTACTGTACGGTGCGCTGATGGTTATAACAATGCGCATGTGCTAAAAATAATTATTCTCCGCGGTTAGTTCATGACGCGATTAGGCAGGAAGATGAAAGATGCGTTCGCAGTTTATGAACGTGTTCCTAGCCAATTATGAATTTGCAGCTGGAACATACTTCAGCAGTTCGCGCGCGACGTTAGCAACTACACCCAGCCGCACATTAACTGCAAGGAGGCGTAATTTATGCGCTACTTAGTTTTATTAATTATGGTTGCGAAACGTCCCGCGATTTGTATAGATAGGGCGTGCGTAATATTTCAGCCATTCAAAAGCGGTAAATTACATGATTAAAGGCCGAATTCTGCTTATTAGCATTGCCTTCGTCGGTTTTCTGTTTACAAACGAACTTGCAATGTAAATCTATAATTAGATCGAAATAACATGTCGCAGCCTTAAATAAACGGCCAAAACTGAAAAGATTCAAACGAAACCATTGTTGCTGTAATTATTTTTTCAAACCTGAAATAAAACTTAATCAATAATATTATGTATAGAAATGCCCAACAAAATGTTTACTTATTTCAGTGCAGTGAAGTTCATTTTTCACTGCGGTTGCATTGTAATTTTTGAATTAACAGAAGTATTTAATTTTTTCCGTAAAAAAAGATTACTGCAGAGTACTGCAGGAAAGCCGGAACGCGGTCTTATGCACATACTCAATTTCCTATTAGATAACATAACAAGTTAGCTTCACATAATAAATAACTTACGAAGAGATGCTATACTCGAATCTCTTTGCGCCAGAAAATTGCCGACAGAATTTATTGTGTGGTTTAGTCACAAAAAGACCAAAGTATAATATGTAACCAAGAATTACGCGGAATCTGACCTCTAACAAGAGGTAACTGTTGATAGGGCAACTTACAGCAAGCGATAAATTTGTCGACGAACTGAAAGAAAAGATTGATAAGGATCCTAGGCGGAGCATAACTGAACAAAAGAAATGAGTGTGGTGAGGTCGACGGCCAGTCTAGTAGTGCACCAGAACCTGCTCTGAAGGACCGCCAATTGTTGTCTGGCAAAAATAAAATGAACTGCTGAATAACATCAAGCACGACAGCGCTAGCTTCCTTTTAGACAAAAAGAACTTTATCCAGGATAGACAAGCGTATCGCCAAAATGACCGTTGGATATGCTAAGATGGCTATAAAGTCATGTATACAAAGCTTCTCGCCTTTGTCATGGTGCGTTTGCTTGTGAGCAGCGAAGGGGATATTATGGTGTCACACTTTTTTGACCATCAACAGCTATATTAACGTGTTGGAGATAGTTGTCAAGGCCTGGATAGAGAACGTGGTTGTTGGGGAGAGTATGCGTTTCAGCAAGACTTTGTTCTAGCCTTTAAGGCAAGGAAGACTAGGCATGGCTGTACAAGAATTTGTATTACCACCGCGTTCCCGATTTGTAGCTGCTCTCCAGCTCCGACTCCGATCCCCTTGACTAATATGTCTGGGGCGTAGCCGAGGCAAAGGTCAATGAGAGGCATCATAACACTGAAGGATAGCTTTAGAGCTTGGAGGCTTGGATATAATAATATATATGGACAAGAAGAAAGTTGTATTAGCCTGTAGCAGATTTAGGTCCTGGATTGAGAATAATATGATTCTTAATACTATATTTTTTAATTGTGCTTTTTACAAAGTTAATTTAACTTGTAACAATACTTTGTTAACATGGATGGTCGATGGCATGTGACATCAGATCTTCGCTTTCTATTTAGAAAGGTTGATATAGCAAGTTTTAAAATGTTTAGAATTAGGAGTTGTCCGCATAAAAGATATTTTTTGCGTTTTAGGCTGATAATTTTTCATCGGCCTTTCTTCAAATTTTTGCGAGGTGGGAACATTTAAATTTTTAAATGGATCAGCTTTTACCCTGGATCGGGAACGTGATAGAATTTAACTTACAATCAAATCTCCGCTCGGCGGAAGCAAATCAAATGGTTGTGCCAGACTTGCTTTTTGCGTTCGGCAATGCAGCGGCCCATAGCCGCGGCCGCCTGGCCATTCGGCAAGAAGCGAGAGCGGCTGCGACGTGCGTGCACGAACGCAAAAACCTTCTCGTGTAAATTAAGCGCTCAAAGCGCGGCACGCCAAATTCATATCAGCCGTCTTTGTTTACTTTCTGTTGAAATGTGTAGGCAGTCTTTGTTTACTACGCACAGATCTTCTCGTGTAAATTAAGAGCCGAAAACCACGCCACATTTCTTTGTTTTCTTTCTGTTCAAATGTGTAGATAGATTCTAAATAATTGTAATTTAAACTTTTCAATAAAAACAACTTAATCTGCAAAAGAAAAAGGCATAATATGGAGTAAATGTGACAAAACTAAGATTACTGAGTCTGATTTATGTTTAGAGTTCAAGAAGGTAAGATTTGTTTAATCTTTAGTTTCTAAGCTTCAGATTCTTTAGTTCAACATAATGATAACTTATATTTGTGCTTTATGTACTCTTCATCTTAATGGTAAATTTCTTCTCATTTGTGCTAGAAATACGATTACGTAGATTATCGAAACTGTCATCTATATGTCTTAGAATGGGTTTGTTATTAGCAGATACAATAAAAATGCATTTTAAACTATTTATAAGTTTAAAATGCATTTTTATTGTATCTGCTAATAACAAACCCATTCTAAGATATATAGATGACAGTTTCGATAATAATAAATAGAAAAATTCCAATAAGTTCCTCTATTTTGCAAATCCACTACGGAGAATACAAAATAATTCTTCTGGTATGTATCATCTTTATTAATTTAGTGGAACAAGTGTAGCTACATCTCTTATGAATATTCCGATAAAAATCTTGTGTTCGAACAATTGAGCTACTGGTTTTATCCTTATCATTAATAAAACTGTGTCAAATCACGGTAACTTTTGATAGTTTTACGGAAATATTTTACTTAAAAATTACATTTGTAAGGAAGGTAAAAGTGTAAAGCGTTGAAAGGTAGCGCACTATATCCTCAAGAGTTGATGAGATATTTCTTTTTGAAAGGGTTTGAGCACACCATTTATATTGGTTTTATTTTAGCACTGGTTTAATTGAGGCATAATAAAATAAGTTTGCAATAGTCAAATTAAAAATAAAAATAAATTGAGGTCTTATTTTTTATAGGCAACTGGCTGTCCGAAAAAAGTGGCCGCATTGCTTCTCTGCTAGAAAAAATAAGTTCATAAGCCTAGAAAATTTTTATTTCCTTAAACGGATGGTAACAATAGGTCGGTTTGTTCAACAGTGATTGCTTTGGTATCAAAAGATGGGAAAGATGATGTCAAGAAATATGTAAGAAAAAGCAACGGGCACAACGATGTAGACACATACGTCTTGTTCAATTTTTGGAAGCAAAAGTCTTCCTTATTGGATGCAAAAAGCAAAAGTAAATTATATACATGCGCGGTGTGTATATAATTTCTATTCAAAGATAAAATTGAAAATTTGTTTACTAAGGGTCTCGATCTTTCCACTCTCTAAGGACTGTGAGACAAAGAAAAAAGTACTTCACTATTTATTGAACTAGAAGTGAGAGTTTAACGGAAACATGATTTGACGTGAAATACACTGGGTTAGGACGAGTCTTTTTGTTTAGACAAGTTATGTAACTGATGAAGTAGGATAATTAACAATTTCTGAATAACAAGAAAACATTTCCCATCATCTCGAGTATTAGTTTAGTTCGAGCATTTAAATGGTGTGGTCGTGCAAATGTGCATCGCGCAGCGGCCCGGCGAGCCATCGTGCATCGAGGCGGAGTGGGCACCTGCCGAAGCGTTTTTGACGCAACAAAACCAGGGCCTGATTCAGAAGAATTAAGCTAAAACAATGAAAGGAGTTAAATATTACAACGCATGGTTAACAGCTAGCGAAAATTTACAGGCTCTGGTTGCTCAGCTGCGGCAACAAATGAACGAGTTACAAAGGCAATTATCCTAAAATACAGAACATAAAAGCCGTAAAGGTGGGATTGAATGCAGCACCAATGAAGAGGAATTACTCAGAGAACTTGGTGAAGACAGTGGAAATGAAATATATTGAATCAAGGTATCAAGAATTGCGCAACTATGATAAATAACGATCAGGTAAAAATTAATGTAAAAAACAACATACTTAAACAAAACATATGAATGGCACTCATATAAAGATAAATATACCAGACTTTCAAAAGTGATAACAAGAAGACTACATTCTACATGTAAGCCAGAAAATATAGTATAGAAACTTCGGGAAAAATGTTGAAAATTATAGAGGCAGTACATTTTTTAAAAAGAAAAGTAACAACTTCTCACCTTCAAAAATGGCGAGGAACGTAAGAAAGTATTTGACATAACTGAAATTCTGGGAATGAAAGTAAAGATAGTAGCAGTATGGAAAAAATTGTACCCCAATGTAAAAGATGCCAAGAATTTGGACATGCGCACAAATACTGAAAAAAGACCTGGTGTCTTAAATGTGCAGGCAAACATCAATCGAAAAAGTGCAAAATGGTCACTGAAATACAAATGCAACTAAATGTGCTAACTGCGGAAAAAGCACCCAGTAAGCTACAGAGGATGTAGGGTAGCTAAAGAAATGCAGAAAATATAAAAATTAAGTAACAAAAAGAAAAAGAAGCAACAACAGAAAAAAGAACTACAAATTCTAATTTAGTCAGAACGGAAGGAAAGTCTTCTGCAAGTATTATTGCTGCGGAAGAATCACAAGTTCAACCAAACAGAGAAGCTTCAAGCAATGATATGCTAGCAATGCTGATGGCTAGATTTGAAGAGAAAGAACAATTAATAAATAATCTTGTAAATAGAATAATAAAATTTGAGAGAGTTTGTAATAGAACTACAAACTCAGAAAAATAACTATAGATTACATATGAATAACTTTATGGAATGCTAACACAAAAATAGATGTGTGTTTAATAACTGAGACACATTTAATCACATAAATGTACAAATGTACATAAAAATAAGATATACCACACTGTCAAAATATAAAATTGAACCATTCCGAACAATCGCGTTAGTAGTTATAGAAATGTAAGAAACAACTTTGCTGTTTTAGCAATATATTCCCCCTCGGTATGAAATCGACGTACATGACTATCTAAGATTTTTAGACATTTAGAGGACGTTATATTATAGAAACTGATTTTAATGCTAAAAGTATAAGATGGGGCTTTAGACCAATCACTAGAAAAGGAAAATATTTCTATACATCAGCTATCGATCTAGGATGTGAATATCACTCCACGGAAAACCTACATATTAACCAACAGACACTAATAAAATACCAGATTTACTAGATTTTTTTATCACTAAGAAGATAACTGCTAATTATGTTAAAATAAAGGAATCATTTGATCTTACATATGATTATCCTTCAGTAATAATGACGGTGAGTAAATATATAACTAAAAAAATGTAACCCAATCCTAACTAAAAAATTAACAAGTTGGGAGTATTTCCAGTGGGAACTAAGTGAAAGAACAAAACTTAATGTTCCGTTGGAAACAATAGAACTAGAGACAGAAGTAAAGAAAGTTGTGGTCGATATTCAACAGGCAGCTTGCAACCACACGGTAGAAACTAAAAGAACAGCTGAAGATAACGTTCAACAGAAATATGTGAGTTAATTGCAGAAATAAGAAAAGCCAGAAGAAAATGGCAATAAAGCAAAAGTTTCGAAAATAAGAACATATACAATAAGCTCTTTCAGCAACTAAAAAGAGAGATACAAGAATAAAATAATTTGTTTTTTAATTAACATTTGCGTGAATTAGCAAACTGCAAAGATAATGACTACTCGCTTTGGAAAGCAAAAAAAAGTTGAGAAGACCGATCACCCAAATTCCCTCTATATAAACAAAAGAATGAAGATGGGCTAAACAGCAAACAAAAAGCAAACATAATGAATCAGATATATAAATGACCTGTAGGGAAAATTATTAGAAGAGGGAGAGGAAGTAAAACTTGTTGTCTTAAAAAAAGTAGCTAGCGAAATAAGAACAAACATCAACCCAAGAAAGACCTCTGATTACAATCTCATTATAGGGGCAGTGCTGTAGGAACTTTCAAGAAAAGGCATTTTCAAACTCACAAATTTGATAAATGCATCGTTTAGACTGAGACGTATACCAAGTGTGTGGAAGACTGCGGAAGTAATTATGATCCTGAAACCTGCACAATTATCAAACAAACTTAAGTTATACAGGTCTATTTCTTTACTACCAGTAATATCAAAACTTTTCGAGAAGCTGCTAGTAAAGAGGAAAAATAAAAAGATTATCAATTTGGATTTAGAACTCAACATTCCACAATAGATAAAATCGGCAGGATTACAGACCTAATAGAAAAAGTTTATGAAGGGGAAAAAATCGGTTTTTTTATTGTTTCATAAAGAACTCATAATATGTATAATTCCTAAAATCATACATAACAGATGGAATTTACAATCTAAAACAAGAAGAGAAATACTCAAAATTAAAACAAATTAAAGTAGGAGTACCACAAGAAAGCGTCCTTGGGCCTGTCTTGTATCTATTGTTTACCAAGAATGATTAACATCAAAATTGCTACGTTCGCCGATAGCATTGCTCTTTTAGCAAGGGGAACAAAAAAGTTACAAAAAACCACTAACAAATTTGGCAGATGGACTAAACAGGGGAGCATAAAATTAAACAAGCTAAAATCTGTAAATATAAATTTTTCAAATAAAAATTACCAAAACAATATACCTATCACAATAAACGGAACCTAGGTACTATATAAAAATGCTGCCTAATATCTAGGAATGAGCTTAGATGCAAAGCTTAGATGGAAAGGGCATACCAAGAAGAAAAGGAAAGAGCTAGATGCAAAATATAGAAAACTGTGTTGGTTAATTGGCAGAAACTTGCAATTATCAGTACACAACAAATTGCTTACCTATCATGTTAACACTAGTATGGAATTATGGCATAGAGCTTTGGGGCTGTGCTAAACCAACTAATGTAGATAACATACCAAAATTTCAAAATAAAGTATTCTGAAATATTGTGGATGCTCCTTGGTATCTCGGAATACAGATTTACACAGATACCCCATAATAGAGACCTTTAAAGCAAATTACGATCAGCATGAGATAGAAAAAAAGCTGAAAAGAACAAAAATCTCAGATCTTGTAAAAATTAAAAGTGAAAGTTACAAAAGTAGAGCACAGTGTAGTAGTATAAGTTAGCACAAACTGTTAGAACCTGAGAGACACCAATGTATAATATCTTAGTGTTAAGCTATTTAGTTCATTTATGTTAAAATAAAGTTATTGATAGATTGAATTCGATCAGGTGCAATATAACGCTTGAAAATTAAAAAAATCTCAAGTATTGAGGCATTGAGGCATTCACGCCGTTTTTGTGTTTTTGCTGGTGGGCTGGAGCACGGGAGCGAGTATTTTTAAATTGTTAAAATTAATTTTACGTCCGGTTTCATTATTATGTTTGGTGAGTGCCGAAAAATTATTGCATCCCCTATAGCTTGATATTTGTCTGTTTGTTGAGTCTTTGTAAGTTCCATCACAGCTACCACAAGATATTTCGTAATATTCTAGGGATTCGCGAGGGTAATGGTTTTTATTTGAGCGGACGAAGTCAGCATTACTGCGCCCCGATAAGCCGCAATTAAACGACTGCATAGAAGCGGCGTGTTGCAGCTTAAAAGTCCTTATTAACAATTTCAACTTTAACAAAAAAGTTTGATAGAGGATACACAATATTTATTAAGTTAAGATAATAGTTCTAAATTTCATTTCACTTCAGTGAACGGGGTAAAGTTAAAAATTGTTGTATTCTTCTTGAATTCTTTTTAAATGCTATGGTTGGAAAATAAATGTTAAGATAACATCGTAGACATTTTTCAAAAAATTTTTAGTTTAGAATTTGAACTCCACCTGCAAATAGTCATGTTGTGACTAATCCAGAAATGCTTTTTAAATATCAGATAAGCTTTTCCAACACATATTAACTAAATGTAAGTCAAATTGGACCTACACTGATCTTTTAAGCACTTTTCGTTTTCAATGGACACTTTCTAAACTTTAAAAATATTTAATCC
Source organism: Sinelater perroti (assembly GCA_036346155.1). Taxonomy (NCBI): domain Eukaryota; kingdom Metazoa; phylum Arthropoda; class Insecta; order Coleoptera; family Elateridae; genus Sinelater; species Sinelater perroti. Next base: position 30,274,871 of record JARFIY010000056.1, read on the forward strand.
AAAACCACAGCAGATCAAATGTTTCTTCTAACAGAACACTCTTTTCTACTAGTAAATAGAAAGAAAAGCCTCTAACTAGTCGAGTTAAATTAGTAAAAAAAAGACTATAAACTCGAAATTTTTGTGGGTACACGTATCAAGATGTTCCAAGGCGCATTCGATTTGTGAAAGCATCAGAAAAAAATGTTAGCACATATTTTTTTGTTATAATGCGAAAGTGCGAAATGCATTTATGCACGCAAAAAATGCATTTATTTGATGCATTTTTTGCAGACCCTAAAGAATTTTTCATTTCTCGCTTAATATTGGCCAAAATAAGCTCATTCTCGTTAATCGGGAGGTTTTGGAGTCTCTTATCACGAATATGATGCTTACAAAGTGCCCCGATGCACTTGGCGGGGTCGAAAAATCTTTGAAGTGCCTGGGCCTCTGCTGTAACTTGGCAACCACGCATCCATTGATTACAGTTGATAGGCCCAGACGGGAATCCGTTGCATACAATGCATTTTTTTGCAAAAACCATTTGGCATGTAGTTGTTACATATGTGCAAAAATGCATTGTTTGCAATGGATTCCTGTCTAAGCCAAAACACATTTTTGTTGTACTTAAAATGCTCTTTGAGTTACAGCAGGGGCCCAGGCACCTTGAAGTTTGAATACGGCCCTTTTGCAGAAAAGTGACCATTTTTATGATATTTTTTACGTAATGGCAAATATCTACCGTGCGATAAATGGCACACCGATAAATTTTAGTTTCCCAATTATCCGACACCTCACCAAATATTTTTAACCGAAACTCGCATGCGCTGAAATGCGATTCTCTTTTTTTCTGAAAACAGAACCCTGACTTACGTTTTTATTAAAAAGGGAACGTTTGTAACCCTTGAAAAAAAACATTGAAAACCCCTATTTATTTAATACTGTTGATAAGTGGCCATCTTGATAGGGTTTTATGTGAGTAGGCAATTTTTTTTGTAATAATATCTGAAAAAATTGTTTTTAAAAATAATTCAAATCGTATCATATGCAAATGAAACAATGCACTACTCATTTTCTCACTTTGGTGCATTAGAGCTCAGTTTAAAAATAAACATTGTTATCAGGGACCCCAAAAACCCGTATTCAGACAGTTTAAACTCGAAAAACAAACAAATTTGAGGTAATTCTTTAAAATCATTTCCATCCTCAGAGTTATGACTACCCCCCCAACGCCCCCCGACCCCAAGTGCATCAGAGCACTTTCTAAGCATCATATTCGTGATTAGCGACCCCATAAACCTTTCGAGTAATAGGAATGAGCATATTTTGGACAATATTAAGCGAGAAATAAAATATTCTTTAGAGTCAAATAAATGCATTTTTTGCGTGCACAAATGTACTTTCGCATTATAACAAAAAAATATGTGGTAACATTTTTTCTGAGGTTTTTAAAATCGAATGCGTACTGGAACGACTCGATACGTGTACTCACAAAAAAATTCTAGCTTTTTTACTAATTTGCCTCGACTAACTGGCCGATCGAGTTGCATCTAGGATGGTTGTAGTTTTTTTGGAATTTATTTGTCATGAGGATTTCAAAAATATTTTGGTGAACCTGGCTGTGTCAATTTACAATATTTCTTTGGAAGATAGCCTTAAGAAAAAGCTCTACCAAAATACATGCAATAGTTTTTTGTAGAAAATTTAATCTACATCTGTTGTTTCTGGCCTGATAAAATTCCAGGACCAGTAAAAACAAAACAATAGAATTATTTTTTAACATAATAAACGTTTATGTCGATTATACCTATTGCAGCTAAAGTTCGCTTCGTAGATATTCTTGTAAATCTCGCTGAATATGACGAATTTCTTCGCTTGTCTGTAGAGATGCGTAGGGAAGACTGCAGGAAGGATATAGCTTATGTTACTGTTGCACAACTTTGCATTGTGTCAATGTGTTCAAGTAGAAAGAAAATGTTATTGCATAGTCTACCATAAGTAAGTTAAGAAAAATCCTTCTATTTGACTTAATAGCTTTTTATCTCTTAATTAAATTTATTTTGATTCATTTGAAAAACATTTTAAATAATTGTTTATTAAATAAATCAATAAATATTCCGGTGTATTTTGTAAAATCTGACTAAAATAAAAGCAGCATTTAAATTTGACTAATATTCTGACAAAGATTTCAACGATAAAAATGATTATAATTCATCAGACGTGTGTGAGAATAATGATTACAGTGAAGATAGTAGCAATTACTCCTCAAACATATGGATTTTTTGATGTTCTTTGGACTTAATGAGGTATTTCTAGACCGTCATTTTCTTTTACTGCTAACTGCACGAACTAAAGTTTTTGATTTATAAAATACTAATGTGGTAAAAATATTGAACTTGCGATTGTCATTATTTATTTGAAAGAATGAAGAAAATATAAAAACAAAGTAAAAAATACCTTTATTGGCTGAAACAAATTTAAAGTAATCCGTACCTTTTTAGGACTTAGATTCTTGCAGCTCTATTTTATGCGCGCATAACAGATGATTTCACCTACTGCAGAAGTTTCTCCATTTCAGCAATAACAAATTTGATTGTAATGTTCCTAATAAGAAAATATTTAAAGTACTATGAATCACTGACTATTTTGTGACAGTTAATATCTCACAAAAAATATAAGCATAGATGAATCGCTAATAGGTTGCAAGGGAAGAAACATTGCATTCCTTTTAAGCGAATAAGATTTGGGATTAAAAGGTTTGTTTTGTGTGAAAGTTGATAATTATTATAATAACCCAGATTTAATTAATAAAATTGCAAGACAGAAAACGGATTGTATTGAGCGTTAAGGAGTTATAGAAAAACGTAAAGTCAAACGTAATATTTGAACGACAAGCTCTATTCATAATGACTATAAACAATTAGTAGGGAGGAAGAATAATAGAAAAACTAACCGTTATAGCGGACTATAATGTTAACATAGATATTACTGATTTAGTCAAGAACGGTTACATTTCTATGCATCGGATCGCCATAGACTCAAGAAATACTATATAAAATTTTTTAGACATAACAGTGTTTATCCCTTATAAACTAAAAAACTTGGTAAAGAAAAGGAAGAATAAATTTTATTTTAGACTTTAGTGGGAGCATTGTAGAAACTTACGCTGACAAAATCAATGCTTTTAGGCGAGGATCGAAAACAATAAAACCTTCTTAGTTAATCAAGGGTTACTTTCGTGCTGCAGCATCGAAAATTACAAAGAAAAATTTACAAAAAGAAAGATTATTTGCTACAAAAAGGGCGTACGAAGAAATTCAGATATTGATGTCCATACTGCTTTATGATAAAATTATATAAAAAAATCACAACAAAAACCTAGTCGAACTAGCGAGAGCTATAGACCACAAGAAATGAGAAAACCAGGACCCTCCTGTAAACGCTGAAAAGATAATCTGAATAAAGCAGAAAAAAAAGAATTATTAGTAACATTTTTTTTGAATTTTAAAGGATTATTGTTATTATCTTCTTCATCGATGTGTTCTTTGGCCATTTTTTATCGGTTTGCGCTATTACGTTAATTATATTTTTGCTAGGGGCTGATGGCACATGGTTATGCTCTCTTTCGACAAGGATGACACATTCTTCGAAAAGCACTTTATTTGACCGACCTGAACGTGCTTTGCCTTTGATGCTTATTCGGCAAAAAATGTTTTCGCCAATCTTTTAGAGTGGAATGTACAGGCGAATATTCACTGTACCTACCATCTACACATTGTTTTATACTACTGAGATTAAGATCTTCTTTAGTAGAAAATTTAATTACAGCTCGGTACTCGATTTCCAACATTGTGCGAAAATTACACGGCATTACCAGTTCAAGTGACTGTCGCTACGCGACTAAGACAAATTAATTGCTGGAATAGTTACGAACGTTCAATTAAACATGGCACTGTATGACACTAGCACTGAATTGTTTCTGTTATTACTGGACACACTTATGTGAAAAATTAACTTCGCAGTCTTTTGGTTATTAATGTTTTCTTATTTTTTTGTTTTAATATAAAATATAAATTTTCTCGTTCTAGTAAACATAAAAAATTTAATGAATATTAAACACAGAAGATAAAAATTTGACTCGAATGTTGAGATGCAGATAAATTAAACAGATAGTAATATTTACTTACGGTAGTTCTTTTTTTATCTATTGATTTAAAAATGATAAATAATTTTATGCAAAAGTGAATAAAAGAGGAGCAAACCTTTTGCTTTAAATTTTTCATGCTTATTTTGACTGTAAAGGAAATTCTAAAAATCCTAAATTGTTTTGAATACTTTTTTGAAGTTATAAATATGAACAAAAACAGCGGACAACATTCACTTATTGAAAGTGTCCCAAAATAAGCGGTAACCCTAGAACTAATGTCAGAAGACCATCTGAAACGCTGGGTGTTTGTTGATTGGGCGCTGGAGAATTAAGAAGTTGACTGCAATTTTGCTAAGATAATCATCTTTAGCAACTAGGGGAATTTTCACCTTAGTGGTTATATCAATAAGCAAAATTGTCGCATTTGGGCCATAGAAAATCCTTGAATCGTTCAAAAGCGGTCCATGCACACCCAAAGAGTAATAGTTTAGTGTGGATCTTATATTGCGGAAATAATTGAGTCATTTTTTTTAAATAAGGCCAGAAATGCACTGACTATCAATGGTGAACGTTATTGGAAGATGATAGTGGTTTTCTTTCAGCTTCATTTGGACTTCATGGATTTGGATGACTTGTGGTTTCAGCAGGATGGCGCCACCTGTCACGCGACTCGTAAAATAATGTAATTGTTAAAGTAATAATTTAATAGCAAGTTATCTCCCAAAATAGCGAAGTGAATTGGCCACCAAGACCTTGCGATTTTACATGGTGCGATTTTTTCCTTTAGATATTCGTGAGACCAAAGTTTATGCTGTAAAAAAATGATTCTTGAATTGAAAGTGAAAATTTCAAGAGTTATAGCCGGCACTAAGCCGCACCTAAGCAAAAAGTGATCGAGAAATTTGTAAGAAGACATTTATCAAATATTCTATTCCACTTTTGATGACAATGTTTAGCCTTTAAAATAATATAATAACTTTTCCGGGTAATGTTTTTTTCTACTAAAATCAAATCCTGCATTTCTTTTGGGATACTTTTCATTTACCAATATAATTTTGTTGTTAATTGTATAGATAAATGAAAATTTTTCAGTTATACGCCATACATTCCTCATAACTATCTTCCTCTGTGCCGTCCAGGCCATGCACGAAGCTCAAGCATTTTAAATGTCCGGGTACTTACGAGGCGGCGTAAAGCATCTTTTTGTGTCCTTGTTTGGATGCACAAAGGCGAAATCGCTCTAAAGCCAAGAACACCGCGTCGATCGGCCATAAACGTCGTGGGACACCATTACGGCCATGTAATGATAATTTGCAAAATTTCACCCCTTTTAGAAAGCAGTAAACGTTTTACTGCCTCTAAAACATGCCTGCATACGGCCGCGGCTCATTACGCGATTAATTTAAACTGGAAGGGCCGGCGTCGATGCGCCGGCACCGCGGTTCCTCAAAAAGTTTGTTCTGGCTCCGGAGCCTAATTCCGACTCATTAGGGGAATTTGGCGAGCAAGCGGACGAAATCGTGGCGGCCGTGTTTAAAACGGCGCTCGGGGTATGGAGGAAACCATCAAATGCAATTAGGAACAATTGGAAACGACCCAAATTGACTGGGAATTTGCATATGAATGAATCAAACATAGGCATGTCGCCCACGCAAATAGCTGCGGGTTTATGGCATAACTAATTGTGTAAATGAAGGTTCTTTCGGATGGCGTAATGTATGCGGCGCCACATGCACTTTAAAGTTCAGTGCTTTACGACTGATCTGCATTTTGTTCCTTCAGAGTAGTAAAACTTGTCCTCAGGTATAGTAATGATCCTGATCGCGTTTCATGGCTCACGAATCTTATAGCATGTTTGTTGATGATTAATAACTAGATTTCCATTGTTTAAAAATTAATTTTATAATTTTTTTTCTAAAAAATTAATCTATTTATTAAAACAAATCAAACTTAATTTTTCTCCACTTCAAACTTAGCTTAACAATATTATGTCCTGAAATTGGCAGTATTTAGGAGTAGAAGGCGCTTTATGGTAAAAGTCCAATATTAATAAAATAGACTGTTGTGCTACATTAGCGCACATTAGGTGCATTACGACTTCCTATTCCTTTATCGCTTTAAATAGTAAATTGTAATCTTATAGTAGTCTACCCCAAATTTCTTGCCCAAATTTAAAAGCTCACCTTTTTGGTCTTATCGGATGCACAACAAAAGCTTAGTGGTTTAGATGAAAAAATATTTAAAGGTTTCAAATACATCTCATATTTAAATTATAAATTTTGTCACTGCGTAGTTTTAGAAACTACAAATTGTAATTTTTTATCTTTAATTTTTATGGAGTGTTTTTATTCTTCTGTTATTTTATTTTATAAAGATTAAAATCTATACAATTTCCAATATTAATGGTAAAAGCTTAGAAAATATTTTATGTAATCCAACAAATGAATGTAAATTAGCGCTGGTTAGGATATTAGCACATCGCATTAACACTAACTAACATAATCCGAATTTCAAAATTTTATAGAAAATTATACAAAAAGTATGCTCATATAGGCTGCAAGATTTATAAAGATAAATATAAATCAAATATACACTTTCTGTATCCGCAAACAACTTTACTCTGAAGGTGTTTCCGGATATGTTGGACATAATAAATGTACGTATTTGGAAGATCATATCAGTAATAATGTAAAAACCCAAATTTGCTTTTTTGGCAGATTTAGTAGTATAAGACTACTATTGCAAAAACCTTTATGTGACGATTTCCAAAACATTTTATTGTAGTTTTTCGTTTCATGCCCCCCAACCTCAAAACCAACCTCATTCAGAACTGCCTCTCTCTCTTTATTTCTGGAATTTGAATGAAATTTTGCACACAAATTTATTGGGACAATGTCTCCTACAGTCGGTTAAGTAAGAGCGTGTTTGGGTTAATGTGGAAAAGAGATTATTTAAAAACATTTTCAAGTACATGTTGTACTCTGTCAGAACAAGGATGCTATTGTATCAATGTGTCTAGTCACCACCAGCGTTGATAATTGGCTGCCATCTTCGAGGCATGCTTTTAACCAAATTGATGGTGTATTCATCCGTCAAGGACTTCCAAATACAACAAATTTCTTGTGTTAACTGCTTAAAATTAAACACTCTTCTTCCACGAAGCATGTGCCTGATGTATGTCTATCTATACATTCCCAATCGGAATTGCATTGGGTGATGCAACCAAATCAAATTAGTGTTTTTCCACTCGATGCAAATTCCGTGTATCGAATTTCTCTCCTGCAATATTATTCTTGTACATGATTTTTACCTAACAAAGGTTTCTTTACTGAACTACGGCATTTTATGTTAGAGATGGGGTCGGATAACTACGTACGATATAACTACATCTTTCTGTTTCAATTTTGCTGCTCCTTGAAGCAATTGGTAAGTTCGGCTTCCGCGAAAACAAGTTCAAGATCTGTTTTTTGATTTTAGGAGACACTTTGCCTATCGAACCACGTTGCGATAAGTTATCGGCAGTTTTTGTTTCCTTATATGACTGTACGCGCTTGCTAATAAATGTTTTCGATTTATTCATGTACATAGCAGCCGTTGCATGAGACATTTTCGGACCTTTCGGGTGGGTACAAAGAAACTCACCCTCGTAGCACAACACATACTCATGGTGCTTTACGCGTTTCTCTAGTAAGAATTCAATGTCAACTAATTTTTTGCGACAAAGCATTAAGAACAAAAGTTCCCCTATTGACTCACAAAAGAATTCTGGCGATACCTTTTACCTTACCAACTGCTAGTTATGCCAAACACGTCTTTACTTAACTGACTATAAATTTATTAATGAGTGAAATCGACGAAAAAGGTGGAGTAAGCGATCTTTAAACGTTTATGAATTGTTTGTAAATCCCACTTCTCACTAGATTTAGCTCCTCAGTCCGCACTTAGGTATATATCTATGTACAGTCAAAAAATGCAGGAATGTAATTTTAAATATTTTCAATTCTTTTGTTCAGCTCACATTAGTGTAATTAGATTTTTACATCAGATCGCTACATTATGAAATTTACCGACTTCTTGGGGGATTTGCCACAAGTAATATTTTCTAATAGGGGAATATTAGCATTATATTCTATTTGTATAGTTAAGCAAATACATTTATACCCCTCTGATCCAACATCTAAAGCACTACGGTGCCACACTACTTCCTTTAACAAATTTTTGTAGTCAATATATAATAAATAATAATATCAAAATTAAGTTGCATTTATTAAGCTACTCGCAAGTACTAAAAATAGTCATCGGTTTTAATTTGTCCGTGTGTTGTTATTTATAATTTTTCTTTAGCTATTATAAAACATTTAATCAAAAAATAAAAAAAGCAATGAAAAATTTTTACTTTTAAGTTTGCTCATTGTGTGTATAGTGTTGGAAATAATGTGGATTAAAATTTCTGGACTTTACGTGAGAAACTTGATAAAAATTTATTATGTAACGGATGAGTCTTTTTTTTATTTTAAATACTGCACATTTACAATCTGTTGAACATCAACAATTAGTAAATAGTTTGGCTAATAGACATGGAATATCCTGTAAGAATAAAATCCACTGACTTCATTCTTGCTTAGTAAGATCGAACTGCGTCGGTGCTGAAGAGGTCACAAATTACACTGACCACTGAAATCGTGTCTCTAAGTCTAATGGATCGTATCTTTTTAAACGTTTAATACACTGTTTTTCAAGCAAATTTGCTGCTAGGATGTTAGGGTGAGCACTAATTTTTCTTAGATATGATGCATTAGCTCTGCGAATTTCCTCGTGTGCGGTTGGAAGAGGAAGATCCTGTTGAAGAACCCAATTAGGGACATAACGTGGAGCGTTAGCTATCGTCCTTACGACTTTATTTCGGAAGCGTTGAAGGATTTCCAAGTTGGATTGCTGGCCGATCCCCAGAGTTGGAGTCCGTATGTCCATATCGGTTTCATGATTGTTTTATACAGTAGCAACTTATTTTCTATGGATAAGGAGAATTTTCTTCCAATTAACCAATACATTTGTCGGAATTTGAGTCCTAATTGCATTCGTTTTTTCATTATGTGTGTTTTCCATGTGAGGCGTCTGTCCAGATGAATTCCCAAGTATTTGACGTTATCCTGTTGAGGAATAGGTTCACCATTAAGTGTCTCTGATAGGCAGATTTATGTTCGTAGTGTAAAGGTTGTTTTTACGGATTTTGTTTCGTTAACCTGTATACGCCATAATTGTAGCCAGGTAAGTATTTTATTGAGAATGATTTGGAGGTAGTTAGAAGCTATACGAGGGTTTGAGTGTGATGCCAGCATTGCTGTATCATCGGCATAGGTGGCTGTGAGTGATTGAGGAATTGTGGGCAAATCTGCTGTATATATAAGGTAAAGAACTGGTCCTAATATACTTCCCTGTGGCACTCCTGAGTATTTCGGATAGAGGTCAGTCAATACTTCTCTTAGTTTAATTTGAAAAGTTCGTCCTTCTAGGTATGACCGGATAAGTTGTGGAAGATCCCTTCTAATTTTGTATATTAGTCCCGTGTGCCAAACCTTGTCGAAGGCTTGTCGAATGTCGAGGAATACAGCAGTGCAGTATCTTTTAAGATTCAAATCGTGGTTTATTTTTGTCACTATTCGATGAACTTGTTCTATTGTACCGTGTCGTTCCGTGAAACCAAACTGATATTGTGGGAGTATATTTCTGTCTGCAAGCATGGTTTGTATTTATTGTAGAAGCAGTTTTTCAAATAGTTTAGAGACTATAGGTAGCAGGCTAATTGGTCGGTAAGAGGTAATGTCCTCTGGGTTTTCCGGGTTTGAAATCATTAGTATTTGCCCAAATTTCCACTGTTCGGGGAATATTTTAAGTCTTAGAGCTGCATATATATATATATATATATATATATATATATATATATATATATATATATATATATATATATATATATATATAATATAGGGTATTGAGCTGGAACACTGTAGACATGTGCTTTGCAAATGCTGCTGCTTTTTCTTCGTCGCTTCGAGCCCAACTACCATTTGAGAGTCTGATTGGGGGTAGAAATGTAGTTGGTCTTTTTAATTTCTTTGTTGCTCTCCAGAGTGAGGCATCTGTGGCTTCGTAAGGTGTTCAACTGGATAGGTAATTTTGTATTTTCTGATTTTGGGGCTGTTTCCGGAGAGTTTTTAAATTTTGGGTAGCATGGTTAAAATTAGTTTTGTGGGGATCTACTGTTTTTGCCAAATTCGTCGAAGTCTTCGTTTTTTAGCTATTTTCTGTTTAATAAACAGAGGGCAACGATCAAGTGTACTCTGTTCTTCGTTGTCAGGAGTTGGTTCCCAAGCAGCATCCTGTAAGGTTTGGTTGAGATGTTCCACTGCATTAAATAGATCAATGTCCGTTTTCAAAGGAATGTTTAATTTCACCTTTTCTTGGATGATCTCTCGAAAATACTCCTAGTTTGTTCGCTTACTATACAAAGTTGGACGGGTAGCTCTTGTTAGTATTTTTGCGCTGTATGTTACAATTATTGGGGAGTGGTCAGATGAAAGGTCTAGATTGGATTCAGCTTTGGTGTATCTATCAGATATTCCTTTGATTACACAAAAATCCAGGAGATCAGGAAGTTTTCGTCGATCGATAGGCCAGTAGGTAGGCTGACTTGTTGATAGGTATTGAAGATTGTTATTCTCAATGGATTTCAATAACTCCCTGCCTCTGGTGACCGTAACCCTAGATCCCCAAGTTTGGTGTTTTGCGTTATAGTCTCCTCCTGCTATAAAGCTGAGTCCGAGCGTTTGGAAGAAGTCGGTGAACAGCTGTTTAGTTATGTTGTGCTTGGGCGGGCAGTAAATTGCAGAGAATAGTATTTCCTTGTTCTGTTCTTGTACAACGATGGTGGTAGCTTGTAAGTATTGCTGGTGATATTTGGGTAGTTCATAGTGGTTTAAAGCATTTTTAACTATGAGTGCAGTTCCTGCATGAGCAGTGTTGTCTGGATGATTGGTTGCATAGATTGAATATTTGGGAATTTTCATGAATGTCTTGTGGGTGAAATGTGTTTCCGATATCATCATAATATCAATGTTGTTGTTTATGAGGAATTGTTTGACTTCTAAATTATTGTGCTAGTCCGTTGGCGTTTCAGATTGAGATTTTTAAGGTATTATCCATTATGATTGAAATTTGCTGACCAGGGCTGTTAAGAGATTGAGCATAGTGTCCATCATTTTTTCTAGATTGATATTTGATGTAGGTGAATTTTTGTTGGGTAGTTGTGATGTGGTTCTGGGCTGATTCCTTGCGTTCTTTGTGAGTACGTCAGTCCCTGTTGTACTAATGAGTTTGAAGGAGGTGTAGTTTTAGCTTGCCTGGATCGTAAGGGGGGAAATTTTCGTTTTTATATTTCCTTGGCTACTGTACATCCTCTATAATTAGCTGGGTGGTTGCCCTGACAAGTAACGCATTTTACGTCTGTACTTTTAGTTTTACGCACATAGTCCTTGCTTTGGTGTTCGTCGGCGCACATTAATAAATCAATTTTATAGATATCTTTGTTATTATCTTGTTGCTGAAGTTCTACAAAGAAGATGGGTAGCGGAAGTTTTGTGATTCTGTGTTTTATGTTATGAATGTTCAATACTTAATGTCCGTGATTTGTAATTTCTGTCGCTAGTTCGAGGTCGGTTGAGGGATGCATGTCTCGCAGCACCACTTTATATTTTCTATCGGTTTTATTTTGAAACGAGTGGAACTTTGTATGATTGTCTTTTAATATTTTAACAATGGTGTTGTAATGTTCGGCTTTGTGGAGCTGTATTTTGATTTGCGTGGTTCCTATCAGTTTGAGTGTGTATTGATCTTTTACTCTTTCTTTTAACATGTTGATAAGGGGTTTGGTATTATTAACTTCGTAAACAAATGTTGGTGGTGGTTGTACTTCTTCCGTGCTGGTATTTTCGATCCGCTCTTCTGCGAGAGACTGATATCGGTTTGAAGTTTCTGTAGCATTTAACCAGTAATTGTCTGTTTTCGTTTGTTTCGAATGGCGATGTATGTCATTATCAGAGCGTTTCGTCTTTTTTGGATTTGGCGTTTCCCAGGAATCGTCATTATTTGTTTGCATTGGAGTGATTGCTGAATGTTGATTTCTGTTTTGCGGTGAATAGTTTGGGAAACAATGCGGCATTACTTGAACTTGTGGCTGCGGTTGCGATTGTGAGGCTAAGTATGGCTGTTGTAATTGCTGTATCGGTAAATTTTGTTGAAATGTGCCTTGATTGATTTGTTGGCCGTACGTCACAGGTTGTTGATTTTGCGAGTACTGATACCCGTAATTCGGCACGCCTAGCATGGAGGCCTTATTTTCGTGAAATATTATTAAATGTAAATAAAATTTATAACTGACCTTTTATCTTAAATAGCACGGGCGGCCGGCGTCGAACGCCTCGGGCACCAATATGTCGAAGTGCACACACGTCCGTTGGTTTCGAAATATGAGTGGGGAATCGGATGAGGGTACTTGTTGATATATCATCGTGATACTGGATATATAAGCCGTAGTGCTCAGAAATGGTTTTTTTTTAAGGCACTCAATTCTATTAGAGTATAAGAGGCGAGTACCCTTCTTCTAAATCACTAAAATAGGTTAAGTATATTTTAAGGTTACTATCAACGTGTATTATGGTATGTAATTAGCGTAACACTTTAAAGTTATTTTGTAAGCATGTAAAAAATTTTTATTGTTTCAAAAACTTGATTTTGAATTTTTGTCAAATTTAAATTGCGATACTATGAGCCAGCCACATTAGGCGAACTTCAGGCAGGTGGCTAACCTAACCTGTTAATTTATAAGAAAATATACTTCACTACCAAAAGAAGATGTTTGACGGTCGGAGAGCATTTGGTGTTTGCTTTTATTTCGCAGTTATCGTGCCAAATTCGTAAATGGGTAAAATCGACTAAAGAAGTGAGGGAAACGATCTTCAAATGTTTTTGAGTTTTTGGAAATATTTGACAGTTTTTGTCATATTTGGAACTAATTTGTTGTAGATGTTTCTTAAACGTTTAAAAATAGAGAAGATTAAATAAGGGAGAGGAAAGATGTGATTAGATATATATATATTAAATTCTGCTTAGATTTTTGTAAAAACGAAATTTGTGTGCTTTTTCGTGGCGTTGCTGTATCCATTTTAACAACGGCTTTTGTTTTGCAAGTTTTTTGTTAGGAGAGCCTTTAAATATTTTATTCATATCTGTAATATACACTCTACTGTCTTCTTTAACTATAGTTTTAGGGTTTCTTTTCTTTTTTAACTTATTTTACGTTACTAGTTTCATTAAGCCTTTTCTTTGACTATCTTTTTATGTTAAATCTTTATTTTTTTGTACCTTCTAGCTTTTATTCATTTGTTTCTGTTTCTGTTACTTGTATTGTTTTTGTTATTTTTACAAGTTGCCGTTTTAAATTTAATGTTCACTTTTTACGTTGGAAATTTTTAAAAATAACATTTTGCTGTTCTTTATCTTAAGAGGTATCGTAATTTTTTAGTACCTTAATGAAATTAAAGCAATTATTTTATAGAATGATTATATTATTGAAATGTTTATTATCACTCATAAAACACATTCTACTTCTCTAATTTTCTGAAATCCCTAAAAATGTTTTTAAATGCTCTTAGCAACCTCACACATTAATTTATAGGAGTGATTTTTGGGTGAGCTTCTCCCACTACTCTAATATGTGTTTAGAATTCTTCTAGACTTTTTCTTACATCGCTCATTATTTGACAAAGTATCGTACTTGAATCTGAATTAAAAATAATTTAACTAGATAGATAATTTATTGTAGTTATTACACAAATACATCATTGTTCGTTTATTGTATTTGATACTTTTATAGATACAGGATGATTTGAAGTGTTTATCTATGTTCTTGAAATATTGAAATAACAAGGTATTCTTTGCCTAATTTTATTTTAAATTTTTGTTGCATCTTTCTGTTTAGTTAAGATGTATCTATGGAAGCTTTGACCATTTAATAACGAAGTAAAATAAATTTTTAATTTTTAAATATATTTGTGACTTAGAAATTTGACAAAAAGCAGACTAAAAAAACTAGACTAAGAAAATTGTAATAAAAAATAATGTTATTTTTTATCTACTACATAAAGCATGCCTTTGGTAGAGGTAATAGTTGACAATTTAGTCAATGATAAAAATTTAATTTGCTTTTTGACGGAGTATATTTAAAAAAATGGCAAAATATTACCTAATTCTCATCACTAAAAGAAGTATATAGAGCATCGACATATAGAGGTCTTGTGGCACTTAAAATAAAATTTAAAAATATAATTTTAAATATTTTAATTATATTATTGACTAGGCTGCTACTAGCGGAGTTACAGGTGGATGATAGTAAACGGACCCTAGATGTGGAGGTTAGTTGCGAATATATTGAATAAATAATCCCCGACCAAAAAACGGCGTTGCTGGAGACCGTAGCGGATAAACCTTGCTTTCCTCAAAAATGCTGCAATGTTCAACAAAAGCAACGTGTCATGGCGAGTATAGCCGCTAGTAAATAAGCATACCCAAATTTCCTTGGAGCGAAAAAATGTGTTGTTTATTATCTAGTGAAGGTAGAGAGCAGTTAGCTTGATACAATTACAGCAGAAGGAGAGCCAAGGCATCGATAAAGATCATCAATCACAACAAAGCTACAACACAGGATAGAAGGCAACGGGAAACCACTACCTGGTAAAACAAAGTAGTACATAAAACTATAATCCTCTAATCTAATCAATATACGCAGAAATAATATGAATATGACCCCGACTCCGCGACTCACTTTGAAAGATGAAATAGTATTAAGAATCATTGGGAAGAAATCAACATAGTCACATGAAATATCAGAGGCATGTATGCTTCAGGAAAATTAACCAATACAATTAAAAAATGAAAAGATTGAATATTTATTTTGGGAATAAGTGAAACGTGCGCTTAATAATAATGATGCATGTCATTCTAGAACTAAGCACCAAAATGAAATAGGATCACTCTGATAGTAAAATAAATAGATAAGATAAATAAAACTTTACTGTTGTTTCTGATAGAGTAACAGTAAATGTAAATATAATTCAATTCGACTACCAAAGCAGACGATGTAGAAGTGTAATAATTTTGCGAAGAAATAAGCTAAGCACTTCAGGCAGCAAAGAAACATAACATTAATATAGTAATGGAAGTTTTTAACTCAAAAATAGCCCAATATAAATGCCTATATAAAATTGGAAATTAATTTTAATGTGACGACATAGTACAATTTTTAAGAAGAAAATCTAGTTTTTCTAAAAACCTTTTTTGTATTACCACCTTGAAGTTTCTGTACTTGGAAATCTTCGAGCGTTATGCAGGTATTATAGTTAGAAACAGAATTGACTTTATAATAATTAACAAGGATACAAGAATGGTACCCTAACCTTTAAAACTTATTCTCAAGCTAATATGAGATTGGATCATAATCTTGCATTACCAAAATCTAAAACATACCAGCAGAAAATAAAAATATTGAACAAAATTGGTTACAATAAAAAAAACAATTATTAATATAAGAACGGACGATTTAAAACTCAGTAAATGACAAGAAAAGCATGAATGAATGAAATGACGATCCTTGAACTAACCGAGAAACATAGATTATCTAAAAAAAATAAATAACGTTATTGAAAAATATATAAAATATAACAAAAAAGATCAAGGCTGCTAAAAAAGCACGGCTTAGGAGAAATTGCTAAGAATACAAGTTTTGCAAGAGAAACAAGATAACTTCCACCTATACAAAAAATAAAAAAGAAATGACAGGAACAAGTCAGAAAAGATAAGCAAAAATATATTAGTAGACAAAAACAACAAAATAACCATAAATTCCGAGCAAAAATGTTGACTTAAAAAAACTACCCCGAAACCTTTTCACCCACAACAGGCCTTTAAAATTTAAAATACACAATAATGGCGAAGGCCCAAAATATTCAGATATATAAAGTTGGAAAAGCTATACAATCATTAAAAACAGGGAAAGCGATGGGTCCTGATAAAATTTTAACAGAAATGTTAAAGCTGACGATGAATTGAAAAGTTTAACAGAACTAATTAATAATGTATACTCAACAGGAATAATTCAAAAAAAAGGTTAATTTTTAGTTTCGTTACTCTGCCAAAAATAAAAATTTTTCGGAAACGCAACGAATTTAGAGCAGTAAGTCTGATGAGTCATGCTCTCAAAATACTACTACGTATTATACATCGGAGGAAGAAAACGTTAAGAATACACTGTTTCGATTTAAGAACAACTTAAAGGAGGCATTGTTAGACATTAATGTTCTTCTACAATGGTGCAGAGACATGAAAAGTTGTTATTTTATTAAATCATTTAAATTTAGTCAACAGAGATATTTGACTTATTAGAAATCTGAATTAAAATCAGAAAGCTTAGATTAAAATAAAAGAATTTGATACAGTCAAAGGTGTCCGTCAAGGCTGTGTATTGTCACCGTTATTGTTTAATCTTTACACTAAAACAATATTTAAAAAATTAATCATTTGCAATACACGGACAACACAATACTACTGACAGAAGCAAGAGATTATATGCAGAAAACACTAAATTTAGATATTCAAAAAAGCGGAAAGTTTAGATTAACTATAAACATTAAGGAAACTAAAACTATGGTTATCGCAAAACAACAAGCAAATAATACTCATATAACAATAAACAGCGAAGTATTAAAAAATACGTGGTTAATTAAACATTTAGGCTACATATTAGATGTCAGAGTACGTACATGACAAAGGTGATAAGCAGAATCAAACAATTAAAACAATCATTTATAAAAATTAACAAAGTTTAATGCAAAAACCTAAGCCTAGAGTTAAGAATTTAACTACATATTTTCTACCTTCTTGTATGTTGCAAAGTGCTGGACGGTTAATGAAGCTGAAATTAAGAAATTATATTCCTTCAAAATATGAATTTATCGTAAAGCCCTGAAAATACCATGAATGGAGCAACGAAGAAGTCTGCAAAGGTTAAACAAAGATACGGAAATAGAACTTGCCATAAAAAGAAGGAAATTAAATTAGTTTGGGCACTTGAAAAAATTAAGGAAGGTAATATAGAAGGAAAGAGAAGTGTGGGAAGCAGGACTTCATGGTTAAAGAATTTTAGAGACTGCGGAAAAGTAGTGATTCTTTATTTAGAGCCGCAGCTAACAAAGTACAGACGGCATTATTGATCAGAAACCTCCGATGGGAAAGACATTACAAAAAGAAGAATTGATAGTATGTTCTGTTTATTACAATCGAACACTTTTTCTGTTTTGATAATACAGTCTACCAAAATACTTTATAGTTGATATACGGGGTCCGGCAGAGAGATATTACTTTTTTGAGATGGGTTGGTAGTAGAAGAGCTAGCGCATGTACAATGGTTGATATACACTCGTTGTTAGTAGCCATGAAGTCATGGGTCTTTGTTTACGACACCTTTGTTGCAACAGGTAATTTGTTGGTGCAGGCACAGCGATGATTTCTAACTCACTTCAATGTTGGTCAAACGGGTGCCGTTACATTTTGCCCAACAGTACTGAAGTGGATTAACATCTTCAGTCTGAGAGGAACTGCACGATCTGGAACAGCTTGAGGAGGGGGAAGTGTGATCGGATTGTTAGAACACCAGAAAACACAGAAAAAGTTGGATATACTGTAAAGGTGAGCTCTTGTCGCTCAGCGACATGACAGACAGGTCAGTTCGCCGAATTTTGCACTTTGATATTTACTTTTATCCTTACAAAATCATGGTGTAACGATGTCGCGAGAATTTTTGATGCTTAAATTGAGAAGATAGTAATCCGACATCTTCTCAATTTAAGCATCATTGATAGAGTTTGGTTTCAACAGGATGGGGCTACTTGCCATTCCTCAAGTAAATTCATAGCTTTTTTAAGTGGGCATGTGGAGTAGCTCCCTCACTCATAAGATCTTTCACCGGGTGATTATTTCTTATGGGGCTACTATTAAAGCTCAGGTTTACATTGAAAGACCACGGACCCTGAAATTATTTCGGAAGCCATAACTTCAGAAATTCAAGCAATTCCCGCGCTTTGCTTGAAAGGTGTATAGACAATTTTTCCACCCGCCTGCATCAATGTTTGGACAAGAATGGTCGCCACTTGGATGGCGCCATTTTTTTACACCTGAATTACATTCTTTTTGCTTGTGCTACATGTTCCTTAAATGGCGTTACATGTGTAATCAAAAACACCTATATTAGAATGTTTTGAAAAACGTAACACCTTGCTATCGGGCACTGTACAAATCCAAAAAGTTAGAGAGATATAATTATTGTTTAAACTCTACTTTATCAATTCAAAAATTTCCAATTAGCTAATGAAATATAAGAAACAAAAAGTTCAGTGTCTATAAAGGTAATTTGAACTGATGGTTGCTTTTTTGTTATCTATTATATTAATTTTTGTAAAAAAACTGATTTGAAGAATATTTTACGATTTACGTGTATGAAAAAAAGATTCGTCAATTGAATTAGAACAGTCACCTAAGAAAATATTAATACATTTCTGTTTTACCAAGAAATTCTGTACTATTAACTAGATGTTTTGCTGAATCTAAAATTGTAGACGTGGAACAATATGGTTCCTTAGAAGGAATTGCAGCCATTACTTGGCTAAATTAGCATCGCCATTAAGAATTAAGCGCTAACTGTTGCGGATTTTTTCACAAGGCGGACAATGAGGCCCGCTGTATCGCAGAGCACAATTCGACACCGCGTGTCATCAATGGCGCAATTTGCAATCTGCCCGTCGTCGATGCGTAGTTAAACAGCTGCAGCCTTGCTTGGAGGCTCTTAATTAAGTCTACTTTAATCTAAACGAAGCCGGGCGACTTATCGCCGAACGGACAATCAGCTCTTGAGCCGGCGCGCTCCAGTGTGAGTCGGCCTGTCGGCGCATCAAACGCCGGGATGTGTTAGTTGGGGTTAATGCGACATGCTAATATCCTAACCGTCGCTAATTTACATTCATTTGCTGGATTACATAAACTACGGGCTCTTTCATCGCGCCGATTATGATTCACGCGCTTAATGGAAATCAAGGAAAAGTTTAATAATGACAAATTTTTAAAGAACGCGCTAGCCTTGAACCCGCGGGAAGACGCCACCACCTCGCCGGCCGCTGCTTCATTCATTGCTCATTGCATTAGCGATGTCATCCTGTCACATATTAGAAGATGGAGGCTCGCTGTGTTTACATTGCAGATGATATCATGTCAGGCACATCAATTAAGGGACCTACTGCGTTTTCCATTAATTATTTTCCCCATCCACCGGCCCCACGACGCTCGAACTTGCTTTGTTGCCCAAGAAATCTTTGTTTCCCTCGGTGCCATTCTAAAACTAGATCTGTGTAATAAACGCGAGGTGCAATAAAATTTATTGTTATTGAATATTTGCATGATATGCTTCAAAGGTTAACTAATAATGATTGTTGCTATGTCTAGCGGGGATTCTGTAACGCAGTTCATCACTTCCAGGACACGAGTCACTCGCGTTTCAGTAGGTTTTCAGTTATCTCATACGTTTTCAGTATTTAAATCTGAAAGATTGTTGCTCATTGTTTTTGATACATTGGAGATGTTAAATTATTATTTTGAAAGTGTTGAGGTAACATAGATATGACAAGAAAAGAACAATATGTTGTCATTTATATAGGGCGATTCAAATTTAACTTTAAGATTTCAATTACGCGCTGTTAACTTCTGTGAATGTTGGAAGTTGGTATTTAAACACTTGGCAAAGTCACCATGGCGCCGTATATATACGGTTATACGAAGGAAACTTCGACCATCGTTAGATGCAATAATGTACCAAGTGAGCATGCAATTTGTGATCTAGTTCAAAAGTTGGAAGCAGGTAGTATGCTTATTGATAAAGCAAGGGTTAGATACCAGCGCAACGGTCGTTCAGGTGACAATATTGATAGTGTGCACTACGCAACGCATTTTAACAAAGGATGTGATTTACAGGATATAAAATTCAATTGACTCAAGAAACGGATCACCAGAAACGCCGTGCATTTATGAACTGGGTTTTAGAGAACACAAGTGATGCTGATTTAAAAAAAAAAACTTATATTGAGCAATGGAGCTAATTAAATAACTTTGTGAAAATTTAAATGCTATTTACTTAAACCAATGTATCTAGCATAATGCATTGTTTGGTGTGTATTGAGGACTGGAGGAATTATTGGTCTGTGTTTTTTTGAAGACGGAACTGGAAACGCTGTTACAGTCCATGGTGTACGCTATCGGGAGACGCTAAACAACTATTTTTTTAATTGAACCAACGACTTAAACTTGATTTACATGTGGTTGTAACAAGATGGAGTCGCATGTCACATAGCACATAAAACAATTACTTTTTTTGCGCACTGCAGCCTCATGGGCTTATTGCGCCCACTAACATGCACTTAAATGCTAGGACATTCACACACACCCATCGGTTGAGTGAGACTCGAACTCGCACGCGCCGGCTAGAAGACTGGTATGGTATGGTTGAACCATATGAGCCACCGCGTCCTCAACAACTTCAAACCAAATTTTTTAGTATTGTTATCTCGTAGAGAATAACATCGACTGGCCACTGCAATTTTGTGATCTAACCCCATTAGACTTTTCCTCTAGAGATATTTGAAGGAAAGCGTTTAGGTCAGCATACCTGCTACGAGTGCAGGGCTAAAACAGATCATTAGGCGTGCAATTTTTAAAATAACGTCGCATTTATAGAAAAGCATTATGGAAAATATCGCTAAAAGAGTGATTGTATGTTAGCTAAGTTGTTGGGTGTATTTTTGCGGACATCGTATTTTACACATAACTATTAAATCTGTATTTAAAACTGATAGCAATGAAATTCGGATGAAATTCTATATTTTGTGTTTTATTCAGGAAAACATCCTAAATTTAATTTGGATTATCCTTCAATTCTAAGTGTAAGGTATCAATGCCAATTTAAGTATATAGTTATTTATATCCTAAAAAAGAACACCCCTACATTTACTAAACACAAGGTTTCCTTTCTACCAATCCATCACATCTAGTCGTTGAAGCTATTAGGTCTATATTTTGCTGAAAAAATTAATAATTTAATGAACATTATATAAAAAATTCTATAACTCCGACAAGATTCAAAAACAGAATATATTGGTTTAATTCCCCAAAGATTACAGTAATTTTTAACCATTATTTTTTCGTAAAGCAAAGCTAATGCAATGGTTTGCTTATTTTTCTT
This sequence comes from Sinelater perroti, assembly GCA_036346155.1. Lineage (NCBI taxonomy): Eukaryota > Metazoa > Arthropoda > Insecta > Coleoptera > Elateridae > Sinelater > Sinelater perroti. The sequence continues at coordinate 30,296,386 of JARFIY010000056.1, forward strand.
ACCAATTTGTTAGGAGATAATGGAATTCGTTTATTTAGAATTTTCACTTATTTGAATAGAACAGAAAATATAAAAATTAGTTGATAAACTAATTATAAAAAAATAATATCGTTTATGCTCACAGAACAATACTTGCCATTTAGTTATCAATTATTTTTGATGATATCGCCCTGCAGCCTCAACTTAAAGTTCTGCATTGCTGATACAGCTGCGATCGCGTTGCGAATAGTATCCTTAATACTACGGCGTGCGTTAAAAACTTCAACATTTAGATCCCCACACAAAGAAATCGCAAGGAAACTATTTGTCTCAGAATTTCACCAGAAATTTGCTTTTGTGTGTGCGGTAGCGCCATCGTGTTGGAACCATAGTAGTGTATTTGCATATTCGTTGAGTATGGGTTTCAAGAGATCACAGCATTCATCTTGCTTTCTCAAAAAGTATGGCTCTATGATGCCAAATTTCGTAATAACTCACTAAACACTTACACGTTTATTGTAGACAGATCATTTATGGATCTATCAAGGATTTTGCAAAAATTCTGCTTTTTGACCCAGCTCGATAAATAAAAAGAAGCTTTGTCATTGGAACATTTGGCAATATGTTCTCGCAAATAGCCGATTTGGTGCACCAGTCACATTCTTTAAGTATCTGAAGCACCACCAGTTCGTATGGATGGGACACGAGATTGCAGTATAGAAGTTTCCGCATTCTCCTGTCCATATTCTCAAAGTGAGAGTTTGAGTAGCAGAAAAACGTCGTGACGATGTGGTAATAGCCTGCTTTATTGCTGCGGTATTCTCGGGTGTCCGAACGCTACGAGATCTACTGGGTGATTTCCGTTTTAATGCTGAACCAGTCTGCCAAAAATTGGGTACCCACAACATGATGATTTTCTTGGTTGGAACTCTTTCGTGGCGACCTGGTAAAAAATTTATAGGAAATAATCGCTGCATTACAATCACAAATTTACCATTTTAAAATAAGTCTCCAACACAAACGCATATTGTTCACCACTCCAGGCCATGACGGGTGCTAAAATGGTGAACCTGCTCTTCAAGGACGTACGACTTGAGTACGAATAAAAGATTATTCTGCCGGACCCTGTATAAATTCTTACTTGACAAACATTTACCATAATAAAACATGCAATAGTGTAGTATGCTGAATATATAGGATATGAATTTACATTTTTTTTAGTATCTGAATTATTTTATGCGTTGTTGACATTTATATGCAATAATAAAAATATCTTGGAGTAATTAGCTTTATTAGAAAAATATAGGATAATTCTAAATATAACTCTGAAGCGTTGGAAGAGATAAAAAACAGTGCGCTTTTAAATAAAACTTGATGGACATATATTACCATTGTCCATTTAAAAATTATAATAATATTCCAACATTTTTTTAAAACTTTTAACACCGGTGAGTTGTATTGTGTCTTTAGTAATGAGTGCATAGAACAGCTTTTTTTGTATTGCTGATTTTTTCCCATACAAATTTTATGTTTTGTGATGTACTCATCTTTTTAGTAAAATATCAATAACTCATAAATTAAGTCAGCCTCGATATTTTTAATCAGTTCTTTTCAGTTTTTGTACTTTCTCTTACTGTTTTTGCCATTTTTTTAATCCTACAGATAATTTGTGATGCTTTGTCTGTCCCTGTTGTGGTTTGCGACTTATTTATCATTAAAAACACGTCCGCCTATATTTCGTCAACAATCACATTTAATGCAAAGCATCGAGTAGTCGATGCAGCGCGCGTATCTATTAGTATTTCACGGCTACTGTTATTCGTTGATATTGTACTTGTTATTATAGCAGATCTATAGGTTATTGCTGTAAAAACTGATTTTCATCCAAATTAAGTGCGATCAACTTATAAAATATTACGAAACGCAGAAATTCTAAAATTTTTCTTCTGACAGATAAATGTTTTTTTTGTTTAAAACATGGGGAGAGTTTTAATAGATTAGTTAAAACTGATTCTAAAATAAAAATAGGGGTTAAACGAGACGACAGTGAAAAATATTAAATTTTGTAATACAGTCAAATCAACTTACAATATTATACCTGGTAGCGTCATAAAAGTGACAAGAGAACAGAAGCACTAACACAATGGTACAGGTAGAGTAAGAAAAAATTATTAATATTGGAAGCCATTAAATATCTTTAGAATCGGAAGTCTCTAGAAGAGGGCGTACGTTTAATACAGAAAATATTCGCTGTTGTACCAGAAAAATCAAAAACCAGTATTGTTACTTCTTTTTTTAAAAATGGTACCTACAGACAACTACAGACTTAGCAGTATGCTGAAATTTTGTAGTTTGCTTATGCTCAGATGTCATGTTTACAGTAAGACAAATCATTAAATAATTTTAAACATAATATCATTTATTTGCTTTGTAGAAACAGAGAATATACGTCTACAAGACTTGCTCACAATATCTGAGTACTATATAATGTGCCCGATAACCTATATCACCTCATTAAAAGTATATGTATAAAAAATAAGGTAAAAATTAAAACGAGAGTATATCTGTGAACATGAAAATCCCGAAAAGTAAGTACTTCACTCAGTTCTTTTTTATTTAATGTGATTATGAATGAGACTATAAGAGATTTATAACATAAAAGATAATATATAATAGCCTATGTTTTGCTGACGATGACTTATAATGTTTACTATACTAGTTTTATTTTAGTTTAGAGGTTTTATTTAAAAATATAAATTAGTAAAACAAAAGTGATAAAAGTAAGTAAAAGAAAAACGAATTAAATTAAAAATAGAGAGAAAAACTATTGAACAAATGACAACCTTAAATTATGTAACAGTAAAAATTGTAAACATGGGTAATTTACAAGCAGAGGTCAGATAATAGATTAACAAAGACATAAATAATATATACAAAAAATATACAATAAAAATAATAGTTTGTCCTAGTTTCATGCGGTACTGCAACAGAGCATATATCACCAAAACAATCCAGATATTTGAAACACCAGAGATAAAATCGCATCACCACCTAAAAACTGAAATTTAGAAAGATCACTTAAAATAAGACACGACTAAGCAATCCAGTAGCAACAGGCTAAGTCCTAACATTAAAAAGAAGGAAAAGAACACAAGTTGTTTTTGGGATATTTGATTTTAAAATGTGGTATATCAGAAAACCTTACATTTTGCAAAAAATAAAATTCCACCAGTTTCAAAATCCACTGAATTTGAATTTATAGTTGTAAAAAGAGCCAGTATTTATTGTAATTTTGTGAAGTGACTAAATTTAATCATATGGTTAGTAATAATAAATTAATGGTGTGGCTCAACACGCCATGTGAAAGCACGGCCTGCACAGTGAGAGGTTAAGGCTCTCATATGTTCGCCCTTTCTGCATGGTCGTCGCGCACCATTTCTGATGCGGGGCGACCTGACAAGCACCGCGCCTTAAACGACCGCGTTATTACCCCTTGTTCGAGTAAACCCAGGTATTCAATTATTTTTAGTGGCTAATGCTCCTCAACCCCGCAGCTATGCCGGCGTAATTGTATGCTTAAAAATGGAATATTACAGGGGGCTGCATATAGACAATTAGAGTGCAAAATTCTAAGTTTAATTGTTATTTTTTGGTTTTTAAGAACTTTGATTCTGACTTTGTTATGAAAAGGTAAAATCTTCAAAAATTACGTTGTGTGTAATATTATTTGAATTAATTTTTATGGTTAAAACTAGGCTATTAATAAAGGTGACAGCTAAACATTTTAAAACGTGGGGCAGTAAAACTAAATTACAAATTTTTGAATTTTGCTACTATTTGGTTTTTAGAATGTTTGACAACGCTGAGTGATTTACTGAAAACAAAGCATTAAATTATTTTTTATTGTCATAAAAATCTTTTTCTCTTTACTGGTAGCTTGTATATATATATCATACGAATGTGACAAAAGAATTATTAAAAAATATAAGTCGAAGGTCTACCAAGAGGAAATTCGGTAAGAAGTATTTGAAAACCACACAATATAAACACAAACTCACAAGTGAAACCCAGGAAGCAATTAAACAAAAAAGGAACTATACAGCAAATGGTTAAGCACAAAAAAGGAAGAAGACTTAAGAGAATATAAAAGTAAGACCAGAGAAGTGAAGAAAATGACAATAAAAGAAAAAAATGACAACTGGCAAACAACCTGTACCAATATTGATTAATACCTGGGGGGCACTAGATGCTCTGAATCATGGAAGTTACTAAAAAATCTACGAACAGACAGGAAAGAACACCTGCAAATACAGTACAATGAAGACAAAGAGTGGGAAGCATACTATGCGAACCTGCTACCAGAAAACAGGCAAGAGTACATGAAGGACATCGAGAGAAGGCAGAGAAGGAAAAGGAAGAGAGGAAGGAGACAGATAAATATAAAGATGAAGAAGAGGAGATGGTGTCACTGGAGGAAGTAAAAGCGGCAATTAAATCATTAAAAAACAGTAAGGCGGCGGGACCAGGAGGGATACCACCGGAACTCATAAAGTATGGAACGGAAAAATTGTTCAGAATGATAACGATAATGGTCCAGAAAGTGATGAGTGAAGAAGACATGCCTAAGGAATGGAAGGAAGCCTATCCTGCCTCCATATTTAAAAAGGGCGATAGACGGAAATGTGAGAATTACAGAGGAATCAGTGTGATTGCTATAATTGGAAGAATATACGGACGAATACTTAAAAACAAGTTAGAAAAACACATACAAAACAAAATAGGAGAAGAACAGGCCGGGTTCACAGCAGGAAAATCATGCGTGGACCATATATATATATATAAAGAACAATTACTGGAAAAGAAAAGAGCTAAAAAGAGAACGATATATCTGGCGTTCGTGGATCTGAAAAAAGCGTATGATACGGTTCCCAGACAAAGATTATGGACAGCAATGGAGAGGATAGGAATTCCCAGCCACCTAATAAGGGCCGTTAAAAGTTTGTACAAGGAAAATAGGGTGTACATAAAAGCGGGACAGAAGATAATAGGAAACTTCCAGACAACAAAGGGGTTATTACAGGGATACTCCACATCACCGACTTTATTTAAGATCTATCTAGAAGAAACACTGAAAAACTGGAAGCGTAAATGTGAGGGTATGGGAGTGCCAGTCAGAAACGAATATCTATACACGTTGTGCTACGCAGATGATTAAGTGGTTATAGTGCAAGATGAGGAAGATTTGAGCTTCATGATGAGAAGACTGAGCGAGGAGTACGAAAAAGCGGGGTTACAGATAAACTACAAGAAGATCATGTATTTAGCAACAACGGAAGAAAAGTTAGAAGACCTACAAATAGAGAAGGATATAAGAATAAAAGCCACAAACAAATTTAAATATTTAGGATTTACAATAACAGACAAGGCAACAACGGAAGAGGAAATTAAAAATAGACTGGGACAAACAAGATCGTGTATTAGACAGTTGCATCCTATAATATGGGATAGACAAATTACGAAAAACACAAAAACGAGAATATACACCACAATTGTACAAAGTATAATGACGTATGGAGCGGAAGTCTGGGTAATAAACAAGGGAAATGAAAGAAACATAAGAGCGACAGAAATGGAATATTGGAGGAGGTGCTGTGGGGTAACCAAGATGGGAAGAACCAGGAATGAAGAAATAAGAAGAAGAATGGGAGTAGAGACAGACATAATTCTTAGTATCGAAAACAAGAGACTCGCATGGTACGGACATGTAAGAAGATCGGATGACAACAGATGGATCAAACGAGTAACAGATTGGAGTCCCGCAGGAAGGAGAAAGAGAGGAAGACCGAGGAGATCGTGGAGGGATGAAGTGGATGAAGCGATGGAAAGGAGAGGTTTAGAGGAGAATGACTGGCAAGAACGAGAAGCGTGGAGAACCTGGTTGAAGGAAGGAAAACGGCGACAGCTGTAGAATCCTTATATATATAGTATTTGTTAGTGTGCTGCAAAAAAAAGAAATTTTGTGAAGGATCTACGAATTACAAGTGGAAATAGTGGCATACTGTTGACGGTTGTTGACTTGTTCAAGAAAATCTGGGCCTTTTAAGATAGACATGTTGAGACACATAAAAATTTAATTCATTTGGATCCCCTGAGTGGTAATTTAAACCATGTATTAGCAACAATTATGTGTGCTGTGGCAAAAACTATATATTTAGGTTTGTCACTTATTTTTTAATTAAAATCTGTTATAACGATGTGTATTTGCGACTTTTTCTATACTTAAATACGTGTTCTATTTTATGGTACCATTTATCAATTTGAATAGTTCATTGACAGTTTCTGCGTGAGCCTAAATCATATTTATATTCATCAGTCTTCCTTAAAGCTAGAGTAACATCACTCATTCAGAGTAAGGAATGAAGTTGGCCAGATTCTTGTTTAGCAGTATCCTTACGCCATTTTTATGACTTTTGTTATTAATTCCTGAAGAGTAAAATGTTTTATTATTTGCAACGCATTTATCTAATTTGCGAATTAAGTTCTTCTTCTTCACTTCTGCGGAAGGCGTTTTGTAATTTTCCGATTCGAATAGTTTTCATCCTCTTATCTTTTATGAAAAGCTTTCCTTCCAAAGATGCTTAGTATTTTTTAGTTTTTTAAATCATGTTGGGGACTAAAAATCATTGTGTCTGTATCGTTTGCCATGTAATTATCTCAGAAAAAGTCAGTGGGCTGCTTTCCCCTTTTCTTTTATTATGTTTTCTGTTGGTATATATATAATCTGGTTGAATCTCACCATTGACGATTATTATATACATTATTCATGTAAACTTGTCCCAAATAAAATACTTTAGAGGTGTTGTATCACACGATCTTAGAATTGACGTTTGCGAATCCTTCTGTACACTGTCAAAAACCGTACTAATATTTTCTTGTAAACAAACTGAACTTACAAGTATTTAATGTTATACGTCGACTACCGTACCAATTTCTGCAAATTGTTTAATTATAACTCTTATTTCAGTTGCAGTTGGACGATTATGCCTGTTTACGAAAAGCGTTCTTCACTTAACGTCAATTTTCGTAACAAAGTTGGCGAATTTTATACGTTGTTTCGTTCGATGGAATTTTATCAAGTAGCAAATCTTCTTCTTTCTAAATATCAATAAACCAAAAAGAAAATAACACACAACAAATCCCCAGTCGAAAACCCAATATTATAGAAAGTTTCCATTAGCACTAACTGGATTTCTTCGATGTGTTTGCTTTTAAAACAGCTATGGTTTGTGGTTGGGTATGGCAAACTCTCTATTAAATGTCACTATAGAAAATAATTAAGCGTTAGATGAAGCCGTGGCCAAAGTTATTTCAAATGACGTGGTTTTTGGAAAATAACTGTATTAACGTGTAATATGAGAAATATTATTCCACGCTACTAAAAATCCCCAAAGTTGGTTTCAGATACTTCTTTACAGAAATTTTAGAAAATATTGATATTTGGTGTGGCATGTCTCGGTGACAGACTATTAGTTTTTTCATTTTCAATACGATCATCATTGCATCTGCAGATATGTACAATTATAAATTATTTGTATATATTCAGCTGTATATAACAACATCCAATCCATTACACGTCAGCACAGCCAAAATTAAGTTATCTCTAACAAATTATTTTTTATATAATTTGAAACCAACCATCATTGAAAAATATAGGTAGTAATAGTAGGACTTTTTAAAATATGTACCAGGTTCAATTCTGCCTAGATGAAAGTAGTAGTTACTATCAGCACATACTATTGTGCCATCATGTTTTATACAAAATGACGTAAATTACGTTGCGATTGGTGTTAAAATTATTGAGTGAGATTTGCTATAGCGCTCTAAAATAAATTTAGGCGTGTTCTAGAAACCGCCTGAACACTTCTCCTTGACTTTCAATATCTGCAAAGGTTACGCAAGTTCTCTATAAATAGATGTAATTGTGCAAATGTGGGATGTTGAATTATTAATTTTATTACGCTTTGTTACAGCACGAATGCGTTGTTTGTCCCAAAAATGCGTGTTGTTTAAATTTCAAATGGACTTTAACATGGCAATTTTAGCCGTAGACGGAAACTTAAAACTATCTAAAATATATGGTAAGTCTAGGCAAAAAGCCTGATAGATATAAAATTAACCGGCTATAATTAAGTGGCGTGAGAGTTTAATAAGCGGTCTTTGTGCTATTTTTAAGTGAAAGAATCTGAGTCAGCTGTATTGTTGATTTATTTGTTATAACAAAGTGATAATATTATAACGTAAAGTTGTAAATTATCTTTAAAGCTATTAAAGCAATTACTGGGTACTCTTTCCTTACTCAACAAAATATCTAACATAAGCATATTTGAACTCAAAATTAACAAAAATGTCACGATTTGAAAAAGAATATAAAATTTATTCTGAACTTAAAAACAAGATTACTTAAAATCTAAATTTGAATGTTTTATATTTATCGAAAGCAACTGCATGATAAGGTAGCTTGTTTCAGACATTGTAAGTAGAAGTCTATTAGTAGAATAGTAAAGTGATTTTCGTCTCAAAAACTATAGATTCTGTTAGCTTTTATAATCACTCAACATATAACAAAAAGCGTTTACTATTTGTGTCAAAGATTTGAAGTTTTAAGAACTTTAAGTAGAGGACGAGCTTTGATTTTAGATCCTCTATAATTACAAGTATTTCTCTGTGGTAGTTTTATACGAAAACTGATAAATTTGTTACTGAACTATTAGTCCACTCACAGTTTTGAGAACTATAAGGTTTTAAACATATTAATGATTGTGTTTACATTATACACTGCAAAAATAAATAAAATATTATAAACTATAGTGACTACATGCACATAGTTATATCCTTCCCCCAAACGTTTCCATTGACTTGTCATGTTTTTTGCTATTAGCTAATTATACTCAAATTTTGTTTACTGTGTTTTAATTTTAATATTGCTAACATAGCTATAGGTAAGTGCCAAAATATTTTTTCTACCACTGTAATTTTTATATTGCCACTTTCAATGCATTTATTACATCAGATCCTTTTAGATTTATTTTTATCTTAAATTAGCTTTATTTTCTTAGGATCACATCACTCCTTTTTCCATAGTTTTGCTAATATGATATTGACAAAGTTCTTTTCGAAGCGACATTGACCAGAAATAACAATAAAGTGGCCTTTTAGAAAACCAACCTTTTGACAAAATCATTTCTACCATTGATAGACTCATGGCCTAATTAGTAGCTACACGGAGGTTTTGTGTGTTACAATTAAAATTCTTGAAACTACTCATCTTACTGGAATTATTAACAAAACCAGTAAAATCATTAATTTTATTTTTTAATAAATCTGAGCCTTTATAGACAACTGTTGTTTATTCCTTAATTTTTTTATTTCTTCCCGAACACAAAAGTAATTACACTTACAGGGTCGTCAAGGTAAATTTTCCATTAGGTAACACAATCAGTTGGTTTTCCAAAATCAACAACCTACAATTGTCGACAAAACGAGAATACCAAGAATACCAGAGATGTTGTACTGGAATCCCTTCATACAGGAAAATCGCCGACAGAAATTATTGCGTGGTCTGACCACCAATAGGAGGTAGTTGCTGACAGGGTAGGTCGCAGCAAGCGGTCTGATCGCAAGAGAAGTGCCAATTGAAAAAAAAGATCAATCAAAATTTTGGATGAAGATAACTGATCTGGCAAAACAAATGGGCCTGGCAAGGGCAATGATCAATATAGTAGCGCACTAAAAGTCTCAGGTTACTCTTAACTTCAGATAGACAAGAAATTAAAGGAGCAAGTATTGCTAACGACATTAAGCGTGGTTTTTTCATATAATTTTCAGACGAAAAAACTTCATCCAGCGTAGAAAAGGGAATCCCCAAAAATGACCGTTGAATCTGCAGGATACCTCTGAAGTGCTTCCCGTCATGCATATCTAGTTTTCCGGCTCTATGATGGTGTTAGGGTTTGTACGTAGTTTTATTAAGGCAGGCTTGAAGGTGATCACCGGCACCTATATCAACGTGGTGGAGACAGTTGTTAAGCCCTGGATAAAAAAGGTGTTTCCTGGGTGAGAGTACGTGTTCCAGCAAGACTTCTCTCTATTTTACAAATCAAGAAAGACTCAGGCACGGCTATACCACAATTTGTATTACTACTGGCCTCTCGAATTATAGCTCTGAAACCCTCAACTACAATTTCCTATGTGCGGGGTGTGGTCGAGGCGAAGATGAGTAAGCGATATTATAACACTAAGAACATCTTAAGAGTCTTAATTATAGAGGTAATGTCGTATATGGACAAGGAGGAAGCAGCAGATTTAGGTCCCGGCTACATTGAATACTCTAGTTCTCAACGCTATTTACTTTAATTGTGCTAAATTTAATGTAAATAAATTTAATTGTTTCTATTTTAGTGTTATTTTTATTGTATATTTTCCGGATTCACCTCGACAACCCTACGTTAGCCACATTATCAATCATTTATCAAGTGTAAAGCTAGTCTTCTGGAAAATTTTTCTATTCTTTTTTCTTGCTTCTCTTATCAATTTTTATAGCCCTAAAACTTCTTTTGTCATGAAGGTTACTGACTTACATATTTTGCAAACTGACGCGTCGCGTGGATGATCGCTTAAACATTTTTAGAAATTCATGTAGCCAAAATTAATATAAAGATTTAGCATAAATCCAATTTGTTTCTTTTCGCTGGTTAACAAAATATTTTTATAAATAAAAATTTAGTAATTAACAGAATTGTAATTAAAATTTCCTGAAAGGATTGCTGGTCCTAATATTCTTTTGCAGTCATTCAGTGGAAGTTCCTACTTTTTACGACAAATATATAATTATTGCCGGCGGAAGCTTGCAAGACGTTTTCTGCCAAGATGAGTTGGACTTAATTTAGATCCATCATGCTAAAGTCATCTATTCCTTTATAAGAAGCGTTACATGAGGACTCGCGTTGTTACAGCAACGTGACCATGACAATAACCATCGCTCTGCAGCTTTCCAATGACGCAGGTTTCTGCGTAAAATGAGAAGTGCCGCATTAGCATTGACATTACAATGTTTATTGAAACTTGCCGTAATGGCTAAAATATGCTTATGGGGATTACTAGTGATAAAATTGCCTGTTAATGTGCTCTTCGAGCGACTTGCGTTGAAAGTTATTTCCGCTCTGTTCATTTATTATAGCTTTTGTGGTAACTTTTTATTTTTTAGAGCCAAATGCAAGCTCAATAATGCAACAAAGTTGAATTTTGCCGTTTCCAACGGCAAAAAATCTGTTTTGTAATTGCCGTGTGAATATTTAGAGCATATTTGCTCGCTCTCGTTTCTGTTTCACTTGCTATGTGTTTCGATTAGGACAACAATGCACAATTACACTGCTCTACATTTTTTTGTTCAGGCAGCAGCTGGACAATTGTTAAAATTCTTCAAGCAGGAATGTAATTTTGTATATTCGTAGTATATAAGTATTTTTAATGGTTTATGAATAACTAAAAAAATTGTTTTATTTCACTATTAACTTTATAAGTTAAATAAAATAATCAAGATATAAATAGCTCGTTAAGTTTAAATGCTTTTCCTTATCTAAACTATATGCTGATTAAGATTAAATTGTTTTTCCATTTGCAATTACAATTATTTCTTATTTTTACTAGTGCACTTTAATAAATTGTTGTATATTCCTACAATGTTATGGGATGTGTGCACTATTATGTATTTATGTACTTTATCGTCAACTATTTGTAAAACTCGAGCAATTCTAGGAGAAATAATTAAAAAACCATTGTGCACTTAGTTTTCCATTTAACCAAATAATTGAAAATAAATGTACAAACATACGAAAAAACTGGAAAGTGTTGATGAAGCGAATAAAAATTTAGAGAAATTTAATTAATCAATTAAAAATTCAATTTAAAATTGACATTCCACCACTTGAAGACATAATCTTTGACTCTGTTTATCATTCTAATAAAGTAAAAGAAAATCAATTTTGTTATTAGTTTATTTTTACATACTTGCATATACTTTTAAATAACGTCATGCTACTTGTAAACGGTTGTTATATTTGCCATCTGAACAAAATACTTGTGCGATCACAAATCACGCAACCTCATACTATCGGATTTCCAGCGCGGTGGGAATTTCATATGTAAGTTTACTGCAACTTCACTGTCATTTTTATTGGCCGAGTTCATTTTCGTAAGACGCATTTTGTTTTGGCATGCTAACATAGTAAAGGCATCGAGAGTCAAACCCACACAATTGTCTAGTTGTCGATTAATAGCCTTACTTATTTTTTATAATCATTCCTTCTATTCCAGATATCAAATAACTGTATAAGCTTTTGTAATTTCAGAGAATGTATTCTTTTTAGATTGGCTATAATTTTGTGTAGCCCTATAACTTTATCTGCATCATAAAGGCGATTAGAAATATTTACAGCAAAAGCAGAAATAAAATAACAAAGACAAATTTTATCATAAAAAAGAAAATAAACATTATAATAAGCAGGGGCGCTAAGAGCCAACGTCAAATATATTTCCTTATATCTTTGCGAGTCATTAATATAAACATGATAATACCATACTAGAAATCAAAGTTTCAAGTTTCACACTTCATATAATTAAATCAATTTAAATGGCAACAGATAAAAGTGGACCGCATTGCGCACGCGTTAACAAGAACGATTGAGTCCATTTCTAGTTAGGCAGTGAGTGAGCACATACAGTGTGTGATCGTCGTTTATGCAATGACTGAGTAAATAAAATAGCAAACTTGTATCAAATTTTATTTGGTCGCAAAAGCTAGTCGAATAATTCTGATGATTTTTGGGATTGGCGCAATGAGTGCAGCACAAAAAAGGGTTGTTATAAATAATTCAGAGATGGTCGAAAATCTATTAAAAGTGGACCACGTTTTAGAAAACCAGCAACGATTAAAAAATTGAAAAATGTTGAACGTGTACGGGTTATAACCAATGTGGATAAACGATTGAAGGTTCGAAAACTAAAAGATATGTCACACTCAAAAATTAGATTTGTTATTTCAAAAGAAGGACCGTCGATAAGATTCAGTCCAATACAACGAAGTATTTATGTGCGATTTCAATAGAGGATTTTGTAGAATGTTAATATATGAGATCAAGATATAACCTAATAATTGATGAAATTGGGCTGTAATGCGCATGTGTAAACGAGGACTGCTTTACTGGTCGAATCAGTTGGGAGTTAGATATCGCTGATTGATCGCATTTACAGTGACTGAGCGAGTAAAGCTTTCTTAGTAAAGCTTGAATATTTGTCTACAGAAACTATTTGTATGACTCGAAGGCTCAAAAACAAAGCAATGAGTGAGATAGTCAAGAATTTGTTGAAAGTATTCCACGTTTTGCCAGGCTAGTAGTAAGCAAAACACAGGAAAATATTGCATATGCACGGGCTACAATTAATAATAACAGTTCGAGAACTAAAAGATTGACTATGAATTCCAAAAACTAATTGTGTGAAGTTTCAATTAAAATCTTATCATCAAATATGTTATAGAAATATTTATTTTGCGGCTACTGCTTGCTACTAGAGAAAATGGTTTAATTTCAGGCTGCTTTAAAAAAAGTTATAAGTGAACTTATTTAGTAGAAGTCATTTTATCGATTATAATAAAAGGACTAAAAATAAACTAATCACATAATGACAAAAATTAAAAAAATTGTTGCGAAAAATAATTCCATTATTATTGTATCTATTATACTTAATCTCAACCAATTGAAATAATAGAACAAGGAAAATTTTTTCTTTATTGTACACGGAAAATAATTTGTATTATAGATTTCCAAAACCTAAATAATTAGCAGATCCAATTTTATGTGCTATTTGGACATTTGAAAGAGCCTCAAATACAATTTAAATAAAAAATAAAATATGGTAGGAGAAATACAACAATAATGTTTAATACTTACTTTTTTAGAGCCCTTCGAATTCTGAGTTCTGATCAATTTCATCGCTAACTCGTCGGGTTTCGTTCTTGAAGTCGTCAACTGACCTTAGATTTCAGGTAATCCCTGAAAAAGAAGTTGTACGGCGTTAAATCACAAGATTTGGCTGTCCAGTTGACGTCACCATTGCACAACCAGAAAATCGTTGGTGCAATAATAGACTTTTGCTTGAGCTGTATGGCAGGCGGCGCCATTCTGCTGGAACTGCATTTGTTCCCGATTTATATTGCCCATGTTATCATGTAACGGTAGGTTACCTTTCACGATTTCTTTATTTCCAGTATCATCTTTAAAGAAGTATGAACCTGACCAAAATCCACACCAAATACTGACTCATTAAAGGCGCCTTTGCTTATATTATGTGAGAATTTTTCTAACCCCAAATACAACAACGTTATTTGTCTACAAACTCGTTAAAATAAAAATGCGACTTGTAGTCAAAAATGACTTTTTGATTTTTCAAATTTGCAATACCTTTTACCTCTGTGGAAGTATGAGAGTTGTCGATTGCAAAACAAAAAATGCGCGTAGCTTAAATCCGGCGTTCAATTTAAGCCACTCTTTATAAGTAAAAATTTTTTACAAACTCTATTGTTAAGGAGAAAGAGGTGACTAAGACAAAAAAGTAGAAAAATTGGAGATTGCAGTCGTATTTCTTACGAGACGCATTTCAAGTTTTTTTAAAATTATAAACCTGAAACTTTACAAATATTATTATCTATTTTCCGAAGATTATAATAAATTGTTTTGCTGACTTATTGTTAGTTAACATTTCGTTAGCAACTGGATTAAAGAACAACTAAAACGATTGTTTCTAAGATACGTAAACTATTCACAGGTTTAAGACTGGTTGTACCCTAGCTCTAAAAGCTAGATGTGCATTTACCATCGAATGCCAAGTGTTAAAAAATTAACACAAACCACTAGCTCTTTAAATTCAATTGTCAGTAATTGAAACACGTTACAATATGTACGTCTTTCCACAGCAACGTAAGCTTTCTTGACCTGACCTGTTTCTGTATTGCTAAAAGTATTAATAGACGCATATAAATGTAGAGTATTAATAAAGTTTTAATTATTTGTATGTATAAGATGATGCAATAAGAGAAGACGTCGAAGAATGTGGCCTTTCGGATGTGTGCTTAAGGCAGGTGGGAACTAAGTTATAAAATTGTGTTGTGTGCTGGCAAATGTATCGACGCAATTAAAAAGTTGTTATGTAGGTCAGTTCAAGAAAATTATAATTATCATAGTGGAAATGAAACAGTTTTAATTTTTCTGGAATCAAATGCAAATTTAATATAAAAAATATTGATTTTACGAAATGTAAATAAAATTATTAAAAATAAATAAAAATCTAAAAATTATACTCGTTTATATTATAATTGTTGATATTAAACATAATGTTTAGCAGTTACCATTCTCTTTTATTACTATTTTATCGTGGTGGATTGTTTGAAATTTGGGAGACAGGAGCTTTGTATTTGACGGAACAAAACTGAACATCCTAACATGGGAAAATTTGCTGGATCAATAAATTTGATGAAGTTGAAATATATGGCGTAAATACAGTTTCAAAGTAAAATAAACAATCACAAATATATGTTGTAGATAAATATAAAGAATATATAGGTGTGGTGCTGATCACAGATCGGAATACAAATCTACTACAAAAGTATTCGGCTCGACTATATTCCAAAGCTGATAGGAATAAAATAATAGGGTCACTCTTTAATATAGTTTCCATGTATTTTAACACATTTATTACATCTTGAAATTAAGATTTTAATACCCTTGGAAAATACTCTAAAGTTTTATCTGTAAAATGGCCCAAAGCTTTACCGTCATTAAATATTTTGCTTTAAAAGTCTTTCTTTAGTTTTGAAAATAGATAGTCACAGGAAGCTAGGCTTGGGCCATATAATGGGTGAGAAAGTTCCTCAAAACCACAGACCTTTATAGAAATCCGGGTGTGTTATCGTACAAATAGTTTGACTCAGCATATTTCTTTTTTTATTGATAATGTCGTGCAATTTATCCGGTAAGCTGGCTTAATCTTTCGTCTACCACGATACTTCTTACTTTAAAATCAAATAGCAAAAATCCTCTTGAACATCAAAAAATTGTTGCCACGAATATTTCCCTTGATGCCTTTCTTGGTCGTTTTTCGTTCGGCTGCACTATTCAATTTATTCTCTTTTTGTTAGTTAATTATAGTCCAGGATGTTGGTTTCATCTGCTACAATAATAGACTGAAAAACATGTTTGTTGTTGCGACAGAGGTTTAGAAATTGTGCACAAGTCACACATTGCTCATGAGGAATGAGTCGCATGACTCTCTCTCTCTCTTCATGGCGCTACAGTCCCATCTGGACCTGGGCCTCCCGTATTTTTTGCCTCCAATCTTCCCTGTTTTGTGGTACTAATCCTCCAGTTTTGGATGTCAAGTATTTGTTGTGCATCCTCTTCTATGTTATCGGACCATCTTTGTCTTGGACGTACCTCTTCTTCCTTCAATTCGCCCTTGGAATATTCTCTTTGGTATTCTTTGTGCTTCTATTCGTTCTACATGTCCTGCCCATTTCAGTCTTAGTAGTTTTGCAAATTCTACTATATTTGCCTCCTTATGTAGTTGTCTCAGTTCAAAATTATACCTTATTCTCCATATGCCATCTTCTTGTACTGGGCCGAAAATTCTTCTTAATATTCGCCTTTAAAAACGCAATAGTGTTTCTTCTGCTTCTTTGGTCATTGTCCATGACTGACATCCATATGTAACTACCGGTCTGATCATACTTTTATAAATCTTTAATTTTGTTGCTCTTGTTATGTATGATGCTTTAAAGATTGATGTTAATGAGAAATATGTTCTATTCCCTGCTGTTATGCGTAGTTGAATTTCTTGTGTTATCTTGTTTTCACTATTTATTTGGGTTCCCAGGTATTTGAACTGCTGTACCACTTCAAAATTTTTGTCCTCTATTGTATAGTTTTGACCTAATCTTCTTGGGGGTTTTACTGCTAGCATTTTTGTCTTCTGTTCGTTGATCTTTAGTCCCATCTTTTGTGCTTGTGTTTTTATATTTCTGTATATGTCCTTGACTTCTCTTTCCGATCTTGCTATCAGGTTGATATCGTCCGCATATCCGATCACTTGGTAAGACTTGTTAATGATGGTGCTGCCAGTGTTGCCTGTAGCTTCTCTAATTACTTTTTCTAGTACTAGGTTAAACAGTATTGGTGCAAGTCCATCTCCTTGTCTTACCCCTTTAGATGTTGTAAACATCGGGGAGATTCTATTCTGTATCCTTACCGCAGCTCTAGAGTTTTCTATTGTCATTCTTGTTAAGCTAATTAATTTATTCGGGATGCCTAATTCTTCCATGATATTGTACAAGCTGTTTCGATCTATGCTATCATATGCCTCCTCAAAGTCAATGAATAGTTGAAATATTGGTATGTTATACTCCCATGCTTTTTCCAGTATTTGTCTTGTTGTGAAAATTTGGTCCACTGTAGATCTGCCCTGTCGAAGCCGGCTTGGTATTCTCCAATTATGTCATTTCCATATACCATTATTTTTGTTGTAATATATTTGTGAAAATTTTGTATGTAACACACAGTAAGGATATACCTCGGTAGTTATTACACTTGTGTTTATCTCCCTTCTTGTATATCGGACAGATAATTGCTGTGTTCCATTTTCTGGCATTTCTTTTTATTCCATATGAGGTTGATTAGCTCTTGAATTTCTTTGATTAGTGCGTCTCCCCGTACTTTATTAACTCGATTGGTATGCCATCGATTCCCGGTGCTTTGTCATTTTCATTCTTTGTATGGCGGCCGCTACTTCTTCTATTGTGGGCTCTTTAATTTTCGGTTGTACGGTATCTCTTGTTATCTTTGGTATTCTATCGTTTCGTTCCTCTTGTGTTAACAGCTCTGCGAAGTGTTGTCTCCATTGTTCTATTACTTCATTTTCTTGTGTTATATATTTTCCTTCTTTGTTTTTGCACATTGAGGGTCGGGGTGGAAATCTTGTTTGGTGTTTCTGATGATATTGTACATTCTTTTAACCTCTTTTGCTTCTCTTGCCTATTCTATTTCATCTATTTGTTTATCGACGAAATCTCTTTTCTTTCTTCTCATCAGTTTCTTTACCTCTCCTCTTAGCTTTCCGTATTCTTCGGTTTTCCGCCTGGTGGGCCTCTGTAGCAGTTTCTTTTTTGCTTCATTTCTTTTATCTATTGCCTTTTCACATTCTGTGTCCCACCATGTTGTTCTTGGTTTCTTTTGTATGTATCCTATGTTCTCTTCCGCCGTAGCGACAATAATATTTTCTATTTGCTTCCATTTTTCTTCTACTGACTCTATCGGTTCCACGCTTATTTGGTTTCGTTTTTCTTTAATGCTCTCTTCCATTTTCTGTTGGTATTTCGTTCTGTAGCTTTCATCCTTTATTTTATGTACATTGTATTTCTTATTCCTCTGCGTGGGTATAGCTCGAGCGTTATCTATTTTGTCCCTGAACACTGTCTTAACTAGCATGTGATCGGATTCACTCATCGCTCCTCTCATTGTTCTTATGTCTATACAGCTGGATTGATGCCTGTTTGATATTAAGACATGATCAATTTGGTTGACTGTCCTTCCGTCTGGTGATATCCAAGTGCCCTTATCTATCCGTTTATGTGGGAAGGTTGTACTTTTAATTGTCAGTCCCTTGGCCGTCGCGAACTCTATAAGTCTTTCCCCATTGTTATTTGATTCCTCGTGTAGGTTATGTTTGCCTATGGTGGGGAAATATACTTCTTCCTTGCCAACCTTGGCATTTAGATCTCCAATAACTATGTGTATATCATTGCTGGATGTTTTCTGCATTTCTCTATCTAGTGTCGCATAGAATTGCTCCTTTGTGTTATCTTCTTTCTCTTCTGTTGGCGCGTGTACCGAGAACATAGATATGTTGTTAAATTTCATTTTAATTCGTATGTATGATATTCTTTCATTGACTGGTGTGAACTGTAGTATTTTGTTTTTGACTCGTGGCCCTACTATAAATACTGTTCCTAATTCATTATTTGGTGTCCTGATTTAGTCAAACTTCCACACCCCAACCACCTTATTTCTTGTAGGGCTGTTATGTCCATTTGATATTTGATTATTTCTTTCATAGTCGTTTCAAGAGCGCCTATTTGATATAACGTTCTTACGTTCCATGTTCCGATAATCATGTCCTTTTCTCGCCGTTTTCGTCTTCTTGACATCCATCCGTATTTCCGAGGCTCAATATGGGTCTTCACAACATTGCTTTTTTTACAGGATAGGGGTGTTAACCCTACGCCCAACCCTCCTCCTTTATCCGGGCTTGGGACCGGCAACAGTACTTACTGGGCTACTCAATCCACCCAGCAGTTACTGCAGGCGGAGTTATGAGTCGCAAGACTATCGGAAAACTCTAATTTTGCTGATATTCTTTACTTATAGCATCTCGCGCTTGGCGAGGGCGACGTTACCCTTCATCTGACCAATCTGCAGGTGGTTTATCTCTGATGCTTTTTTGGCGAAATGGTTTTGCCCATCCCTTCGCAGTAGAACACGAAGGCGAAGATTGTCGTACACACCATCTTAACTTTGTTTAATATCATAGGACTAAGAGATTTAGCAAAAGCTTGATCATGTCTCGGCACTCAATTTTAATATTTTGGAAAATGATGCGGCATGTGAGTATTGCTACTCGACTGAAACAAATTGGTTGTTGAAATTTTTACAAATGTTCAAACAAATATGGCACTACCGGACATTACTGTTATTTTGTATATATTATTACTGAAGCATAGTCGGATAGAAAACATTTGGCTCTTGCCTGGTATATGAATATTGTTCAATATATATAAAAATAGTGCATCGTGTGTTAGTCTTCGGGTTGTTAGGTCGTGGTTGCAGCTCGACCACGGTCTAACAACCCGGGAACCAATCACCCGATGCGCCAAAACACCGGCCGTGGAAGTCTTCACAATTATTCGATATATAAAAGTAATTGAGTAGTCAGCTATTATAAGAATAAACAGTTTTACAAACTGCATTCATTTTGACATGCTATTGTAGCATACTTTATTGTGCTCAGATAGTGTTCATTTTAATATACACATTTGATACACACTTACTGCCTTATTATGTGTCGTTTCGAATTTTAATTTTTGAGCAGTTTCGCAAAACATAGATGTGCTTGTGATTGGTAATCTTTATTTGCGTAAATTTAGTTGTCAAATACATTGCGTACAACAAGCGTGCAGATGAATGCGATCTATTAATAAACAGCCTTTCGAATGCAAACATAAGTACATACCAAAAAAAGTTTTGCAGGAATTACTTTTAGTCACTTCATAACATTTCTCTAGCATATGCCTTAAATTTTGAAGAGCAATTTTTTTATAGCAGTATTTTATATATTTGTTATTGTAACTATTTAGGGCCACATCATAAAGTAATTTATTTAATTAGCTAATTATTTTTCATTTAATACTAATTATTGCCAGACTAACTTATAAAATAACAATGACAATACTATTTGTAGCATCTTGCGATAATTGGTTGAATATAGGGGATGGTCGTATAGGACACCCTCGAGCTTCCTCATGGAGGAATGAAAATCTTCATGCACTTCATAGTTGTGGAGGCCATGGAGCTTGGAATTTACATAGCCTTATATGCTCTAGTAGCTCTGAGAGATATAAACTCACAGATCGTAGGAATGTCAACATTACAATGAAATTTGTGGTTTCTCATGAACCACGAAGCGTCAAAGATGGAACTTAAGGCCCAATTCCGGAAAGCATGAAGCTTATCGACATGAGACTTCGTGACTCAGCTTCAAACGAAACATATGTTTATAATAAGAGTGAAGGAGAGAGCTAAGAGCCGATCTGGCCGCTTTTGCTTTGATAATGTCCCTATCGATGTTTGGTCTCCAGCTTCCTGCTCAAATCGCCCTTTCGAAGATGTTGTCAGTAAAGTGGGTTTTTAGTGGAGAACAAGACGGCTGAACTCTTTTCCAGTTTGATGCATATTCTATATTATTCGTACTATTTATCTAGGAGCCATCGGATTACAAGATATGTTTTTAGCAAGTTGAGTAGAGCCGCTACGTTGTCTAAATACTGAACCAATATAATAGAAAACATCTTTGATATGTTTTGAATGTAAAGGTTATACAATGTTAGGGACAGGACAAAGTCTTGGGGAACGCTGACTATTCTCTAGAGGATGTTATTGGTCACGTTGAGTATCTACAGCTTTCTCTCTCTCTGACGGCGTTACGGTACTCTGCAACTATGGTCAATTTCTGCAGCAGTGTTACTCGTCTGCAGAGTTTAGAATCGCTGCGCTGCGTTCATTTCTCTTTTTCCCATCTCTGGCATGGACGGGGTTGGCGATGAAGCGGATGGAGTCCCAGATAGAGACAGTAAGATGGTGTATCGCCTCTTCCAAATTTTTGTAAGAGCGAATTATGGAATAAATCTCCTAATCTACTTTAGGTAGACGGTGAAGGGCGATCATCGAAAGAAGAGGTTAGCGATTCCGTTAAGAATTCTCACGGTGAGTAGAACCACGTTTTAGTAATGGCTATTCAACATTAGTAACTGGGTTAATTATTGATTAATATGGTAGCTTCATTGAAGTCGGGTAACTAAATAAACTACAAAGGTATTTGGCTATAGCAATATTTAAAACCGATGGTATAGCAATTCGGTTTATTTCAATGTTGGAAAGATTGATTAATAGTCTACAGATCTTACTTTAGTATTTTTCTAAATATTTCAGTTTTTGAGCCATTCATTAATTTTGTTCGCAGTATATTGCAATTCATCGATTACCTCGTTTAGTGATTATAGCGGTATTTTCAGCGAATGTGTCTGAAGAATAAATATTGAATAGTAGTAGTCCCAAAATGCTTTATTGTGGAACTCCTGCGTGTATTTTTTAATCTATAGAAATTTACTTTAGCTGCTAAAGTTTTATCTTTAGGAAAGATAAGGGCGATTGCTTGGGGCAACTAAGTATGCCTTAAAAAAACTGCTGTAGTACAATTTTTATTATGACTATTTCAAATTATTTTATTGATTCGTTCAAGGTGGTAGCAAGTTGAATGCATTTTCTTGAAACTAAACTGAAAGGATGTCAAGATATTTTATATTTTGATGGGGTTCAAAATTGGAATTTTTCGAAGAGGTTTTAGTGGGTGGATAAAAGACTGCAACGTCTATAATTATTAATATAAAATATATCCGTCCGGAAAAGTTGAGTATGCTATTCGTGGTTAAGTGCTGAAGTACAATGTCGAATATAAGATCATATTCCGATGTTTTTCGTTTAGATAAAGCTTTGTTCTACATAGTTAATTACTTGAAGCACTTGGGTAGGGTTGCAAATATTAGATTAATAAAGACTAGATGTGAAAACGTGAAGACCAGAGCCAAAAACTATAGATTTTTGATCATCCCCATAATATGTGCCTTTAGTCGTAGTAAATGTGATTTATTCTTCATACGGTTCTAAAATTCGTCCAGCGGTTCTCAAAATTGTAGGATCGTCCAAACCAATATCTGCTATGAATTTTCGATATGATTCTAGTCAATATTTTTAGTAATACTATGCCCGTATCTGGCTATAAGCTGGTTGATGATTTTCAGTTAAAGATTGCCAAGTTTTCGATTATTGTTTATTAAAATATAAAGGTAAAATTCTATTGGTAATAATTTTTCAATTTGAGGAAGGTAGAAATTAATTAATTTAAGTTTTGTTAGAAAATGAGCGTGTTAGACTAATGTTAGGATTGTTTAAAATAGGCCTGCTTTTTATGCGTTTTCGTTGTAGTTTCGTATGGCAGCTACATCTCTGAATACGAGGCGAAGTCACCTCTAGTCGTTGATTTGGCGTTAGACAGCTTGGTGCAAGTAGTATGTCTGTGATTGCCGTCGCATAGAAGAGTATATGTCCGCCCAAAGCCCTGGTTTTAAAAGAAGATTGTTGATTTTTCTTATTTTGACTGTTACTATTAAATGCTATAAAGTTATGCACTTTTATTTGGCTTAGTCTGATCATCATTACTACAAGAAACTGCTTACCTTTCGTTGATCATTTGGTTATATTAGTTTACTATTCAGAAAACACAGAAAAGATTATGATTTCATATGATAGGTTAATCTATTTACCTGTGTGACTTGTCCTATTTCTGGTATACATCACTGATTGCATTTATGTTTGTGTAAATAAATATATCACATTCGTGTTTGTGCTCACGCTCGTTTTTCGTTCGCCTTTATCTCAGTGTTCGTTTCTACTTAATTTTGGCCGTCAGTTACCTTTACTTCTGCTAAAAGTTCATACCAACTGGTTTAAGGAGTGTGAATTACTTTTTTGCCTGTTCTAGTGAATTCATTTTTGTAGGTTTACGAAGAAACTATTTTAGATTAACTACAAAAATGAGCACTTTATTTTTATAGTTTCTTTACTATTATTTGTATTTACTTATCTATTGCAAAATGTCCTATATAATTCGCATTAATTTGTGTTTTATATTCAACGTATAGTTTCATTGCAATTTATTATACAAGTTTGTATTTACACTTCGTACTCACGTTTCTTTATTATACAAAAAATACAAAATTAAAAAGATGAAATGATTTAAGATACAAAAGGATTTAGTTAAATTAGTAAACTCCTTTTTTTGATTACTCAACGGTGTCAGAATAAAATATTTTTTTGTCTTTGTATTATAGAAAATTCCAATAGCAGAAGAAATATATTATAAGATTAAAATTAAGCAATTAATAATTTGTTGACTAAGAAAAAGGCTAGAAAATCATTTTTTCCTGCCGTCTAGGCAGTCTAGAGCATTGATTCCCAAAGTGGTCCAGGTGGACCCCCAGGGGTTCACGGGAGACTCGACGGGGGTCTACGTTGACGTGACAAAAAAATGGGGGTTTACAATTCGTAAGCGGGGGTCCACGAAAAGTTATCTGGTTTCGATAGTGAAGAACTAAAATATTGGCTTGAGTTCACCTATCAATGTAGGCAGATAATTTTTTTTTTTTTTTTTTTATTAAGTTAATCAGCGTATTTGCAATCTACTCCTAATTTGAGTATTAAGTAAAATTATATAACAATACAATGTCATACGGGGAGCTCTAGCCAGTGCTAGTCTCCCTAATGATTACATCAGTTTTGATTAGGTTGTGCGAGGTCCAGCGGCCATTGTCGTTTGAGCCTTCTTGTGATGTCCGGTTGATTGGAGAGTTGTTCAATGAGTTGGTTAGGGTGTTCTGCCAAGTTACTGCTATAGTTAGTTGAGAGCCTTTTGATTTCACTATCTACGTAGGGAACTCCTAGGTCGTTATGAAGGGTGTCGTTCTTTATGTACCATGGTGCATTGGCCAGCATACGGAGGGTTTTGGACTGGAATCTTTGAAGGATTTTAGTGTGTGTCGCTTTGGCGCATCCACAGAGTTGAATCCCGTAGGACCATATGGGCTTCAGGATGACTTTATACAGCAAAACCTTGTTTGATAGAGAGAGTTGGGAATGTTTTCCAAGTAACCATGCCATTCGATACGTCTTATAGTGAAGGTTATTTGAGCCGATTTATATATTGACTGTAATTCTCCACTTATGGAACCAGGCTTGCAGTGAGTCTAGATGCTGTTGAAGATGTTCCACAGCAAGTTCAAGAGATTGGTTGTCTGAAAGGATGGCCGTGTCGTCAGCAAATGTCGCAAGTATAGTGTTGTCTGTGGTTGGTGCATCTGATGTATAAATTAGATATAGCAGTGGTCCCAAGACGCTGCCCTGCGGGACTCCGGACTTGATTGGATGGATATCTGAGACTGCACTGTTCATTTTGACTTGATAGGTTCGGTCTGTGAGGTATGACTTGAGTAGTACGTGTAGCTGACTGGGGAGGTGTAATTTGAGTTTGTATAACAAGCCAGTATGCCACACTTTGTCGAACGCTTGCTTAATGTCTAGGAACACCGCTGGGCATGCATTCTTCTTCTCCATGCTTTCCATTATATGAGTGATGATTCGGTGGCTTTGGTGAATGGTGGAATGGCTTTCACGGAATCCAAACTGGTGCAGTGGGATAAGCTGGTCTAGGTCTACAGATTTCTTAATGCGCTTGAGTAGTAGCCGTTCAAGAAGTTTGGAAAGGAGACGCAGGAGACTTATTGGTCTGTAGGATTGTGCTTGGGTGGGCGGTTTGCCAGGTTTCGCAATCATTATTATCTGGGCATGTTTCCATAAAATAGGGAAGTAGCAGAGTTGTAGTATTCTGTTAAATATTGTGGTAATTAGTACAATCGCTTTTCTGGGAAGGTTTTTAAGTACTTCTCCAACCATTAGGTCATATCCTGGTGCTTTACGCACGTTTGTTAGTTGTATTTGTTGAGAAACTTCGGCTGGCGCAAAGGGCTTGATTGGCGGTGACAATTGGCACGCAGTATCAATGAAGGATTCAATTTCTTTATCGTCAACATGACCTTGTACTTGTGGTGTTGTAAACACGTTAGCAAGGTGTTTCGCAAATGAATTGGCTTTATCAGTATCAGATCTGGCCCAGGTATCGTCGGGGTTTTTGATAGGAGGGATAGTTGCTATTGGCCGCTTGAATTTCTTTGTTGCCTTCCATATAGAGTTGTCATCAGTAGAGATGGGTGATGTATTGACTGAATGTTTAATTGCGAGCTTCCGCTAGCGCCTTTTGCAGTTGATGCGTTAGTCTATTATAGTGGGTTTTGTCTCGTCTATCTTTGGTTCTCTGCCATTTTTTCCGTGCCCTTCGTTTCTCAGAAATGAGGTTCCGTACGTTCAGAGGAATGTTGTCTGTTTCAGGTGATGGTTTTGGAACGGGGGTGGCTTGCCATGCAGCTTCTTGTATAATGGTAGTTAAGTACTGGGTTGCCTCATCAATGTCTTGAGCGTTTTTTATTCTGATATCGAGTTTAATTTCATTTTCTAGGTAGTTCCTAAAATATTCCCAGTCGGTATGCTTGTTGCATAATTTTAAAGGAGGGTCTTTCTTAATGTCAGTCGTGCTGATACTTATAATGATTGGCGTATGGTCAGAGGATAGATCGAAGTTGGATTCCGTTTGTTGATAAGTATTCGCTATGCCATTGGTAACTGCATGGTCAAGTAAGTCTGGCAGTTTATGTGGGTCACAGATAATATTTTAAGAAATTTTTTAAGGAAAAATCGATTCCATTCACAAACGTTATTTCGGTGGCAACAGATGGAGCTCCTGCCATGGCCGGGCGATGTCGTGGGTTTATAAGCCATCTTAAAAGAATTATACCAGAGGTAACTGCAATTCACTGTGTCATCCACCGACAACACCTAGTAGCGAAAAATTTGAGTGCTAAATTGCACCAATCGCTTCAATTTGTGATTAATGCAGTTAACAAAATAAGAAGCAATGCATTGAATACGCGTTTATTTGCACAATTGTGCGATGAAAATGATGAAGACTTCCAACGATTGCTCTTACATACTGAAGTACGCTGGTTGTCGAAACGTGCATGTTTAACAAGATTTTTCTCACTTTTTGAATCAGTTTTAGAGTTTCTGGAAAGTAAAGATCCAGATTTAAAAGAAAACCTGATCAATTTGAAAGCAGACATCGCGTATTTGACAGATTTGTTCAAAAAATTTAATGACATTAACTTACAATTACAAGGGGACTGCCTGAATTTAATAAAAGCAAAGGGTGTAATTTCAGCTTTTCTTGGAAAATTGAAATTTATGAAGCAAAATATTAGTCGACGCGAATTTTGCCAGTTTTCAAACTTGTCACAGATAGAATGCCTTGATGAGGATATTCACACATAAGTTCAACTTTTAATTGCCCTGCATGATGACTTTAAAATCAGATTTGAAGATATTCTGACGATGGAAATACCACCATGGATCATAAATCCACTTGATGAAACGGAAGTGGAGAATGTGTTATTACAAGAGGAGCTACTTTAAAAGAGGGTATCAAACATTTTGGCTACAGGCAGAAATACCCGAAAAATATCCTGGACTGTGGGGAATTGCGAGAAAGCTTTTGATAGCGTTTTCCTCGTCATATCTTGTCTAGAAAAGTTTTAGTGTCGTTACAAACCTTTTAACAAAAAAAAAGGAGCAAATTGAATATCACAGAACGGGGAGATTTGCGGTTATTCCTAACAAAACTGAAGCCAAATATTGATAATTTGCTGTCAATCCATTAAGTACATCCCTTCCACTAAAATTATGACTATTTTGTGATTGTCATTGTAGAAGTTACGTTACATTATTAATATTTTATTTTAATTATATTACAATGTAATATGATAACATTAATAATTAATAGTGTAATAATTACATATTTGAATAAATACAACACAAGGAAATATACTATTTTTCTTTTTATTTTTATCACTCCGAATGGGGAGTTTTCTAAATAAAATATGTGAGAATTGATTTGTTTCTTGTGTTGTGGGTAGATGTCAAAGGAGTAAAGTTGGATGGAATGACTTTTTTGATTGGCTAACTTTACTTTTTTGACATCCACTCACAGCACAAACAATTAATTAATTAACTAATAACTTAGCCGCAACGCAAATTTCCATAGTTAGATCTAATTTTCACATTTTTTTCGAGTTTTGGGAATATGGTAGAAATGTAGCTGAAGGGGGTCCACCGGAACCAGCAAAACTTTCAAAGTGGTCTATGAGAAAAAAAAGTTTGGGAGCCTCTGGTCTAGAGTATTTTAAGATTTTTTGAAACGATCGTAGGTCTACAAATTGACGTTACAGATTAAAAACGTAATAAAAAAGAATAACAAAACCGTGAAAGTAGTCTTTTTATTTTGCAATTGGAACATATTTATGTACATACTACAAATTCCGTCACACATGTCATGTTACAAATAACATCCGGTGGCTTTATTTTTAAGAAATTTTAATACATAACAAAAACATAATATACAAATGATTAACATAAATATTATTTGTAAGTAAAGCAAAATCTAGTCTTTAGTATCTGTTGGCCATCTTTTACGCAAGCGTCGTTGATGAACATTACCTAATAAAGACGGTACACTTGGGTTTGGATAAGATTGAAGTTTCCATACATGATTAGACATATATTGATCTACAACTTATTTAACATATGTTATCTTGAGATCGTCATGTAGGGTTCGATTTTATATGTACCATGGAGTGGTAAGCTTTTAGATTGGAAACCTTTGCAAAATGGCAACACTGGAGGAACTAGAGCATCTTCAGAGGTTAATCCCACATGTACAGATAGATTTAATGATAGTTTTGTAGAGTATTATGTTATAATCTAATATAGTTATTAACTTTCAAGTCTATTTTCTTTCTTTTCTTTTTTCTTAAGTCAGATATATCGTGTCCTTTGGTTGTGGTATTTCAATAGCATTTACTAATATTAATAGACAGTTTTGCCTTCGCAAAGTAAACGTAACTTGATTTAGTTTCATAGATCTTTATACGTCATTTAGTTGTACAGTCGCTTATTGAGTCTACATGGTTTTGTAAATAGTGACTAGGTATTTGTGGGGTTTTATAGCAATAAAGGACGGTGGTATCGTTTGCAAAAGTTCCTATTACGCTGTTATCTAAAGTAGGAAAATCTGCAGAGTACACCAAATAGCACACTGTCTTATAGAACAGCAGTTTTTTTTTTAATTTGCAACATATCGCTATCGGGCTTTACCTCGAGGAGGAGATCTGTAAGGTAGTGTTTAAAAAGGAGAAAATACTGGTGAGGAAACAATTTTTTGTTTTTAAATAGTTGAACTGGAAGCCATACTTTCTCGAATGCTTGTTGGACATCCAGAAAAATTGCGCAGCAGTATTTTTTGTCTCATATTGTTTTTTATTATTTATATGTACTATGCGATGGAATTATTGGATAGTAAAGTGCTCGTATCTATAACCAAACTAGTGTTTGGGAAGCATATCTTCTAAAAGGTATCTTGATAAATTCTTCTAATAATTAATTATTTCATGAGTTTAAATATTATGAAGAGTAAATTAATGGGTCTGTAGAAAGTTGCCTCATTCAGTGGTTTTCCTGTTTTTTATTATAAACATTTGCGCAAATTTGAACAGTGAAAGCCCATAAGCCAGGCAAAAGATTGTATTAAATTGTATTGTTAAATAACGTATACCTTGATTAGACAGTTTTTTTTTAACTTGACCAGTAATGAGATTATAATTTGAAGCTTTTTTGCTGTTTGAGTATTTGATTTCTTTTCTTACTTTTGTGGATAAAAATAATTGAATTAGAAGTAATATCTGCAATGTCGCCGTTAAGTAGTTATATGCGTCTGGATCAGGTTTATTTTAATAGAGAATAATGCTAAATTTTAAGCGAAGACAGTTGCTTTGTCGATGACGGACCGTGCCTAGCTTTCGATTTGGAATTACTTAAATTAATGTACCTTAGCTTGTCCAAAGGATCATGGGTGTGTTGCCATATTGCTCATGCTTTACACATTTGGGCTCCCAATCTTTTGACTTCAAGTGGATTATTTATCGAACGTTCATTAGGTAGAATAGCACGTCGTCCTCCTTTTTAATAAGGTGGTTTGTATGTTTTTCTAGTTTTTCTGGCTTTTTTAAACTAACAGTTAAATCCAAATTGCATTCAACATACTCCCGAAATGCATCCCAATCTGAACGATTTATGAATGAGATTGTCTAAAAATAGTGTTGTTGGTAGGAATAATTGTAACTGGCGAGTGGTTTGATAATAAAATCTAACTGGGTTCAACTTTAACGTAGTTGTTTGTTACAAAAATGTTTTTGGGGTTTTATTGGAATCACTAGACCGGTACGTATTGATACCTAACAATAAGCAAGAATAAGTGCTTTCATTAATATAGTTATTTCTATCTCTTTTGGTTATCGGTTTAAGATTATTAGTTATTATGCTTCGCATTAATATCTCTTCCTACAAAAATCGAAATCCCAGTGAATCAAAGAAAGGTGGCAGTTTTTCTTCTGTAAAACAATGTTTTGAAGGACGGTAAATTGCAGAGACAACTAATACTTGGGCAATTTATGGAAAATTATTATTTTTATTATAATGATACCTGAACTATCACGCGCTGTGCCATCTAAACATTCCCCATGATATGGGTATGACTTCGATGTTGGTTTGGTTGAATTAGATCATTAGCGTCCCATAAATTTATTCTCAAAAATGTCAATGATAGTAGCGAGTATAGACAATATACATACTATTTTGACAAAGCAGTTGATTAAATAGATTTTTAAATTCATTGAGGAACTCGGATAAAGATGTTTCTGATTCCGTGGTTAAGTTTTGCTAAGTACTCAAAGAGAATAATGGCGCTTAAATGTTAGTAGATAGCAACAGCATTATTATTTTGTTAGTAAGTTGTCTTATTTTCTTTTGCAAATTCTGGTCGATTATATAAGGTGATTAAAATATGATCAGGGCTGACTTGTCTATAAATAAGCCGCACTCCACAGTGACTGTGCGACCTTGAGAGAGTGGAATCACAACCTCCACCCTCTCTCCTGCTCGGGTTAGAACCCGTTCAGTCCAGTTTGGAAGTTACTAGAGTAATGAACGTACATAAGGTACCGTGAAGCGTAAAACAACGCATTGTGATCAAATTCCTCGTTGGAGAAAACGTCCCGTCCGCTAAAGTTTACCATAGACAGTATGGAAAAGTGCCTCTTACGAATCTGTGCGTTTAAGTGGTGTAAGTGCTTTAGAGTGTACAGAGAGCGTGTGGAGAATGAACAGCATAATTGTCGGTCGTAAACATCCATCACCGAACCAAGCAATGATTGTGCAGAAGTGCGTATTATTAGTGAGTATAGGCGCAGCAATATCAATAAACTTGGGTCAATGTTCTGCAGCAGTATTGGTAATGTAGAAGATATCGTGAAAAACTACCTGTACTCTTCCAAGGTGGGTGAACAAAATGGCGCACAAAGCTGCCAGTTATTTCCTACAGCAGTTTGAAGACGAAAGTGATGCATTTTTGAGGTCTATAGTGACCATCGATAAAACGTGGCTGCACTACTTCATTCCCGAGTCTCAGCAGCCATCACGCGAGTGGCGGCATTCTAGTTTTCCCAAACCCAAAACAGAGCAGAGCAGCCGTTCGACAGGAAAAGTAATGACAAAATTGTTCTGGTATTGGCAGAGGGTTATCTATGTAGACTGACGGATGCTAGAACAGTTAATGCAGCTTATTAGACCTCTTGGAAGCAGACATGAAAGAAAAGATCCGATTCAAGTAGAAGACAGGTGGAAAGCGGGTAGCCTTTTTTCAAGACAATGGAAGCCCCCGGAAATTAAAATGGAACCTTTTGCCACATCCGTCGCACAGTCCCAATTTGGCCCTAAGTGATATCTACCTATTCGGAAGGCTTAAATCAGACTTGCAAGGCCTGAGATTTATGGACAACAACGCCATCATCCTGACTGTTCTGGAGTGGGGATATGCCATTAACCAAAAGTATTTTTTTTACAAACCTGAGTGTCGTGTGCTTCTCTATACTTCACACAGGCAAATTCGGGATGATAATAAGCTTTTGTGTGATTATATCACTGACACCTTGTGCACTGTATTAGTTGGACTTTTTATGTGGGGACTCAACCTAAATGAATATACACGGTTTGTCTGGAAAGTATGAAGAATAATTTTTCTACTCAACAAGAAGGCCTAGAAGGACGTGGTTTTCGGCGGGATTGATGGTAGGGAGAAGGGCCTTAGAATGCAACCCTGCTCGGCTGTTTCCGATATTTGAGAGAGTGAGGATCGCGTTTCCCGCAAACCGTGTTTTGGTGATGCACCACGGACTTGATATCCAGTGTACGTTTAAGTAACGTTATGAGTTAAAGTTTTGTGCCAAACTTAAAAAATCTGAAGCTTACGGGGAGGAAGCCATGTCAAAAAAAAGAATTTTTGAATGACGTAAGATGTTTCGTAAGGGAAGAGAACCTGTGGAAGGCGAAGAACGCAAACGACTTCCGTCAAGGAGCGTTAGTAAAGAAAATTTAGTGAAAGTAAAACAAATTGTGGACTCTGATCGACATTCAAGGGTTCGATTAATAGCACATGAGTTGAATTTGTCAAAAACCGTAGTGCATGAGATTGTGCCTAAAGAATTTTTTTGGCCAAGCTCAATCTAGCAACGTTGTGTCAATTGCCGTACAACCCGGACTTGGCCCCGTCCCACTTCTTTCTGTTCCTAAAACTCAAATCCAGCCTTAAACAAACCCATTTTGGATTTAAACCATCGTCGTCAAACAAGCATTTCAGTGTCTGCATTGCAGGAAGCCTTCAAAGCTTGGTAGGCACGCTGGAAATGCTGTATAAAAGCAGAAGAAAACTATATCGTGGTCTTTTACATTTAACTCTACGCATTTCTTGTTAACTATTTTGTTTATTTAAAGTTTTATTATCTGACTCGGTATACATTAAGATTTTAATTTCGGATATTTATCGGGAATTACTGGCGCAACTGTTGACAATTGGTCGGTTGTGAAGATTGTTGCTGATAGTTAATCACCAATGGAGAAGGATTTTGATATACCTGAAAATTGTTTAAGAGTTTTGATCCAGCTACGGAAGTTTGTGATTTTTAATAGACGCCGCTTTGCTAAGGGTTAGGCATGGAATTAAAAGTGAACTCCCGTATTATGCCTTGATATTCATCGTCGCCGTCGGATCCTGGGCCGGCATGCTGCATATTATGTAGGTATGGAATTTAATTTTAGATTTTAGAATAACTAGCATTCAATAATAAGAATATAAAATTAAAGAATTAATTGTCACTTATTTGGCCGACGACCTTAAAGAGCTTATCAATGCACTTGAGAATCCAGAGAATGTGACCAACGCAATCTTTCACTAAGAAACTAAAATAAATACTAGCGAAGTATGTGTAGTAATGTTTGTGTCTTATAGAATAGCATACGATATATTTTAAATGTAAAAGTAACTATGGCTTTATATTTAGTTGTCACTGATATAAATGGAGTCTAGGAATTTATACTTTAATCGTGGAACATCGATCTGATTAAGAATAAAATAAAGAAATTAAAATCCAGTAAAATACCCTGTTTGACGATGTGTTTCTGCGCGTTTTCCGTCCATTCTTTTTTCGACGAAACCAAATTCCGAACCAAAAGCTCAATTTTCATACTAAAAAGTGCGCAGATCACAGAGGAACGCCGCCCCTTTGCCACGAAATTCTATTTCGACAGGAACCACTCGCCGCCAAAAGCGGCGCATGTGATCGAAACAGAAGAAGCAAAACGCCGGCGAGAGTTCATTAAACCGCAGATTTGCTGAATGGGCGGCGCACAAAAATTTTCGCGGCCGCAGATTTTACGCGAAAGCTCGGCGGCGTCCGGGCCCGTTTTTCTGATTCGGCGGCCGCGCTCACAGGAAAAATGCGCGTCTCAGGGGCCGGGGCGATCCGAGGCAATCACACGCTTAGTTAGGCGCGCTTTTTACGATTTGATAGTAAAATTTCTGCGGGTGACGTGCCGCCGATCGCCGCCGGGAAGCCTTACGCGGCCGGAGGAAGCGATGTCCACTGTAATCGCGAAATAATTAATGGCCCCGGAACAATACCGTATTACGCACGAGGCATGGCAGGATGATTATCAATAATTTGTTCGAGGAAAAATCGCGTAATTGTGCGTTCCCGCGAAATAAAACATGCAAAGCAGACGGCATTATGCGTCCGCGGCTGGAAACTGGCAGTTCAGAAAAGCCGACAACGATCGGATTAGCATATGCGTTGCATACTGGCGATGCTTTATCAAATCCGCGTGCATATTTCTCCCGGTCGTGCTTTGCGTAACCCTCGCGCAGAATGCAGATGCGCCCGTAATTGATGTTTTCTGGTAAATGCTTTACGGTCACCGAGCATTTGCGCACAGGCCAGCACTGTTTTATTATTATTCGCGATATTTGCTATTGTTGCGCTCGTCTTCTTCCATGCCGAAGGGAAAACTACGAGGACACCACAAAAGACTTTTTTTTAAATTTAGTCCACGAACGAGTAAATTATGGCTATTGCATTCTAAACTCATTATTCATTGTTTAAGTACTAAAATGCTATACTCGAGTTCTCTCATCACATGAGTAGTGGTATGATTGGGAAAACATTTAGTGGAAAATTTTTATTGTTTCTTATAGAATTATCTATGATTAGTACTGATACTATCATTAATCTTTTCCATAAAGAAATAACTAAATTACTTTTTTAACTTGTTAATTGGCAGATATATATATATATATATATATATATATATATATATATATATATATATATATATATATATATATATACTTGCATAGGAGTGTTGAATAAATGTATAAACACATGTAAGGGAAAAAATTTATTAACACTTCTGCTTATTGCGTATTATTTCTTCGTTATACAGGGTCCGGCAGAATTGATTATTGCGCGCAATGTATTGATAGACGATGTTCGAGTCGTACATCCTTGAGCACCACAAGGTACACCATTATAGTGCTCATCATGGCTAGGGTTGTAAACATCCTCTTGGAAACTCATTTTAAAAATGGCAATTCTATGATTGTAACGCAGCACCTATTTTGTATTTCGGAGTAGATCGTTACGAAAGAGTTCCGACCAAGAAAATCCTAATGTTGCATGTATGCAGCTTCCGACAGACTAGTACAGCATTCAAACGGAAATCGCCTGGTAAATTTCGTAGCATTCAGACAGACAAAAATATCGCAGCAGCAAGGTAGGTTGTTGTCACATCGCCACAACGTTCGATCGCTAAGCATGCTCTCGTCCTGGGAACATCCGACCGGAGCGCATAGAGAATTCTACACTGAATTCTTATGTTCCAGCCGTACAAACTGATGATGGTCCAAAAACTTAAACAATGTGAGTGGCACGTCCGGTAGACTGCTTGGGAAATGTTCTGATGCTGTTGTGTTCAGTAGTGACGAAGCTCATTTATTGGGCACCACAATATCCTTGACAACTCTATAAGCAATCTTTTTACAGTCAGAGTGTAACTGTTTGGTATGCTATTATGGAATTTGGCATCATATAGCCATATTTTTTCTGAAGAAACAGGACGCTCGATGACTATTACACTATCTACCCACTATGTTGCGATGTTACGCAGTTTCTTGGAGCCCAGACTCAACAAACATGAAAATGTATCATTGTGGTTCCAACAAGATAGCGCTTCCGCACACACGGCGGAAATTTCCCGAGAATTTCTGTGACAAATATTTCTAGGCCGCCTCATTTCATTACATGATGATATACTATGGCCGGCTAGATCATTAGGTGACGCCCCCTTGTCATTTCTTTCTGTGGGGACACCTAAAGTCTGAAATCTTTCAACGCAAGCTGTGGCTAATGAGGAATTAAAGGACGCTATTTGCAGTACCAAATGAAAAGGCTCGGCAATCAATGAGAAACTTTAAGGTGACGCTGTAACAGTGCGGGCAAACATTTGGACGATATCGTCTTCAAAACCGCTTAATAAATAAACGACAAGCATTGTTTTGTGTGATGATACAATAGGGGAGATGATCATTCTGCATCAGGTCTTAAAGCAAGGTTTAATGGAACAGTTGTAAATTATTTTCACTTATTACTTGATCTCGGTGCTTGACTCACACCGTGTGAAGATTTTCAGATGCTATGGAACATCTACTATTTGCTCTAGGTACTTTGGACTGGAGCGTTTGTATGATGTTTAGGTTTATCGATTTGGCATATCTCCATACGGAGTCTCCAGGTTTATATAGGCTTAATAACTTCATTAAGTAGTAGCACAGCATATAGTAAAGCAGTAGTATTACTCAACGTCGGCACTTTTGCTTTTATGCTCTGCGGTTATGTTATACATAGAGCTTTCAAAAACTTATTATGGCTGATTACATATTTGAGGAGCATACATTTTGACAATGAAATTTATGTTTATTTATTATTTTGGTGTGATAATAACGGTTTATATATAGATGTGCATTATAATTAATTGCAATTAAACAACTTTCTGAATAATCTATGTATAATATCGTCGTCAGGTTTACTTTTAAACAGAGACAAATCCGACGACACGTGATGTGAGATGTGAGAGTGCAATTACTGCTCTACTTACTGTGGTAGCAATTTATTACTTATCGAGAATTTGAATTTTCGATCAATAAACCAATATATTTAGCGGAACTTGAGGTTCGTTTGCTTGCGTTTGGTTTGAATGTATTTTTTAGGTGATTCTTTAGACTAGGATTACTTTAAAATATTTTTAATTTAGATTTTATTGATATAGGTACGTCGTTAATCCTTTCAGGCGGATAGATGACGTGTTGGTTTGTAATATCACTTAGACTGATTTTGGTTGATTTATCTTCTTTATCCATTGATTATACTGTGCAATGATACGAATAATACAGGAAAGTTATTCGAAGAACATTGTCTTGAGGAACACATCATTCGATAGAGTGAAAGTTGTATTATTATTCATTTTGTCTTACTGATGAGCATCTGCTATTTAAGTACGACTTTAATATAAGATATTCCGGATTGCGTTTTTAAAAACTTGAATGCCTGGAAGATGTCTAGGAATACAAGTTACAAATTTTTTCTGATTACATTAACTATTATATAAATCTGTTAGATTGTTGAATGCTGGTTTTGAAATTCAACCATGTAATTAGTGAATAGTAGGTACTAAAAAAACATGTTTTTTTAATACATTGTTCAGAAGTAGACAGTTTATTGTCATATTATTAATCAACGGCACCTCTTAACCTTTGTCATGGTATTCTAGCTCTGCGCTTTTAGATATTGGTTGTTGAATATGTAACGGTATAGTAACGATATTAATTGTCTTTTTCATAATTTCAGAAAGTAAAATTCCAAGTCCCTTTTTGCACTACTTTAGTGAAGTATTCTGCTGCTTCGTCTAGGTAATCAGGACTTTTCAGCCGTAGCTTAAGGTCTATGTTTGTCCAATTACTTCATTTGGGGGCAAAGATGTATTAATAACAGTAGTAGTCAAGCTGACGATAAGCGGTGCATAGTACATAGAATTTCAAAAATATTCACTATATTATACAATTACTTTCTAATAGGCCATTTTTTATAAAAATAGTCTGAGATCAGGAACCTTATTTGAATCTGTTGGCCAAAAGGTGGGTGCTCTATCAGCGAGTTAGTCGTAATTGCTTACAGTTATAGTACTTAAAAGATTTCGTACTTATGTGGTAATTAATCAGGAGCTCCACTGAGTACCTTTGGCATTTCAATCTCCACCTAGGATAAATTTGTTGCTAAGGGTTCCGAAAGAATCTTTACATCTATCGAATTATATAAATAGCAGAGATCTTGAAGTGTCACGGAAAAGTTTTTATTTCTATACTTGTTTCAGTGATTATTTTGTATTGGCTTTTGGGAAGTTCCTGATGGGAAATCTAATTTTGGATTATAGCGGAAACCCCTTGTGGGCAGTATTATCAGGGCCAGTAGTGTCGTATACAATACATTATGGTATAACAAATGTTTAATTAGTGAAGTAAGATTCAGATTTAAACGAAACCTCAATTTAAATTTATAAATGTTGACGTTAAGCAGTAGAATAACGTTTTAAGTTGCAATTAGAAGTATATGTACTATAATGAATTTAGTTTTCCGATAATTGTCATTTGTAAGTTTATTATTAGATTATTTTGATTTATTATAAAAAGACCTAGCTAATACATTTGTGCAAAAATGTGAGTTGTTTACCTATCTTCGTTGGTTTCTTATTTTTTATAAGATTATATCTGTTAGCAATGTGTGTATATATTGGTTAAGTGTTTTGTTGATAAAGTGTAATGGTTCCTTAATTAGCCTATGTCTGACATTCATTACATTGCAAATTTTTTGGTAGTGTTTTCTAAATTATGTTTGATATCTTCATTTCGTATAGTGATATATATTTTTAATAACTGTTTGGTAGACAGATTTTTATTTGATCTGATACGTGTGGTATATTATATTTTCTCTTTTAAATGCCGCACAAATATAAAGGTTGGTTTTGAAAACTTTTTCAGTTTGTGGTTGTTTATATTATATTTTGGAGGTTTGCATGATGGATATTGTGTGTACTTCATTTATCGTTCTGCTTTTTCTTTCGTGTTTGTTTACGACTTGCTATAAATGTCTGATATCAGGTTTAAATTCTCACTGGTTAGTGCATACTTATGTGTGTTCTACACACATATTGTGGGTTTTGTCATGCATTATTATGGAATATAGTTGGTGGGATAGAAAAAAAAACAGATTTTCTATTTAGTGATTTAATTGACAGAAGTCTTCAATATTGCTATCACAATGAACGCAAAAAAAATTGAATTTCCTTTTGTGCATGCCACATTTTCCCATTTTTTGCACATAGTGCAATAAATCCACTTTTTTTTAGGCTTTGAATTCCCAAAAAATTCAAAACAATAAATGCATAAGCAGTATTCATCATCGTCCTCATCATAACTGTTTTCTTTCTGGTTTTCAGACTTTAATGTTTTCTTTTCTTTTTTTCTTGAATCCTGAAACAGCTTTTTAGCCGTTTTCTTGTTTTTAGAAATCTGTTGTTCTTCCCTAAGTGCATTTTTTCTTGGTGTGTCTGTCAAAATTAAGGATTTTCTCTTTCTTGCCGCGTTTTGTTTCCCTCCTTGGCGCTGCTTTCTGAAAAGGACGAACTTCTTCGGGAGTGGGGATGTGTTTTTTTGATATGGAAGGGACTGCCACTTTGGCATCGCTTGAGTTAGCATGGCGGAATGGAGAACTTATGAGGCCACTAAGTTGTTAGGAATTGATTTAACTGCATTAACTTCAACTAAATGGGGTCTATCAGTGAAGTATGTTAGCATAAAATCAACGTCTGTAAAAGTTTCTGGGTTTAATGGATAAATTTCGGAAATCCGAAACCCAGATATATTGTTAACTGGAGTCACTACTTGGGAAGTGGCTGTAGTTAAAATAGATGGGGCATCGTAAATTGTCATAGGCCTTTTATTAAGACAAATCTAAGCATCAGAAGCAGTGTTGATATGCTTTTTAAGTGGACCATATATACACCTCAGTCCAATGGTTGCAGCTACAGTATGGTGAAAACGACAGAAAAGTTACATCATTGTCCTTAAAGAAACCCAGCGCTTCTGCAGAAAGATAGGATTTATGATTATCTAATAGTAGCAGACATGGGTTTTGTTTCGAACATCGTGCATAAGACACAAAGTGCTTAGCAAACTTAACACAATTTGCTTCCGTCATCCAGCCTAGGAAAACTAGAAATGGTGCCTCTTTCTGCCGACGTTAATTTGCCTATTTATTTTAATCCACGGCGTGCTACTATCTTGTCTAACTTTTGAACGTTAGTGACTCCTGTTTTGTCCATGTTCCCTATATCATTAGGCTCTAACTGCAACCGGTGTAATAATGTTTTAAAATTTCCGAAAAACATGTCAACTTTTGTCCTGTTGAAGCTAGTAGCTCAGGACATGCTTGTAGCCTGGGGGATCTTAACAGGTAGTACTTTGTTTCTTTTAAAAAGAGACGTAAACCAATCAGATCCTGCTATTTTATTTTCTGTCCATTTAAGAGGAACTGCTCTGTTGCAAGCCATAGCATAGGTATATGCAAATTGCCTAACATCTCTGAGAGTTAACTCAAAATATATGTCTGACGCTTTCATGAGGTACTCAACGAGCATCATTTCTTATTCAGGTTGAAAAACCTGCAAAGACTTCTTTTATAATTTCGAACCATTCTCAATCTGCAAAGAAATAATAGTTTGTAATAATTGTTATTGATATATTTTGTTCTATTTAATTTTTGCAAAATGTTAATAGAGTTTCAGCCCGAAATTTTAATTTAAACATTTCACATCATTTATTCATACTAATAGTTCTATTATTTCATAATTTTACATTCACGTGTAACGTTATCGTTTCTTGTTTAGTTATTCAACTGAAACATCTTAATTTGCGAGCTAAGATATATATATATATATATATATATATATATATATATATATATATATATATATATATATATATATATATATATATATATATATATATATATATATATATATATATATATATATACTATATATTATATATATGATATATATAATATGCCATATTTGATCTTCGTCATGACATCAACTAATAAAGATAATATTTATTTACAAAAACACACCCATCCCTAAAAACAGAAATAGTTTTTCTTTCACGTATCTACCAACAAAACATCTAGCTTAATAGGTATAAGTTTTACCACAAAAAAATAATTATCTGAAAAATTTACTCGCCGATGAAAAAAACAAAAATGAATCTCCTACTACACACAATGAAGCAAACCTACTGAATGTGACGTTGAAGGTGCGGACAGTGTTGCCACGTTGACCACTACCGCGAGTGGAGCGGTTTATCGGCTGGTTCGGGAATTATTACGCGTTGGAAAACATGCTCTTCACTACTTTAGTTTTCTGTTCTTGAACTCCTAGTCGTTGATTTTTATTGATTGCAGCCCGCATATGTTAACATATTTAGTTAATGGTCTTCTAAAACGTGAATCACTTTTAACACATTTACAACCATCTCTGAATTATTTGTACCACAACTTTATTTGTACTTCACTCATTACATTGTTTTCGATAGTCTTGTCAATCATCCAAATAGTTTCTTCATACAAATGTTCAACTTCAAACAACACATTATATAGATTTGGTGCTTTATGCGACTCATTACTATTTTAATTGTCAACAAACCCTACCAGTAAATGCGTTCTTATTTACGCATGCGCGTTATAACTCAAAGTAGTAATTAAGAGCTTTGTTTACAATCAGAATGTTTTAAATACTGAATTAAACAAAAACCAACTTTAGATGGATTTCGAATTTCAAAAAAGAAAAGATTTTTAAATTAATTTTAACTAATTTTTAGTTTAACCAAAGTAAAAATGAATATATATAAAAGAAACTTGTTGCTAATCTAAGGTTTGTAAATAATTATCAAACAATAAGAAATATTACTCTTTAGATAAAAAGGTACAATTTCTATTAAATTAAATTGTGCAATTAAAGTGATGTTTTAGTGCTGCTTTGAATAAAGAACATCACCTGGAATAGATAATATGTGTAAAAATTAAGTAATTAAGTCAAATGTGAACTCACACGATCGTGCAAATTTTTTGTGTGCTATAAATATTCTGCATTGTAATCTGCTTTAATATGCTACACAGATGTAGACCGTCAGCATTAGTAACAATTGTCGGCGGAGATTATTTGGGATCGATTTAATTGGTGTGGAGAATAAACTTATCTAATTATTTTCTAATTATTAATTTTAGTTTTCATCACGATTTAAAGTGCGATATTGGCATATACATTGGTGGTTAAAAAATTTTGGGAAACTTAACGGCTTTGTCTTTATTACGTTATTGTATAAATTTTTCGTAAAATGATACCGTAGTTAATCTTTCCTTTCTTGTAGTTGTTGTCGTTGTGTAAAAAATAGAAAGTTAAGGGCATTATTGGAACATTACAAAGTTTTTTAATAACATTGTTACTTTCACTTCCCCTTGATTTTATCTAAATAAAAGAAAAAGTTCGAAGTCACTGAAAAGACGTATATGGTTTGTACAAATATTAAATATCTTGTAGATTTTGTACTGTGTTACGGTAATTGTATTGCTTGCAACAAAAGGTTGTGTTTAAACGATTTTATTATTTTATAGAATTATTTAGCAACTGAGCATCTAATATTATATTATTATAAACTCTGGTGAAGGTTAAATAAAAGTTTATTTATTTTCATGGAGAATGATGAGTTATTTACTCTGTGATTGTAAAATATGACATTTAAAGGATAATGAAACATAAGCCAACCTCTACACCACAGGCTACTAATCAAGTTTCAATAGGCTTAAGTCAGTAGGTCGTTACTGGACTGAGCTACAGTCTGAGAACGTGAACTATATGGTATATGCGGATCGTGGCCCAGAGAATGTGTTCAGAACTAATGTCAATCGATGGCGTTTAACGAGGAAATAGTCTGGCAATTACCAGGATTAGATAACAGCTCTCTGAAGTACATATAAAGAAAGACAATGTGGATATTGGTAAAGCTAGAAAATGATAGAAAACTACTTCGTGAGTGATATGTTGGTATATTTAAAAAATTCAGTATTAGGAAAGTATGAATAACAAAAATTTTATTCTTTCGTTGTTTTAAGAGGAAAGTATGCGGTTTAATGTATAATATTTTCAAAGTGCTTTTCGTCAGATTCAATCTCGTGACGGAGGCTAGTCTCAAATGGCAAAATAGCGCAATTTCGCATGTCATCTGGGATGACCTAAGATCTTTTCGGAGATTCGATTCTTGAGTTCTTCTATGTTGTTTGGTTTCGGAACATACACTCTGTCCTTTAAATAACCTCATAAAAAAAGTCATAAGGGTTGAGGTCGGGTAAAGAGGCGGGCCATTCGACACCCCCTCCTGCTTTTCGGGGTACATCCAAAGTAATCAGTTTTGCCTAAACGTTTCAGCCAAAAGAGCAAAGTTGCCCTCGCTTTGATAAGCTGTGGCGCCATCTTGTTGAAACCAGTACTGGTTAATCTTTATTTTCTGCTTAGCGATTGGAATAAACTTTTTGAGCACCTCTTCCCGGTAAACGGACTCATTCATATATCTTGTGAGAAAGAATTGTCTGAGTGGTATGAGATTGCACACCAGATGCAGACTTTTTAGGCTTGCAGGAGGCGCATAACTCTCAAAGGGGGGTTTTCTGAGCCCCAATAGCGCTGATTTTGCTTATTGACATAGCCTTTGAGCTCGAAATAGACCTCATCTGGATGTGTGCTTGATGTCGATCTGCTTCTCGTCGAATGCTATCAGAACTTTATTTGCAAAGTTACACCTCCTTTCAATATTGACCGTGGTAAGCGGCTGTTGAATTTGAGTTTTGTATGTAAACAAATTCAGATCCTGGTGAGAACACTCGTGTGACTCACTGCAAGAGTCTGTGCTGCCCTCCTGCACAACGTAATGGGCTCTTCTTGGCATAGGATTTTCGCCTCCTTCATACCCTAAGGGGTAGTTCCAGTGACTGGACGCCTTGTTATTCCCTCCTTGTATTCTAGTACAGTGCCCAGTCCTTCAAACTTTTCGACTATTTTAATTTAACATGGTAAAAATAAAAAATAAAATGAGTGATTTTTAAAAAAATAATTTTTACCTTGTGGTGGTGGCCACGGTCAATGTAATGTGCCTCTCGAATTAGGTGTGAAATTTCTTAAGTGTCGCTGTAGCCGATTCGCCATTTTGGTAGAAGGCCTTGACCATGAAGACCCATTGATCCGTCGGATAAATAGTTTTTGCAGACGCCATTGATTTTGATTTCAATGTTTGTAAACAAAACCTCAAATCTTCTCCTAACAATAACTAATATCACTTTTTGTTCGAGCTTAAAAACGCAAGAATGTCAGGAAAATCATATTTATCGTAACATAAAATTCACCCTGAAAGGTGAAGAACTGAAGCAAAAATAAAAGATCTATTGCCATATGAAAACAGTTACGTTGTTATATATGCTTTTTTTGGGCAAAGCCAAGACAGGGAGAGCTTACAGATGATTTGTGTTCAACAATTAGCTTTTTTTGGATAAGAATAAAGTGCACAAATCTACACTGTATATTTATTCTAAACATGATTTACTTCTCTTTTTGAAAGAAGAACGTTTGATAATTCTGCAAGAAGAGAAGGTGCATTTTCCAGATGGTGCAAGACAATGTAAAAATCAGAGTTAACTGGGGAAAAGAACCAAAACTGAGAAATGATTTTATTAGGCATCGGATCGGGGATATGCTTGATTTCTTATTGGAAGGCTGTATAAAATACTAGTAGTACTATTAAAAATAGTGCACGAGAAAAACTTGAACTGCTTATAGGCATCTTTTAACCAGATAAATGAAACAAAATTCCATAAATATCCAGAAGTCATGAGAAAAAAACTTTTCGCATCAGCCTTGGAACTTACTAGCCTACTCAAGCT
Source organism: Sinelater perroti (assembly GCA_036346155.1). Taxonomy (NCBI): domain Eukaryota; kingdom Metazoa; phylum Arthropoda; class Insecta; order Coleoptera; family Elateridae; genus Sinelater; species Sinelater perroti. The sequence goes on from JARFIY010000056.1 coordinate 30,340,556, forward strand.
CATACTTATATCTCAGAGCCCATTAAAAATGGGGAATATGAGGTGTAGATAGCAACTAATAAGTTGTATTGTATCACCTGTGAGACACCACTACTGATTTGTGCACAAATTTAATTATAACATAAAAACAGGACACTGTATTGTGTGTACACTCTAGTTTATACAACTATGCATAATTAGGAATGCGTTGTCAGCTACATAGCTGGTTTTTATACTGTTGGTGCTTGCGCTCACATAGTGTCCTTGTGTGAAACTGTTGGCCAACTAGTAGGGTTTTTTGATAATATAACGTTTTTACTCTTAGCAGAATAAGACGTGCAATCTTACTTATTTGTTTTACTTACAGATTATGCAAATTTACAACGCTATTTATGCACACAATAGGTAATATAAAAGTATGTACTATTTATGTCAACACGCTTCGCATTTGAATTCGCTCTCTGTCGTCACTTGAATCCGGAATGCCGCGGCCGTCTCGCCGAGCGATATTTGTGCTTATTCGGCGATATTCCAAAAAAGTCGTAAAACATCGGGAGGCGCTGCAAACCTTCTGAAATATGTCAACAAACACGTGCGCGCCAGTTGAATTTCCAGAAGCGTCGGCCACCGATATTTAGTAGCCTTGTTATGGGGAGGGGGCGTTCACAAAATTTGTTACAATAACCTTCCTGCAGCAGTAAAAACTTACAATACAATACAAAAAGTACTGTAACTGCAAGCAGTTATGGCTGCTTAATTAAGCTTTCTAAATCCTTTCCTTGGGATGGATTAGTTCCGATATTTCTTTGTTTTCATTATTCTACAGTTTTCTGTTGGTCCTGGTATCTTCTGCTATTTTCATTCATTCTTTCCTATTCATGCATTTCTGTTCGATTCCATTCTGTTACTATTCTTATCGCTCTTGTTTTGTCTGTCCTCATTACATAACCTAGCCATTTTATTCTCTGCGCTTTAACATATGTAACAACATCTTCTCCTTTCATTTGGTTCATTTTCGGTCTGTACTCATTTTGATCATTCTTTATTGGCCCGAATATTCTTCGTAATATCTTCCTTTCAAATATTCGCAGATCTTCTTCTTCTTTCTTCGTCATGTTTCTATTGCGTATACTATTACTGGTCTAATTACTGTTTTATATATCTGCATCTTTGCATTATTGCTTAAATGTTTAGTGTTTAACAATTTTTTATTTGTGTAATACGTTTTATATCCCATTTGTACTTTATGTTTTGTTTTTTCACTACCACTGTTATTTTTGTTGTAAATTGTTGCACCTAAGTAAAAACTTACAAAGAGGAAAAAGTTAAAAATAAACTAGAAAACAACTAGAGCCTGCAGCTGCTCTTTTGCTATTTCTGAACATGGTCGATGCTACATAAAATTCCTAGGGATCCAAATTGACCCCACTTCCATTGGTGTATCTTGGATAACATAAATCGACCTCTGCAAACATACGCTACAGTGAAAGCTATACGCTTAGCACGTTGAAGGTTATGGATTAGCATTGCTTTGAGTTTTGAACACCTTCTGTAAGCCGATATCCATGTGGTCTATATTCTTAACACTGTAGTTCAGTCTAGAAACGACTTACTTTTGATTGGCGTCCTACAATCTATAAATTTGGGTTGATTGGTGAAGCCCTCAGATTCAGTTTGAAAATGATCTTTTTGTTAATTTATAATGTTTCTGTAATTATTAAATGAAACTAACCATATATGTAGACCTAGTGTGAATATATTAACTGGAAAATAAAAAATTTAAAAGTACACAAACAACTTTTGGTTTACTACTAAAAATAGCAAAGCATTTTGTTAAACAAAATGTTAATCTCTTTATTATTACAGTAGGTAATTATGAAATATATAGTTGACTTAAAAACATAGTACCTTTTAGATTTAAAGTAAATGTAATTCATGATTGGCAGTATTATGATAAAGAAATTTTGAGATGACATTCAATTGTAAACGGTCGCGTGTAAAAAGTAAGGCTTTGTAGTTTCATAATTTTAACACAGATTGTTTTTAGTCAGAAGAAATGGGATTACTACAAGGTATTCATATGATTCAAAAAATAGACTTGGCATTGATTCAATTTTTCAATATTCCAAATATAATCGTGATTGGCGAAGAGATGAGAGAAAAAATTCAAAAATTGAATACTTACGTATTCTCCAAATGAACTAATATTAAAAAGCAATATATCAGGGATCAAAATATTGTTAAAAGTTTATTATGAGGTAAGATAAGTCGGTGGCAGAATTTTGATCGCCTTCTCAAAATTTGTCACTCTGTCCAGAAACAAATTAAGGGAGCCACAAGTGGATGGATATTCTATTTTTGACTTCTAATAAGCCATTTGGGAATTGGCCGTTTTATTTTGTCACCTTTATCTTATTGCTTCTTATATTACGTATAGGTACATACAAATAGCAGGATTACCCAAAACTAAGTTTACTTTGCAAATAGTAAAAACCACGAATTTACAAACAATATTTTAACAGTGTAAACATATATTTGAGAACTGCATCAGCTAACGATCGAAAACGAGGTTAATTGCTACGACAAGAGCATAATGCAGGGATAGCTGTCGGTAGTCCCGATATGAAATAATTAACACTTTGTTAAGCTCATTGTTTAGCGTACCGACGAAAAATAATTCGCATGCGTCGGCCAGAAGTGCCTTGGCAAATCGTTAGCGCGATGTTTAAGAAAACAATAAACAATATTGCGGAACTAAGCGGCATTTTTGATCATTTTACGTCGCCGTGTACAAATTGCGGACGTTTTCGAAACCCAGGTAATTAATTACCGTCAAGGGTAATGTTCCCGGCGTTATTTATGAGCGATTGTTAGAGTTTAGAAATTAAATCTGTTGGTTTAGGCTCCGTTCGAGTTGTAATATTGTGTTATTAATATTACATAAATATTTATGGTCATGCCCGCTCAAAGTGGGCTGAATTTGTGAAAGGTGGCTCTTTATTGCTGAATTTTGCAACAAATTACTATCACACTTAGACATGCAAGTTACGCTTTTGGCCATTTTTTAAATTACGGCAGTAATTCGAGCAAAGCTGCTTGTTACATATTTAGATCTTAATTGATTTACAAGGGGTAAACGGAACTTTAAGAAAGTTTTTTTTAAATTGTAATGCCCCATAAATCGTAATATTTTCTTCTTTATTGGAGAGCCTAAAAGAAATGTTGCCAATCTATTGTAAAAAATCTGAAGATAGTAATTATAAACGTCTACTACAGAATCGTCGAAGTAAATCCGAAAAATAAATAATTAATAAAATTAACATTAAAATACAAAAACAATTAAATGAATGATGTCATGATGCCTCTCATCGACTACGCCCCAGATGTAACAGTCAAGCGGATGTAGTTGAAGCTAGAGGACGACTACAAGTTGGGAGACCAGTGGTGATACGAAACTGTTATATAACCTAGGTCGTCCTTGCCTTGTGATTTGGAGCGAAATCTTGCTAAAACATGTGCTTCTACCCGGCAGACAGCTTTTGTATCCAGAGTTTGACACCTGTCTCCAGTAGGTTGATGCACCTGTTGAAGGTCAACTTTAGACCTTCTTCAAAGAAATGGAGCACCGTGATCACAGTGCTACCATAAAGGCGCGAAACTTTGTATGTATGACGGCAGGCTCTTCAGAAGCATCTCGGCAGATCCAACGATTATTTTAGTGATTCACCTCCTTGTCCGGAATGAAGCTCTTTTCGTTCGATGTTGTGCTTGATGTCATTCAACAGTTCCTCGGGACGAAAAACTTTTAGTACAGATCCTAGTCCCCTCGCCACGGTTATTATTTCCAGGTTAGTCATGTTCTGAATCCTGATGGAGCGTTTCTTTCAATTCTAGGACGAATTTATCGCTTCTCTTGCGATCAGATCGCTTGCTGTAAGTTGTCTTGTTAGCAGTTCTTTCTCCTGGTGGCCTTTTGGTTAAATCGTAAACTTTAGTCTTTTTGTACCGAACGACGCAATAATTTCGGCAGCTTTGCGGTAGTATTGTTTGCAATCATAGGTTGTTGATGTGAAGAGGATTTGTTGTACTACTTAATAGGAAATTGCGATTTCGTATAAGATAGACTTTCCATTTTTCTCAATATAACTTAAAATAATTTCGAATTTACCTCGACAACCCTGTATAAGGAAAGTTGCCTGCAGAATAGAATGGAAAAATTGCAGAAACCTTTAACTAAAAGCGTCGAGCTTTGAGGACATTTTATTTTTATCATTATTCTAAAAGCTTTCCCATTTATCCTTGTATAGATGAAACAAACAAGCCACCGAGCCATTAATTAATCCAAAAGTATAAACGCGACATGCGCAGTAGTTGTTAAAATTGCAGACAGAACACATCTGATAGCGCCTAGATAATTTCAGCGTCAGCAATGAAAACAAAACCAAAATAATCCTTTAAAACTGCAACAAGGTGCCTTTTCCGGCGGAATAATAAGGCATTCAACATGTGAACGCAAAACAATGCGACGACAATACCCCGCGTTCATGCCACATAAAGCCAGAACGAGTTTTTAAATTAATTAAGAGCCATCCTTAAGGATCCTCGTAAATAATTAAGCATGGATAAAAAGCGATGGGTATAATACGTAGCATGTCATTACGGCTGCATAGTAATTAAGTGTTATTTCACTCGGTTATCTAATTTTATGGTCCCGAGTTGTTAAGAACAATTAGAATTTTACGTTTAGCTGCCTTCTCGGAAATAATCTCATAATAAAATTAAGGAAACGCATCGTCTCTTCGATGGGCATGCCCGCGGTAGGTCTCTGGTGACAATATCCTTCAAACAGCACCCTTAAGTTGCAACGGCGTACTCCAAGGCGCGTATAAGGTACAATTAACTATTTTAATTGGCGTAACGGAGACGAACCTACTTATTACATATAAGCAAAAAGTAAATTAATATCATTATAATAAATTAAAGTGACCTATTTGGGCTTAATCCAACTCATTCGCTGTTTATCCACCATAACGTCCTGATTTACATTAAGCTACATGTTACTTTTACATGCATTTATAAAAACTAGCGCAATTAAGTGTGGTGTGACGTAATTAGTTAAATTTGAGACGATATGTTTGTATAAGTGCATTTACATGCTTGGAATGCTTTGCAGTGCATTTGTGACTTAGCAGCTGTAATAATCTTTTACACTGCACAGCTAAAGTAAGGTATGACTGAGCAGATTAGATGAATGTAGGTTTAATAAGCTGGCTAATAACAATGGCATCGCTTAATAAGATGATAGATACTGCCGTGCTATATTATTATTGTAATTATAAAATGTTTGATATGGTAGATTTCTGTATGTTTTTAATGATTTTTTGTTCAATTTTCAAATGTACCATTAACCACTAATTGCATGCTTTTTAAAACAAAGCAAAACTTTTAGTTAGACCAAATAATTTGGCTAATAAAAATAAATGGATATATTATTTTATTTTTTAATGTTAATATTTATAAGACAAACAAATTCTTTTAATTTAACTAGTTTTACTGAAAATTGTAGTGGTAGCGTGACTGGAAATCAAGGTCAAACAATTGTTTACGACAGGAAGCTAGAAGTGCATCGTTGTTAGTGCTTAGCTTTTATAACGATATAGAGTAATTAAAAATAACGTCGTACTTTTGTACCTAATAGGTAAAAGGGACGTGCATGAATTCCGCACTTTCTTAATCCTTAATAATGAAACTTTATTTTACCTGCGATTAATACATGAATTGCGCATTGTACCCTTGCAGGTAGATAATGACCTCTCAATTATTTAATGTATTATTGGTAGTAATCTACAATCTACATCTACTACAACATTCAATTCTAATTTTGTAAATTTACTTCTCATAAAACGCCAGAAAGCAAAAGTGTATATTTCACTTCAACCCCTATAAATTGCCAAAATTATGGCTTTTTCCCAGTTAGTTTGCAAATTGGTTGAGACAATTATCAAAATGAATCATACTTTTGAAATAAGTGAAAAGGGAAGAGAGGTTTTAATTTTAGACGAGGCTAAGTTTGCTGTTGCAAAAAAAACTAAAAAGTGATGAATTGCCTTGGCGTTTCGTTAAAAACACATGTTGAGCTAAAGTGTGGACAGTGGGCCTGGAAAAAATTATATCTAGAAGTTTTTTGGAACATAATCATTCCAAAAATGTAAAAACTTTAAATAGACGATTAGGTAAGAATTTTGAACTACTACAATTATATTTTACTTTATAATTTTTTGATCTATTTTGAAATTGTGTTCGCTTTTGTAGTCAGCGCTTGTGTGAAAAGAAAGGCTGCAGAAGACCTAGCTGGAAAACCTTCCAAAATTATCCATACAATTTTGTTGGAAAAATCTACACCTTAAGTATTCGGGATATTCATTATGTACGAAAACATTTCTTTCGCACTGAAAAAATTGCAACCCAAGCTTAAAAAAAGTACAGAAGAGACTATTACGCTTTGGAGAAGTTTTTCGTATCTAACTATTAAAAGAGAAAATTTTGTTTTGTCTATTAAAAAAGAAAGTAATATCATCGTGTTATCGTGTGACACAAATTTAATGGCTTTGTGTAGTTCCCAAAAAATCTATTCAGACGGAACATTTTATTGTTGTTTTAATTATTTTACACAACCATTTTCTTTTCATACACTTGTAAATGGTCACTATATACCGCTTGTGTTTTGCGTTTTCCGGACAAGAAGTCTCAAACATATAAAATAGCTTTGAATTTAGTGAAGACAAATGCCAAGATATCAGTTTAAATTTGAATCCTAAATTATTTGTGGTTGACTTTGAAAAGGCATCGACAATTCAATTTCATGTGTTGGCCTTATGCCAAAATCATTGGTTGTCGTTTCCATTTAGCACAAAGTTGTTTTCATTAAATACAATTGGGTTTGGTACAAATAGGAAAACGATGAAGTAGGAAAATGGCTAAATTATTGTTTAGCTTGCCATTTTTAGACCAAATGAAATTTGCAGATTGCTTTGTATTTGATCTCATGAGCATAAGACCAGAATTGAAACATCGGAATTTTTTGTACTAAAACTAGCTATTTTAATATACTAGGGATATCTATAAAGATCTTTAATGTTGTCGTTTCCCGTTGCGTTCAACATGCTATGCTGTTGACCTGTTTCCTGGTTCACCTGCGTTTTGTTGCGATTTCTCACACCACGGGCAAGAGAGTGCTCGTCCACTCTATTGTACGTAGACTGTTAGCGGGTTACGGGGAGCCGCTTATCCCGGCGGCCATTCGCCTGCTGGTTTTGATCCGCCCGGGTATTTTATTTTCCCGGTATCCACCATATATGGTAGGCTTTTCCCATCCGCCACCTAGGGAGACGCCTGATGGAGGACTAATAATCCCACGGGTTTCAATTTATTACAATTTCATTTATAATTTTAGGAACGTTATCTCCATCCTTCTGAATAGTTTGTTTTTCAGATGTGATTATCGTTACTCCTTTAGCTGTTTGAGATTTCTTGATTATAACTTTCTTCTATGATTGCGCTTATTGTAAACCTGTTCATGCCTAGCAACATCAGACATCTTTTGTCAACTCTCTGCTTTGCTATTATCTCTTGCTTGGTTTGTATGGTGAGCACATTCCACATTAAGTGGTGTTGCTCATCACAGCCTTCATTTTCTAATTTTGAATTTGCTTCTATAATATATAGACACGGTAGGTAGTTTAATGTTAGGAGAATTGTTGATAAAACAATTTTTTTGTCAACTTAACGAAAAAAGAAAAATTAAAATGACTTACTTTTAAGATCTAGATAGGGATCTGTTTTTTCTTATCTGAAAGGGTGTGTTCACCAAAATAAGCAAAGAGAAGATAACTTCACTTTTGATAAAAAGCAGTTTCTGAAATGGAAAAAAAAGATGGCGCGAATACCAACTGCCAGATTTTGTTCGATGTTTGCAGAACGCCCAATCACTCTTATTAATTTTTGATGTTGGTATACTCGTAATTTAGATTTTAAAACAGAAGCAAGTACTAGATATTGTGACAGAAAATTAAGAAGTTAATGTAATAATCAGAAAATATGGTATGGTACGCATTGATTGTACATAAAGCCATTTTAAGGGCACAGCGGAGCCTATAAAATTGTTGTGTCAGTTTAGATACCTGCGATAACAACATGTTTGAAATAATAAAATAAAAAAAAACTTATAGTGCACTTTTAATCTTTACCAAATACACAGTAAATTGAAAAAACTATATTTGCATCGTCAAAACCAATACCACCTTCAGTGTAAGACACAGAAAGAAACTAAATGCGAAGAGTTGGTTAGATGAATAACTTAAATAATTTTCTTGTACATGAGAGGCTTTTCAGGTATTTAAATGGCTGAAGAATTATACTACCAGTTTAATTATTGACACCACATGTATATTTTTCATTATATATTTCAATAATGTAAGTTTATATGTAGTCATCATATATCATATAGCTCCTTTGTTGGAGCAAAGGGCGCCCTTGTTGGGGCGTTTCATTTGCTTTAGCTTTAGACTTCTTGTGGTGAGATAGCCAGTCTCACGCACTGTCTGGGGTCCGTTCCGTTGTCACAATTCTTTCCATTAGTTCCTTCCATTTTTTCCTATCTTTTGCTATTCTTTTTGCTTGGTTCCAATTTAGGTCTACTTGTTTTAGTTCTTCTGTAATTGTTTTTTTCCAAGTATTAGTTGGTCTGCCTCTCTTTCTTTTCCCTGTCCTATTGTACTCCAAGGCTTGCCTGGTTATATTTCCTATCGGTTTCCTAAGGGTGTGGCTAATCCATCTCCACTTGCGCTTTTTTATGGTTATCTCTATACTTTCCTCTTTTGTCATTTCCCAAAGGTCCTCATTACTGATTACTTCTGGCCAGAAGATTCCGCAAATAATTCTGAGGCATTTATTTATAAATGTTTGCAGTTTCTTATAGTGTTTTCTGTCTTCTTTCCAGGTTTCTGCTCCATATAGTAGTGTACTTTTCACATTACTGTGGAAGAGTCGGAGTTTTGTTTTTCTGCTGATATTGTTTGACGTCCAAATTTTAAATAGTGAATTGAAGGCTTTCTGTGCTTGTCCTATGCGTCTTTCTATATCCCTCTCTGTGCCTCCTTTGATGCTTATTATGCTTCCTAGGTAGCAGAATTCGTCTATTTCCTCTATCTCTCTTCCCTCTAATTGTATTCTTGTATTCCCCATGTTGTTTTTGGTTAGTAGTTTAGTTTTGTTTGAGTTTATTTGTAATCCTACTTTCCTAGCATTGTTGTTTAGTTTGATCAGTTTTTGTTGCATGTGTTTTTTATTTGTTGTTATTAGGCAGATGTCGTCCGCAAACTCTAAGTCCTCCAGTTTGCCCAATACATTCCAGTTTATCCCTGTTCTTTTGTCTTCAGTCCTCCTCATTACCCAATCGATTACTATTATAAAAGTTTATGTGTAGTAGAGAAAACTTAAATATGCCATCAATTATTATGTATTTGCTTAAAACTTTATTTTGAAAGCTAACTGCTCCCGATCTTTGTCATGCTAATAGTTGAATGTGAAAGCATTATTAACTAAAGAAAAAGCAACATAATAAATACATGATCAGAAGAAGAGCGTATAGTTGACTTAGAAAATTCTGAAAAAAAGCAAGGGTTATTGGGTTATTTAGAAAAAATTCTGGAAACATATGGATAACCATTTTTAACTGTAAATTTATATTTTTCTGTTTGAAGCTTGAAAGTACATTTTTAGTTTACGTAATTGTTTTTTAATGGGAAAACATGCAATTTGTTCTAAACGAGTATAACAATAAGTAGATTTTCTTAAGTATTTTTATAGTAGTTCTTTACTAACAGATAGTCTGGCAGTGCGAGCTATTGTGGACTCTTCACTGATGTTGATAGGAATTTTTCTTTTGTTTAAATAGATTCTTTAAATGGTCATTCTGAACAACAATTAATGCCTGACTTTAAATTCATCAGAAAACATGAGCAAATAAGTTGTCTACTAAACATTCTTAAAAAATATTATTGTGTAAGAAACAAATACTGATTACTTAAAAAGAGTATTAACTATGGATAAATAAAAAAATGTTACCTCAATTATTGTGTTAAAAATTGGAAGTCGTTTATTAAAACCTATATAAAAAGGTGTTATTGTTAAACACTTTAAATTGAGTAAGACAAAGTAAACTATGTAATGCGTTAGTGCTAATCAAATATCTTTCAAATTCAATGCGGAGGTCCCCGGTCCCCGGTCTCCGGCCGTGTGAGAAGCATTGGTTGCCAAAGTAACGCGTTCGGGGTCACGCGAAAATATACGAACGATCGTTGCTATGTATTTTGTAATGTCAACATAACGTCAACACATCGCCGTAATAGGTGTCACACCAGAGTGAGACGGAATTCGTGACTGGCACAATCGTTGGAGGGCAGCAATAGGAACGATTGCTACAAAAAGTTCGTAACACTTGCATTCTCTATAGTAGCCAAGCGTAGCTGGCTGGATTTTCTAGTTCATATGATAGCAATTTTGACATATCTTTTTTATGTATTCAAATATTTATCTACAAAGTCTTAGCATTTCTCTACAACTAAAATAAATTTATCTTTACATAATTATTCTTATTCTACTTTTATTGTTATACATTTCATGCTGTTATGTACTGTTTTTGTGTGATCATATTTTATTGATGAAAATTTGTTCATAATTTCTATAATTTACCTAATGTTTAAGTGTAAAACATGTTTATATTATTTTTGTTCTAATTTTTATTATTTGTTCAGTGTTCTTATCATGCCAAAGAATTCCAGTCTTTACTCCCTGATGCGTTATGTAAAAATAAAACTGTGAAAAAAGTAGAGGCAACGGCGAACAAGTACATTAGAATGCAGCCTGCAAGAGTAATCATACAAGAGATGAATAAATAAGAATTATATGTTGAATATTTTATATATCATCACTTTAAGGTAGAGTAATTCAATTATTAGAAAATTAGAAGCATTAAATTCTGTCGTTCTTAATAAGTGTCAAGTTTGAAAGCTATACATTATACCTACATACCTAAATATAAGCAGCTTGAAACAACTCAATGGCTAGTGCAAGCAGTTAAAAAGGGCGACTAGAAAAAATGTAATAAATATACAAAAAAAATTCCTTGAACATTTTTAAAATTGGTCCCAGAAAGCTATAATATTCATGACTGGGACGTTCAAATATGGATTGCTGAGTACGCCATACAACGCAGCATCTTGTTTCCATTCAAAATGTTGGTCGCTCCGTTGAGTTCGGGAATTCAAATAGCAATGTGGAATCAAAAGATGATTAGAGTATCTGTGTTGAAATATGTTATTTTAAGACAAAGACACTCCGAATTATTTGTGGACAAAATAAAAAAGAATGCTACGTACAACCTTGATATGATAATGTTAATCAATCCGACTTCACTTATGACTCAGAATTACTTACTTGCAATCAAGAATTCGTTAAATGTAATCAACAAACACCAAAATGCATTTGCATACAATTTTGTCTTTGGTAACCACAAGGACGATACGTTCCAAGAGGAAAATTTCTAAACAATACTGCCGGTTTAATAAACATAGAACGCTTAACCAAGCTTATAAAAAAGTTTTTCTCTAATGTTCTAAGACATGAAGTAGAAAATCGTATTGCTCAACTGGCGGAGCTCGTTTAAAAATCGAGTTTACAAGTGAAAACAATTAAAAAAGGCAATGAAAAACTCATATAACAAGTTTGATTTAATTATGTAATGTTTATGAATGTGGAAAGCTTGTGTAGAGAGTTAGCGACATCATTAAAAACTCCATATAAAATATTTCCGTGGCTTTGCAACTGCAAAAATTGTTATTAGAAAATAAACTTTCACAATTGCAAAATCTGCAATTTTACTAGGGCTGAGATATATATTCGAGTAATTTACTGTAATATTCAATAACTAAAAATTCGAATATATTCTTCTTCTTTAATGCCTTCTCTAATTAGAGGTTGGCGACCACCTGGTGAAATTGTTGACGATCCATGGCAGCTCGGAACAGTTGCTCAACGCTCATGTTAGTCCACGCTCTGATGTTTCTCATCCACGATAATCGTTTTCGACCGACACCTTTCTTTCCCTCAATTTTTCCTTTGATTATAAGCTGCGGTATATTGTATTTATTATTTCTTAGAATATGCCCAAAATCTGACGTTTTTCTCATTTTAAGTGTAGTCAGTAATTCTCTTTCTCTACCAATTCTGCGTAATACTTCGATATTGCTTACTCTTTCTATCCACGGTATCTTCAGCATTCTTCTGAATATCCACATCTCAAATGCTTCGATTTTCTTCATTATAGCTTTCTTTAGGGTCCATACTTCAACGCCATACAATAAAATAGACCACACATAACACTTTACAAATTTTATACGGATTGATAGATTTAGGCCTTTATTACACAGCATACTTCTGAATTTTATAAATGCGTTTCTTGCAATTTCGATTCTTACTTTTATTTCATCATCCGGATCTAATTCTGTATTTATCCAACAGCCTAGATATTTGTATTTGAAGACTCTTTCAATTGACCTATTATTTACTGTAAGTCGAACTCGACCAACAGGCTCTTTGCTAATGACCATAAACTTGGTTTTCTTAATATTCATACTCAGTCCTGCTTCCTCACATTCCTCATTTATTCTTGTCAAGAGATTTTGTAGATCTTCCATATTTTCAGCCAACACCGCAGTATCATCAGCGTATCGGATGTTGTTGATGATCTCACCATTTATTTTTATTCCTTCTGTTGCTTCCCAAACTGCATTTTAAAAAATTTGTTCTGAGTATACATTAAACAGGAGTGGCGATAGAACACACCCTTGTCTCACCCCGCGTTTAATTTTAATCTCATTCGTTTCGCCATCTTCTGTTCGTACTACCGCGGTATGATTCCAGTATAAGTTTTTAATTAATCTTACGTCTTTGTCGTCAAGTCCTATTTTAGCCAACGATTGTATAAGTTTATTGTGCTGGTCAAAGGCCTTCTCAAAATCTATAAAGCAGACGAAGGTTGCTTTTTTGGTATTCTCTGCACTTCTGCAGTAAGGTGTTCATACTGAATAGTGCTTCTCGAGTCCCTAGACCGCTTCTAAATCCAAACTGAGAATTGGCCACCATCATGTCACATTTTCTGTATATTCTATTTTGTATGATTCTTAGTAATAGCTTTAGTGCGTGACTCATTAGGCTAATTAGTCTAAAATAGTTACATGATGTTGGGTTATTTTTCTTCGGGATCGGAATAAATGTAGATTTGAGCCAATCTGCGGGTATATTTCCAGTGTTATATATTTGATTAAACATCTTCGTTAGCATACGTGAATTTTCTTCATCAAATAACTTGAGGATTTCTGACGGATTTCATCTGGACCAGCAGCTTTATTAGTTTTAGCCATTCGCAAAACATAGTCGACCTCTGACTGTAATATTTCTGGGCCTTCCATATTTGCTTCTGTATCTTTTCCTATATTTATATCGGCCCTATTATCATCAAATAAGGTTTTAATATAGGTTTCCCACATTTTTACTCTGTCTGCCGGATCTAATACTAATTTATTATCTGCGGTTTTAAGTATGCAGGGTATCTTACGTTTTACATTACCAGTTACTTCCTTCAATATTTTATGTAAATTAAATTCATCATGTTTGGTTTGTAATTCTTCTATTTCTTTACATCTGTCCTGCATCCATTTCTCCTTGGCTTCCTTAATTTTACTTCGTAATTTTAGCTTTATCTCTTGGTATCTCATTTCGTCCGTATTTTTAAGCCGTCGCCGCTCTTCTAATAAATCTATTATTTCCTTTGTCATCCATTCTTTTTTCGCTTCTTTTCTATGTGGTACTAAGACTTCCTTAGAGATTTGATCTATAGTTTTTCTTATTTTACCCCAGTTTTCCTCTGCCGTGTCTTCATTCATGTTTATTTTCTTTAGCTCCTTATTTAATTTACACTGTAGTTTTTCTTTCACTTTAGAGTTTCTGATGTCATTTATATTGATGTTGGTAGTATGGGTAGGTTTTCGTAGCGCTCTTAGTTTTATTCTTATATTTGCTACTAAGAGATTATGGTCAGAGTCAGCATCAGCTCCAGGGTAGGTCTTTGCACTTTTAACGCTATTTCTAAAACGTTTATTAATTAGAATAAAATCTATTTGATTTCTCACTATCCTTTCGTTATTATCTTGAGGCGATCTCCATGTATAGAGCCTTCTTGGTGGTAACTGGAACCAGGTATTTGTGACGATCATGTTTTCCTCTTCACAAAATTGAATTAGCCTTTCACCTCGTTCGTTTCTCTGACCCAGTCCATATTCTCCTACTATATCGTTTATTCTACCTTTACCTATCTTGGCGTTATAATCGCCCATAATAACATTAACTTCGTGTTTCTTGAGACGTCGTGTCAAGTCTTTTATCTGTGTATAAAATTCTTCAACTTCCTCATCATTTGCATCCGCTGTAGGCGCGTATACTTGTATAAGATTTATATTTATTGGTTCGCCTCTCATTTGTATCATTATCACACGATCAGAATAAGGAACAAAATTTATGACTGCATCACTGATTTTTCTAACAATTAATATAGCTACTCCTTTTTGATGACCATTATCATTTCTGCCAGAGTAATATATAACGGTGTCGTTTGATTGTAACTTTCCGCTTCCTGTCCATCTAGCTTCGCTAACGCCTAGTATATCAATTTTATTTCTCTTCATTTCGTTACTTATATTCCTTAATTTCCTGCCTCGTACATAGTCCGGACATTCCATGTCCCTATTTTTGAATTGTCACTTTTGGGTCCGCCTGGATTCTTCGCACCCCTGTCCCATTCAAGGGACGCCGGGCACTCGGGGCCATTACTTCATGCTGATTCTCCATGGTGGTTTTTCTTGGGAATCCCTAGGGATCTATAATGCAATGGTTTCCCCTTGCCTTTTGCATCCTTATGCCATTGACCATATCTAGTTCATCTGCCTTCAAGGCCAATTTCTCGACCTCAGGACAAAAGGGTGTCCTACTCCCATGGTTCTTCCATCCGAAGCTGTTGACCAGTAAGGAGGGAACTACTTATACCGGCAGTCATTCGGTTGTTGCTGGTTTTGGTCCACCCCGGGTATTTTATTTCCCCGGTACCCGTCATATCTAACGGGCATCCCCCTATCCGCCACCTGGGGAGGCGCCCGATGGGGGACCAGCAACCCCACACGGGTATATAGAAGTAGAACGAATATATAGAAGTAGAATATTCGAAATTTGGCTTATTTTAAAAAAAGCCTTATATGTTTGTGAGGTTTTTATATCTTCTGTATTTAATTATTTGAATAATAATTTCAAATATTCGAATATGTATCTACATTTGAACAGAAAGTAAACAAAGTAATGTGGCGTTGCCCTACGTCCTTGATTTACACGAGGAGATCCGTGCGTAGTAAACAAAGACAGCTTATACATTTGAACGAAATGTAAACAAAGACGGCCGACATGAAATTTAGCGTGCCGTGCTCGGAGTGCTTAATTTATATGAGGTCCGTACGTTCGTACACGCACGTCGGAGCCGCTCTAGCTTCTCCGAACAGTCGCGGCTGCCTTTGTACCCGTTATTCTTTTTATGGTGTAAGAAAAGATGCATATTTACTAATTTAATTAATAGTTCCCTATCCGATGTAAAAACGAAGCCAAAATGTCGACAATACTAAAGTTATATTATGCAATTTCAGAATCAAAACAAATATTCTGTTACTGCTGCCAACATTAATATGGGAAAAAATTAAAAATTACTGCAACTAGATGTATGTAGGAAGTATATAAAGTTAAACCGATTTCTTGCGTATGGACGTAAAACGTAAAAATTACGGGAGTACATTATGAATGAGCGCATAAGCTTTGCATTGGTTCAACTTTACGTTTTACGTATTTCTTATGGGTGACTTATGCTTACGTCCATTATAAATAGGCGCTTAGTTAAATTGTTCCATGTTTTCGAACCAGGCAGAAATCCGATCCAATTAAAATTTTATACTTTCCCACACTGCAAACATTTGAGGAAAGGGTAGTGAAAAATCCTTTGCCTAGGACGCTAAAAATACATTTTGGCGGACAACCCCTTGTTATAATACATAATATAAATAAGTATTTCAATTTTTAGCCGTCATGTATTGAAATATTTGAATTTTGCGTATTCAAATATTTTAACACTAACCACTAGAATATCCAAAATATTCGGATACAAATTTTAGTTTTACCATCTTTTTGAAGTCAAGTCCTATTGCAATAAAATCATTTACATGTGACTTCAGCGATGTTTATTTAGTTTAGTTTGATCGCTTTCATGCTGCCATTCAAACCAAAAAACTACACAAAAACTAAATAGTCTTCCACCATTTTAAGTTCCACTCCCATAATTAAAGTCGTATGGTTGGATGCGCCACAAACAAGAGATGTTGTTATTGCAAATTTGTGCCATTTTCGTTTTAGTATAAATTGAGGCTTTCCCCGCTCTCTGTTTGAATATACATACATTATCAGATAAGACTGCGTTATCACACGGAACAGGCTCGACCTGCCGACACGTCCTAGCTTTGCAAAGTTAAAACCTTATTCGAGTGTTCTATTCTGCATCGAATTGTTCACCCGCTTTGTACTGGGTCTACCAGCCCACTGTAAAATCGCATTTTTGTTTAACCCGCTTACACCCCGGATGTTCTTTTGACAAAACCGTTCTTTGGTCTGCTGTTTCTGAGCCTCAAATCAACGCCGCGGCCAAGAAAGAATGCTTTCCACGAGTCGCTCCCAGGTTTTCTTATTAACAGGTAAAGAACGAAAACAACAGGTGTGTATGTATTCTACCTTTTCTTTATTCGGATTCGTTTGTGGGGAATTGAGGGATACCATTTAGTAAAAGCTGTGCTCGGAGGCGAGGAAGACAGAAAATTGTTGTTTCTCTGCCCTGCCGCTTGCTTTGTCGCTCGACCGTCTACGCTGCCGGACCACCAACATTGTCGCACGGTCTCTTGTCCAGCCGCTTGAATCCCCGCCTGAAAACTCCCTCTGATGCTAGCGCTGCTCGCTTGCCCAACTCGACTGTCCGCTCCGCCGACAACGTTAAGCTAAATCTTAGCGTTAAGCTAGGATTAAATTAGAGTAGGTTAAATTAAGTTAGGAATGGTCAACTCTAGTTTTGATAAATACAAGTGGTCAGTGTGACTTTGTTTGCCTTTTCCCAATTTTTTTTCTAACGCATTTTATCTTTTGCAACCAGCGCCTACCACGCATTCTTTAGGATCGCGTATGCAGCTGTGGTTTGCTTTTCCATTTTTTGTTTTATTCTACTCTCTAAGACCTCCATAAAATACCACGCAAAATACTGATCAGTGGACACAGTTTATGACTATTTGAATGAGTCGGTGGCCCACGTGAAAAGGCGGATTTCTTTGGAGAATCGTTGAAATCAATCGTCTGCTAAGTAGTAGGGTCCTACTGATTAGGAATGATGTTTATTGAGTCTCATAATTATTGTAATGTTTTTTTTTGTAAATAAAAATTGCATTTAAAAACTCCGGAAAATTATGCACAAACTTATAGTTTGTTGTAGCGCAAGACAAAATTTGTTGAAGTCGCTGACCTACAGCGAAGAAAAACAATAAAAATCGAAGTCTTTATATCAGAATTGTTACAAAAGTATACAAAGAGTTCTACTGGATCTGCTTTACACACAATATATCGGTACTTTATCAAGAATTAGTACGGTTGGTATAACCATTTTAATAATTAGCAAAAGCGCATTTTGTACTTTTCAGCAAATTAAAATTATGTAAGATTTGTGTTCACCACTTTAAAAAATTAATAAATTTAGATAGCTTAAATGCGACAATATATAACGATTAATAGAAAAAATAAATTATTAAATTATAAAATTGTCATGATACCCATTCTAATGTATAATTAGAGCCATTAAAGCAAAATTTTTGTGCTTATCTGAAAATAAATCCATTACACTGCTGTAAAAAGTGGAGTTCTTGTACGTTCTTCTTGCATATTCTAGCTACTCATTGTACTGGTATTTATAGGGTTCATTTACCACTTACTAACTAATGTAGATTGAGATATCTCACTCTTCAAGTATTGTGTTGTTAAAGAACTAAAGAGTTTATATAGTTTGTGTATTCGCCTAATAAGTGGGAAAATAATATTACACTCAACTATTAGTTTTAGATACTTTGTTAATTTACATTTGTTAAAATTCTAACAATTTCTTCCAGTCACAATAGTCTGGCACTGTTTAAGTTAATTACACATACGCAAAGTATGTTCGAAAAGATGTAATGAGTTTGAACTTCTTGGTCCAAGCAGAAAGACTGAGGGGAGAAATCTTTGGGCTTGACTATTAGTGGGAGATATTAGATAAATGCTCCAATCTAAATCATAAATTTTTGAGCCTTTACTGAGTGCGGATCGCTTATCAAATCGCGTCGCGATCAAAATGTAGCGCAGTGTAAATTAGTAATATGCAATTAGCATTAAACTAAAAAAGACTCTTGCTATAATACAGAAAGGATGTTTTATCGAAAGCACAACTGCTTGAATGGCACAAAGTATTTAGAGATGAAGGAGAGAATGCCGAGGACAAACAACGCGCAGAGCGCCCATCTGCGTTTCACATTTTGGACTGCATGGTTAAGATGAAAGCGGTTTTGAATTCTGACCAAGATCTGAGTGTCAGATTGATAACAGATAAACAGAGGCTTATTATATCTGAAATCGCCAGGACGGAAATTGTTTTCTAAGATTTTGAGCACAAAACAAAAGAAATCGTAAGTCTATTTCTAGTGAGCTCAAATCTAGCTTGAAAGGACACCACTTCAGGACCGTTCAAATGTGCTCTAACGAGTCCTTTGTAGAAGATTTCTGTTCAAGGCTTACAGGTGAGCTACAATATATTACAGAATTGATGGCATGGCTATTTTGAAGAATATTAAGTACATATAAATATATTTTTAATTAAACCTCTGCTTTGAATATCTTGCATGCGTATATAGAGATTTCATTTTACTATTTATCCAATTATTATATAACTCATAGTTATAATCTTACTTAGCTATGCATTAGTCTCTCAAATAGGTTGTAGTTCTTATTTATTAAAATAGTCGAGTTTAATAGTTATAAAAGAATCTACAGTTATATATTATAAATATCGCCCTTAGTACTTCTATTATTCTCAAACAAGTAAATCTTTGAATCCTTGTCGATCTGGGGTTTATGGCGATCATCTTAACACGGGATACTGGACTGGAATTTATTATATTTTTCTTGTGATTACTGAAATACGGAATGCAAGTTTTGATTCTCTAGCTCTCTAGCTTATTTTGCTATTTAATAGTACTTTTAAGTATCTAAGCTCTTATGCTAGCATGAGACTTGTACTGTATGTGACAGATGTTCTTAATTCTTCCAATTCCCTGTTTTTGAAAAAGAGAATTATCTGGACCTTAGATGGCTTTGCAGAAACAGCAGTCTCGCTATACCACTTTTTAAATATTCTACGAGTCTGCAATTAGCCCCAAATCGTCATCTACATAGCTTTAGCATCTGCTGTAAAACATACCTAAAGGATGTCTGTTATTAGACATCAAATGTAAAAAAAATCGACAACGAGTTTGAGAACATTCTTCTTTTACCTCGAGTCCTCACACAGCTTTTCACCGGTTTATAACAAGTCCAAATAATTGTCGTGTAAAAAGCTTCACAAATAACTGAGAATAGATTAGGTTCCCAAGAAAATCGTTCTTCACTTGACTGATTTTTTAGAAGTATTATTTTAGCTCTTCCACGTTCGAAAATAAAATTCAGCGGTTTTTCAAATATAATTAATACAATATCATCATCCGTCCTGTAAGTCCCGAAGAACTATAAGGCGCCTGTACAAACGTTTCAAGACAAGAAGAAAAATTAGTCCAAGATTGTCAGCCTTGCACTATAGTTGATACATATGCACTGATAAATAACACAAAGCTAAGATACTGCAATTTGTAGTAGAGGCAAAAAAAAACCAAAACTAATTAATCAGGTCAAAAAGTATTTATTAGACTCATAAGCTCACGAGAAATTTGTACGGGTCGTAGATGTCAATCCTAAATCTTTTAAATTGTATCACGGGAAAGGAGAAAGGCCATTTTATATGCATAAGTAACACAACAAGATAGATTCACATTATCAATAACCTACAACAAGATGAGCCAAGAATACGGTCGCAGAACTGCTATACTCGAATCTTTTCACGCCGAAAAATTTTCGACAAGAATTATTACGTTGTTTGGCTACAGAAATGCTCAAGTTTACGACATGGTAAAGAAGTGTAGGGAAGTTAATTACCAGTAGGAGATAAGTACTGACGGGAAAAAGCGATAAATTTGCCAACCAATTAAAAAAAAGAACAAACAGGATCCTGGACGAAGCATGAAAGACCTGATAAAAAAATAGGCATGTCAAGATCAACCTTTATTACAAGTACTTCGTTCTAAACAACCTCCAACTGTTGGCTGAAAAAAATAAGATGAACAAGGAAATGAAGGGCTAAGCACTGCTGAATGACATCTAGCATGATAACGCTAACTTCCTAAGATTCATCCAGGACAGGAGGTGAATTGTCAAAATCACCGTTAGATCTGCTAAGATGCTGCTGAAATGCCGACTGTCATTTATACAAGGTTTTCTGTTTCTGTTTTAATGTCGGAGCTTGTGAGCAGCAAAAGACATGTTGTGGTGCCCCACTTCTTTAAGTAAAGCTGGAGGTGACCGCTTACAGCTATATCTACGTCCTAAATACAATTGTCAAGCCTTGGATAGAGAAAGTGACAGCTGGACGGGAGTACGTGTTTCAGCAAGACTCCGCTGCAGCCCATAAGGTAATGAAGAAAAATTTATAGACACCCTCCACTCATGACTGCAATTCCCTTGACTACTATGTGTGGGGCGTGGTCAAGGCGAAGGTCAATGACAAGCATCATAACACCAAGAACGGCTTGAGAACCTCCATCATGGAGATAATGACATATATAGGTAAAGAGGGAATTGTAATGGCCTGCAGTACGGTTTATGTTCCGGTTTTTGATTGTCGTAGCCGCTGATGGGTTGATAGGCTGTTACCTTAAATAATATGTTTTTAAAAACTATTTACTTTAATTATGTTGTTTCGTGAAAAAAAATTTAATTTTTCTTTATATTAACTGCCCTGTAAATATAGTGTTGTTTTTTTTTGTTGTTATGGCTATCAAATACTCATGTTTCTGTCAAAGATCTATTGAAAAACGAAAAATTGATTCAGATGACTTAACATAACTTAAAAGTTTTTAAATGCAAAAATAAAACAATTTGTGGTAATACAATACCGTTAACTATTAATAATATCTACAATTTTTTCTATTCAATTTAAAACTTGCAACTCCAAGCAAGCGTTTGAGTCCAACCTTTGCACTAACAAGAAAATTATCGGCGGCCGCATCAGCAGGCGAGCTCGCCCGAAATTGCCGATAAATTGCGCATAACGAATTAAAAAGCGCGCGATGCAATCGAGTGCCATTTCAATGAGGAATAAATACGCTCTTTGCGTAATTAACTTGTTCCAGCGCATTCGCGCCGGGAGGATATCGGCGCGCTGCGTACGCTGAATTAAAATTTGATCGCTCACAGGTGTTAAAACAGGTGACGATCAATATTCATGGATGCAAATGGCCTTTGTACCGCGCGCATTTGCATCGCGCCTGGCTTGTGTTTCGGAATTTTATTAGGCTTAATTATTTCTAATGCGCACTCTCCGAGCTATTGGCATTCATACTGCAGATTTATTACACCTGAGCGCTTCGGCCACCCATTGATGCCCGTTTGTCCGGGAGACGGGCGGTTTTGTGCGAGACGCCTTAATGATAAAAATTGTAATTGCGCCGTGTTATTCTCACTCCATTAATTTTACGGCCATATTCCGCATTGTTCCCTGAATTACAACATGTTTGCATGGTAATGCAGTTGAGTAATTTCCATTTATGATATATGCATAGATTCATGTTTTAAGTTAATGTTAAGAACAATCCGGACTCTGTGTAAGCCTTGTGACGATAGATATCGGTGGGGTGTGTCGTATAGTATCCTAGGAACTACTGCACCCCCACTGTGCTAAAATAACCCGATTAAATCTAAATATTGAAGTTAGATTAGAATCTTATTTGATTTTAGCGATGTTAACTCTTCCAGTCTCTTCAGTTTCTCGAAAAATACATTCCTTCCATAAACGATTGCTCTACAACCAGTTGGAGTTATTTCTGTCTAAAAAACAGCAGAACATTTTTTTTTTAAATTTGATTCTTTTGAATTTATAGTATACTGTTAATGAACACAAGTTTATTTTTGCTGTTTCTTGTACATTTAACGGTCTTCTTTACGTAAAGTTGCTAAGTTGATCATTGGATTTTTCAGACTTGGGTAATCTTTTTTATCTGTAGTACTTTTCCCTTTTTCAATCTTATATGTTGACTAATTGTATTATATATATATATATATATATATATATATATATATATATATATATATATATATATATTATAAAATTTTTAGTTTTACTAAGGAAAGACAAACATATTTGTTTCTTTCTTTTCACTATCTTTGCATAATTATAAAATAACATAGAATGATTGCATTCTATATCCTAATGCGTCTAAAATGTATTTGGAGTTCTATATAATCTTGGAACTATTTGTGAATGAGTACATTGATTAATACTTGGCTATATAACGTGGTAACAGTATCTTTCCAGCACAGGATTTGTTAAAGTTAAATTGAGCACATAATTCTTACATTTTTATTTGAAAAATATTTGAGGTCGAACCATTTTGTGTATATTAATAGATTGTTTTAATTTTGGTTGAGGGTATAGTTCTTAATTTACTGTTCCTTACAAACTAGAAGTTGGTTCTAAGCATAAATTATTATTAGCCAAGTTGGCTCTTAGTATTCCAAGCAGGAGAACGTTTCATACATCTTTATAAGGAGAAAACTTTTACACTCACTAAGCTGTACTTGTATGTTTATTCTTCGAAATACTAGATTCTTGTGAGATCTTACTTACCTCTTACAGAGGCAAACATGTTACCCCTGTAGGATTACGACTGCCATATCATCAAAAATCCTTCTATATTCTGAAAAAAGAAAACTATTTCTGTTAAGACACTACATTTACTCGACTTTTTTTTAGTTTAACTCCTGTTTATTTTGAAATCTGTACATTTGTATACAATAATCAAAAGTGTGGGCGTTCATATAAAATATTGACGTGCTAGAGACCAATCATTAGTATTCCCTCCTTGTGTAATAAGCAATTGCTTAGTTATGTTGGCAAGAAGTAAGTAACTTAAATCTATCCTTAACTAACTTATATACTAATTACAATAGCTCAGTACCTATTTACTAGGGAGTTTGGCGTGAAGCGTTAAAGCCTCCTATTTCTATGTAATTGGTTGGCTCATAAGATCTATTGCTAGTACATTTGGATGTGAGTTTAATTTGTCTTTATATTTAACACTAAATTGTCTTATTTCATCCTTAACTGTGGATATGTTGAGATTATATGTTATCGGTTATTACGCGTAGCACTTTTGATTGGAATCGTTCCAGTATTTCAATGTTTGAATTTGAGGCTACTCCCCAAATAGGCTTTAGAATAGCTTTATAAACTAACAGTTTGTTTTTAAGTGTCAGTTTGGTTTTTCTGGCTGTTATCTAGTATAGTTTTGTCAATTATAGACCTAGTTGTTTCCTTTTAGTAAATATGCGGTTGCGCCAATTTAGCCTTCTGTCTAGATCCCCAGGTATTTGACTTCGTTTACTTGTGGTAGTTGACGATTATTTAGGTAGACCGGCGAACAGGTTTCTTTTCTAGTAGTAAATGTAATATGAACTGACTTAGCTGTATTGGTTTTTCTTCTCCACTTAGCTAGCCAGTGTTGTATTTCATCCAAGCTATTTTAGAGAGTTTGGGACGCTACTTGAGGGTTTGTATGCGAAGCTATGGCAGTATCGTCAGCAAACGTTGCCGTTAGTACGTTTTGCTTGGTAGGGAGATCGACTGTGTATATAAAGTACAGGATGGGGCCCAGGACACACTAACTTGAGGGACACCAGATGTAATTCGGTACAGTTTTGTGCGTTCGTCTTGCTGTTTAACAAGGAAGTGTCGATTTTGCAGATAAGATTGAAGGATAAGGAAACAGCTGAGAGGAAATATTTTTCGTAGTTTGAACAGTAGCCCAGTATGCCACACTTTATCAAAAGTCCGTGTAACATCAATAAAGGCGGCCGAGCAGTATTTGTGGTCTTCCAGATCTTGTCTTATCTTATTCGTAACTCTGTGGACCTATTCAGTTGTCGCGTGTTTTTGTCTGAATTCAAACTGGTGATCGGGGATGACATTGTTTTCGTCCAAGAATGGCTTTAATCTTTTAATAATAGCTTTTCAAAAACTTTTGAGAGGACATGTAATAGGCTGCTGGGCCTGTAAGATGTTAGCTCTTCTAGTGGCTTTCCAGGTTTTGGGTTAAATATCATTAAGGCAACCTTCCATTGGTCTGGGAAGTGACTAGTGCGCAGAATTGCGTTGAATGTTTGCGTGATACTTTTAATTCCCTTTTGTAGAAGTTCTTTTAGTATTTTTTAGGGTTTAGATTGGTTCTAATGATTTTTTCTGTTTCATTTATTTTGAAAGGTTTAATAGGATATTCAAGCTGGTAAGGTAATTCCAAACACTTGGATTTCTTTGTCTTCGTGCTGGCCGAGTTCTGGCGGGTTATGTTGAAAAACTTTAGTTAGTTGTTCAGCAAAGGTTATTGCCTTTTTGGGATGTTTTGATTGGTGGTTGTATTTTCTTTGGTTGTTTTAGCTTTCTTGTAGCCTTCCACAGTGAGTAGTCGCTAGCTTCAGTTGGTGTTAGGTGTTCAAGGTAGCCTTCTATTTCTTGGTTTTTATTATTACTTATCAGTTCTTTGAGTTGTCGTGTTACTCTATTAAGGAGCCTTTTATTTTCTGTTTGGAATTGTCTTCTGATTTTTATTTTTTCGGCAATTTTTTACTTTATTATCATGGGATAGTCTTGCAATTTTTCCTTGTCATAAGTTGTTGGTGGTGTTGATTTCCAGGCTGCTTGTTGTACTACCTGATTGAACTGCTCTACTGCTTCTTCGATGTCCTTACTGTCTTTTA
Organism: Sinelater perroti; assembly: GCA_036346155.1. NCBI lineage: Eukaryota > Metazoa > Arthropoda > Insecta > Coleoptera > Elateridae > Sinelater > Sinelater perroti. Next base: position 30,365,861 of record JARFIY010000056.1, read on the forward strand.
AAGGTATCTTTAGGTCTATGTTGGAGCCCACCAATCGTTTGAATTCCTCCCAGTTAGTGCGCTTATTATTTAGTGACGGTTTTTGCTCTTTTTATTATACCGGTGGTTATCTTTATTATGCTAGGCGATGGTCTGAAAATAAATCCAGGCAATATTCCGCTTGTATGTTATTAAGAGGTATGCCGTTTATTACACAAAAATCTATGATGTCAGGAATCTTGTTTTTCTGTCGGCTAGTAAGTAGGTTGACTAGCGGATAAGCAGTTTATATTATAGCTTTCGATAGTCTTCATAAGCTCTCTTCCTTTTGGGGTTGTCAATCTGGAGCCCCACTGTGTGTTTTTTGCGTTATAATCACCTCCTGTAAGAAAACGATTACCTAGTGTATTATAAAACTGTTGAAAATGTTCCTTCTTGATAGCGTGCCTTGGAGGACAGTATACTGATGAGATAGTAAGAGGGCCAACCCAGTCGTCAACTGATACACTGGTTGCTTATAGAAAAACTTCAAAGTATTTGCTTGTTTCGAGGTGTTTTATTGGATTTTTGGTGATAATTGCAGTACCTCTACGTGCAGTTCCATTTAGATGCTTAGTATCATAGATTAAGTAATTGGGTATTTTTAAATAACTGCGATCGGTAAAATGAGTTTCTAAAATCATCATTATATCTATGTTGTGACTAGTTAAAAATGTTTTTAGTTCATCAGTGTGTTGTAACGATCTATTGGCATTCCATAGCGCTAGTTTAAGATGTTTAGCCATTAGTCTTTTTTATTGAGTAATGAAGTCAGAAAGTGGTGCTCATTTGCTCCATTAATCTAGTCATCATGGCCTTCGTGTCTTGCATATCGTTTGTTGGTTGTGTTAGGTTTAATTGATTTGGGTTTGACCTCTGTGTTAAATTTTTAGGGGTGTAAGTTTATTTCATTGCTTGGCTGTAGGGCAGACCTAGTTGGGCTTGTTGAAAGTGCCTTAATGGGGCTGGGGGAGTATACTGTTTTAATCTTAATGGTAGAAATTTTTGTTTTTGTATCTGTTTATACACCTCGCATCCCTTGTAGTTTGTAGGGTGATTCTCGCTGCATAATACGCATCTGACATCTCGAGACCTCTCTTTATGGTGGCATTGTTCTGTTGCATGGTCGCCAGCACATTTTACGCACCTTGGTTTTTGATAACAAAAGTTTTTTCTGTGACCGTATTTTTGGCCTTTTGCGCACTGTGGAGTATCTCGTTTTTGTTTGGGTGGTTCTAATTTAATTTTACATTGTTGTAAAAATTCTATGTTAAAGATATCTTTATTGTTCGGGGCTGGTTTAAGATCTATGACAAAGTTAATTTTGTTCTGTAATGTTTGATATTCCGTATGATTTAGTTTCTCTATTTCAGCTTTAATTTCATCTGTATTAACATACATGTGCATGTTTTTCAGTACTACTCGGTAACTTCTTTCAGTTTGTAAGTGTGAAATTCAGTATGTTTTCAGATAGGGCTTTAACGATTAGTCTATAGCGATCAGAGGATTTGGGTTGGATTTTGACTTGATTATTAGCAAGCACTTTAACTACGTACTGCTGATTAGCTACTCGATTTAGAAGCTGGATGAGAGGGGTTATATTTTTAACACTGTTAACAAAAATTGGGGGAGATTTTTGACTGTTTTTAATAGTTGTTATGTCTTCATTTTCTTCTTCTTCTAGGTCTGAGAACCGGTTTGATGTAGAGGGTGCATCTAGCCAGTATTCGTTTTTTTTTTATTTTGTTTCGTTTTTAATTTACATCATCATTTAATACATCATCGTGTGAGGGCCTGTTTCTTTTATGCGTAATTGTCGTCTAGCTATTATTTGGATTTGTTGGGGATAAAAATGTGTTATTTTCTGTGTAGTATTGCGGTGGTTGATTAGGCTGGGAGTAAAAAGTTGATTGTGGTTGGAATAGGAGATTACCTGGTGTTTGCTGCAGTTGTGAATTGTACATCTGAGCTTGCTCTTGCGACATCATTGGCATATGTTGTGGTGTAATAGAAGGCGGTTGATGTCCTCCAGATTGTGGAAAGAAGGCCATGGCGGACCTCTCAATATTAACACTTTATTTATATTGAAAGGGATTTTTAAAGCTTATTTTCATCACTTGAGATCAGAGCTCACGGTATACGACCGTACAGCACAAAACTCAAACGACAATTTTAAACTCTGTAACATTTTTTGTAGTAACAGTATTTCTCATAATAATCCTATTTATTTGGATTTCTTCACTAGAATATTATGTGATAAGGCATCATACATATTAGAAGAGAAAACAAAAATCTAAAAACATACGTTTTGAAAAACCAGTTATTTATTATCTGTAAATTATATTTTAATTAATCCAGCTATCCAAGCTCTTAAAAAAATCTTTAATTGTTGTTACTCCAAATTGTGACTGCACCGAACATATATTTTAAATATAATTCTCCATTACTAATCTCCCATAAACATAGCTTAAGAATTAACTGAGATTGATTAAACCTAATGTTAAATATTCCGAATTACAAGCTCTAAAACACTAAGACAAGATAAAAACCTTATAATCCTACCGGAAAAGAGTTATTCCTAACAACTCACATTAGATCAGTAAGATAAAGATTTTATTAAAATCAAAAGAATGTCGTCTGTACCCAACAAGCTACTTTTTAATATTGACCCAATCTTAGAATCCCTTATAAAACTAATCATTTCTTTCCTACCAAAAATTAAATAATATGTAATAACACATTTATTACCCAACATTATATGGATAAGCAACTCCTAACAATACAGAAATTAAGCAATCCTAAGCTAAAATACCAACGGAATAAAACCACAAAAAACGTTCTTCATGTTATTTCTAGCAAGTTATAATGTGGATATTGCATGCATCACTGAAACCTATCTATCTGAGGGAAATATTTAAAATCAGCGGCTATCGGATTATGGAAATTACACCCACGAAGAATTAGCACGGGCAGGAGTTGCCGTTTTCATCAAACAAAAATTAGGGTATACTAGCACCAATGAAGTTATTACAAACCTGGAAATAATTACCTTACCATAAACTCCAGCAATTTTAAATCTGTTCAAATCACAATGGCCTACAGGCAACCTAACAAACGTCTCTCAGAAGCGGACATACAAAATATGCAAGGTAACCAATAAAGTTCTTGTCATTTTTAATGGCCAAAAGGAAAATGATTTACAGAAAGTGTAGCCTGTTGTTAGTCCTCGAAGTAATCGCCATCGACATCCAGCACCTTCTGCCAACGTGTCTCCAGCTGTGTAATCCCCTTGCAGTAAAACTCGGGGATTTTGGATGTAAAGAAGTCCGTGAGTGCTTGGCGCAAGTTTGCTTCATTGGTGAAGGATTTTCCACGAAGATGATTGTCCAGGAGGATGGTGTAAAGTCTCCCATGCAAGTCGCTGTATGGTATCCTGACCACTCGCGCGACATGCGATCTGGCGTTTTCATGAAGGAAGAGTACACCTTTGTGATTCACCAGTACTGGCTCCTTCTGCTGCAATGCCTGTTGCACACGTTCCAATTGCTGCGAGTACAGCTTCGCAGTGACCGTTTGGCCGTTGGTAGCAGCTCATAGTGAACCACTTGACGGTCTGTCCACCAGACACAAAGCATAATCTTGCGTGGGTGCATAGGTGGTCTTGCGCTGAGAGGGACAGTATCCTGGGGTGACAACCAATGTTTGGAACGCTTGGGAGTGTCATAAAGAATCCACTTTTGTCACTGGTAAGCACTCGATTGAATATGGATGCGGTACAGTGGCGAGAAAGCAACGACATACAGGCTGCCATTCGTTGTCTCTTGTGGACTTCCAACAGCGTGTGCGGAACCCACTTGCTCAGCTTGTACGTCTTATTTAAGCGGTGCAGATGAAGTCTAACTGTTTCATCAGAAACGTTAAACTGTCTTGCAAGTTCACCACACGACTACAGTCCTCCTCAATGACCGCCTGCAGGGTTTCGTCATCCAAAGCCTATGGTCGTCCACTGCGAGGTTCATCACAGAGGGACAAATCTTCCGACCTGAATTTTTGAAACCAATGTCTTGCAGTACGTTCAGCACTATCCCCAAACGCTTGACATATTCGGCGACTTGATGCAGCTGCTGATAAGCCCACTTTGAAGTGGTAAAGCAAACAACACCCGAACGAGATCCTTGGACACTTCCATTTGTCTTCATTACTGTACGAGTTACAAATGATGAAAGTGTGCGGTGGACCTGCCTTTATAACGACTGATATTCCTACTCTCGACCGACCTGTTTTTAAACCACGTGATACACTAATTCTCCCTTCATTCAATGGCAAAGCAACTTTATTGATTGCCTTATATTTTACACAACCATAATAACCTTGGTTGTAGGTAACCTAAATGGCAAGTGTCGACTCTAGGACGGCCACGTTGATAACCTCAACGGTAACAAATTGAACATCTGGGCTAAATTTTAGTATAAAATACACGTACCAGATAAATACACCTACAGACATAACTATCAACCCGACATCTTTGGTCGTAGTGATACCCATAAATCTGCATATTACAAATTCACAAATTACTTTCTAGATCTTCTTAGTATTCTTTAAAGGAATTTTAGAAACATATTGTTAAATTACTTCTTAAATTTTGTACTTCTTCCACTATGTCCTAGTAACTTTCTAGGTTTTAAACAATTAATAGTCTTTCAAAATTTTTCAAAAGGTTTCAAGTGAAAAGACTATGTTTCAAGGATTCAGAAGAAGGTTTAGTCGTTTGAAATTTTTGAAAACAATATAATGTTTTTAACTATTCACCACAGTAGAAATTTCTTTATCTTCAATACATTGCTTTTCCTAATACAATGTTTTGCTAAAGAAGCTAAAGTAGTAAATTTACATGAAAAGTATCAGAATCGGCAACAAAACTTTGATAAAACTTGGCAAAACTTTATGTATACTACAAACGGAAGTGTAAAATCTTTTTAATTTTTTTTTTAACAACTCTATATATAACAACTTTATATTTTCAATTTATCATATCTTAAAGATATTGTTGAGAATAGTAAATGTCAGAATATATAGGAATTATAAAGAATATATGTCAACCATTTAGTTTGGATTTAGAAATAACTTAGGCATGCGTCAATCCTTACTTAATTTTCAAATTTTATTATAAAAATTTAGAGATGTAAGTAAGATAGTTTCATTTTGATTTATAATTGCAACAAAGCTTTTAACAATGTAAATCATGCAAAACTATTTAAATTCTGCAAAAAGCTGGTTGAGACTCAGAAAACGTCAGATTTATTGAAAATCTTCATTTGAACCAAAAGCTCGACATCAAAATGCTTGAACTGACAGAGATTCCTAAAAAGGTACGACAGGAGTGTATTCTTTCCCCGTTAGTATTTAACTTATACTTTAAGTTTATATTTAAGGAAATATGCCAAGGATGCAATATAAGCGTAATAAGAGATTCGTGAATGATGCAGTTCTGTTGGTCGAATCTGGGCAGTTGTAAAAGTTAGTGAACTATTTAGACTAGCAAATAATACAACGAAAACAAACATCGTTGTTTCTAAACAACAAGTGCAACAAATTCAGGGAATGCTCTACTCACTGTTGTTCAGAAATTCAAGTATCTGAGAGATTTTGAAAAATATTTTTGTGATTATTCCTTAGAAATAAAAAACAGAATTGAAGAAGACAAGCAAGCTTTTATTAAAATGCAAAAAATGTTTTGATAAAATGTCGATATTGATAAAACCTAAAAAAAGTTTTAAGCCTTTGAAATGTGGCGATACAGGTGCATATTGAAGATTTCTTGGACCCATGGAGTGCGGAACTTTGAGGTGCTTAAGAGAGTAGACGACAATCGGAATTACTACTATGTGTGAAAAAAACAAAGCTATAATATTTACATAATTTATTTTAGCATGAGCTAGCATTCCAGAGATCATAATGGAGAGTAAAAAGTGTGTCGGTCGCCGAAAAATATCGTAGCTGAAAAATCTTAGAGATTGTTACGGTGAAACTAGTACATCATCGTTTCGTTTAGCCGCTAATATAATGAAAATTACAGTAATAATCACCAACCTCACTCAACAGGTGTATTAAAAACAGAAAGATTTTAAGCGAAAATATTACAGCAAAAAGTATAACGCATTCTGTCAGTTGAAGCTTTTTAGGCAATTGTTACACAGTAGGCGCCATGCCATTCCCTCTGAGATGTAAAAGTTTACCAATATAGATTTTCTGTGCCATTAGAAATCACAACAGGTACATGATGAACTGTTTTCTCCAATTAAAACAGGTAGTAATTTAGAATTGCAATACGTCGTGATTGTTTGCTTTAAGGTACATAATTTTCTTTATCTTGAAAGTACCCTCCAACCCAAACATTTCTCGCCAAGAAATAATGTCCAAGTCAATAGTTTGATGATCTGCAACTGCCGTTAAAATGAGAACAGCATGACTATTGTTTATATAGCAGTCACAGTCCGAATTATCTTCCTAAATTCTCGACAAACCGGATTTGTCACATTCCGCTCAAAAAACTTCCAAATAATTTTTAGTTGTTCTATTTGTGGATTGCTGCAATACTTGATTTAACTAAAATTATATGTGTTTCTTGCTGCTGGACTCTCTTTTTGCTTTTGTACTATTAAAAACTCTGTCTTCAACTATTTTAATTGCTGAGAAAATATTGGCATATCAAATGTCACAAATATCGTCTAAATTGCCTGTGAAAGTATTGTCTATTTATTTTAACGCTAAGCGTATACTTCTTGAAGCGATCGACTTTTGATAAACTCAAAAAGTTGTTAAATTATTTATTTAATTAAACTTTTGACGTGTCACATGGCGTAAACAGGTTGTGTTTATTTCAGTAAGAAACCCTCCTTTGAGGGAGAGCACCTACTCTCTCATTTCTTCGTGATACATATGGTTGATATAATAGGTCAAGATTATTTATGAATTTCTACGCACATGAAACCTCAAAGAGCTATTTTAAATCTATAGTTAATCCCACAAAAATGTCCTGTCTATTTAAAAAAAATCAGTTTGAGAAATAAAACAAAACACTATTTATAAAATTGAGGTCCGCCAGTTCAGGCGTAGGAAAGTAAACGCTTATTGAAATTACAGTAATGATTGTACAATCAAGTAGGCTATTTTATTTTAAACATTCATGTATGCCATTTATGTATGAAAAATTATATCACTCAAATGTTCACCATGAATGGTCAAATTTTTCGATAACATTCTCACATAGAGTCGCTTCAATGGAATTTATCTCGGCAATTATGTTGTTCTTAAGTTTATGGATGGTGGCTGGTTTATTGACGCATGGTTTACTTTTGAGAAAGTCTAAATACGTCAAATCGCACGAACGAGCAGGCCAATCGACATTTCCATTTCTGAAAAAAGCGTTAACCGAACTTCGACTGCAACCACTCGATATTCGCACATGCTGCGCCATCTTGTTGAAAATAAACATCATTTATGTCAGTTTGATTAAGTTTCGGAAAGAAACAGTCATTAATCATACCGCGGTATGGTTCAGAATTTACAGTAATCGCATTTCCAGCTTTATCTTCGAAAAAATTCTCCAGTGACACCTTTTGACCACAGAGCACACCAAGCAATCACTTCTTAAGGATGCGTTGATTGCTTTTGATATTATCTTAGATTCTCGCTGGGCCAAACGCGACAGTTTTGCTTGTATAATGTAAAATGCGCCTCATCGCTGAAGATGATTTCTGATAAAAATCAGAGAACACACGCCTGTTGAAATGGTCAATTGGCTTGAGTTTCTGAGTTAATTGGATCTTGTAAGCGTGTAAATTCAAATCTTTGTGCATAATACGCCGTAAACTGCTCTCCGAAATGCCCAATTTTTGCGATCGATGAGTTATTATGAGTTTAGGATCCTCTTTGACACTCTCCGTCACCGCAGCGATATTTGCCGGTGTTCACTTTTGGCATGTCAACAACAGAACCAGTGGCCTTGAATTTGAAACAACCGATGATGGTTTTATTTGGACTCTTTTTATTTTTTCACCATTTTCGTAGTGTTATTTAATCACTTTAACGGGGTCTACAATCGAATATGACTCCATAGCGAAACCTGGCAAAACTTAAACTAAAAAAATCACGTTGAGTCGACAGAAAAGAAACATGGCGACTATGTCAAATTGACGTTAACTTTCCTGCGTGCTTATTGGCAGACCATTTACTTTCTAAACATTACTACAGTTTGACTTATTGCAAGCAACATAATATACCATCGCAACGATTTGCGACTAAGTTTACAACATAAGATGCAGGAAATGAGCTGTATGTTTCCCAAATCTGTTAGAATAGTTTTCTAATGATTAATGTACGTTTATTTCTTGCTTGATGTAAGATCAAATATTTTCTATTGGGTTGACATGACAAAACGTAATGGTTAATCTAATTTATTAATTCCATGTGTTTTTTTTCAAGTTTAGTTCCAAAAGGCAATGACAAATATTTCTCTAATATTTTAATTATCCCTTCTGTGTTTAACGTCCTTGTAAAAAGATAAAATAAAACCATACATGTAGCTTAACGGGGTGTGTCAAAGAGCACCCTATGTAAAAGAAAAAGATACTACAAAAGAGACCAATTCCATTTTTCCATTCCCTTTTTAAGTTATCCTCTGCTTCCAAATGTCGTTTTTTTAGGTAATTTTGGACCAACAACAGTTTCATAGTAATACTTTGCCATGTAATCTGATCTAAATATCATTTGGTGGTTATCAGCTCTCCTTTAATATCTTTTTAGTCAAGTTTGATAAAGCGTTAAATTTAGATTGTTTTCATATAATTGTACTATCGCTCAATCATTTTTCAGCAACGTTACATGTTTTTTCTCCAATTGGGAAAATTGACCACTGCTTTTAATCTTCCTGTATCGCTTTATCCACTTCCGCACGCAAAGAGACTTGGGTATAATAAAATAGTACTCATTTTAAAACTAACTTTACATAAAGAACGATATAATAATGAAGCGTTGTGAGTATCGGGTTTCAAATTTGTTAATGGCGATAAGTTCTAAGAATATTTAAAAAACCTTAATACGTTATACTATAGAGCTTGCTTACTTAGAAAGTATGTGTGCTCTGTGTCAAACAAAGGTAGTTTGCTATAAAAGCTTTAGTGTGAAATCTTTAAATGAACTTTGAACACTCTGGTTTTTACCCGATTATACAATTAGAAGACTATGTAGGCGGAAAATTGATACAGATCAATGTAGTAGTAAATAATTCAAGAAACAGGCAGTAGGCTAAAGTTTGTTTTTAGATCATAAACATTTTTGGATGTCAACAGGGATTACGTAAAAAAAGTGGTTGTCGGCATTTTCATTATTACAGTAAAATTTTCGAGTACGAATAGATAACCATATATTTACTAGAAAATCCAGCCAGCTACACTTGGCTACTCTAGAGAAGAGAATGTTACGAACTCTCTGTAGGAATCGTTACTATTGCTGCCCTCCAACGATTGTGCCAATCACGAATCCCGTCTCACTTTGGTGCATCGTCATAATGGGAGTTAAAGATATGTTGACGTTACAAAATATATAGCAACGATCGTTCGTGTATTTCCGCGAGGCCCCGAACGCGTTACTCTGGCAAAAAATGCTTGTCATACGTCCGTGGACCGGGACCTCCGCATTGTGATTTAAAGATAATTTGATAACGTTACTGTTGTAAAGTCAAATATAACCATAAATAACCTCCTTATTTATTACATAAGCTACTAAGAGTAATTCTTTAATTAAATACCCATATAATCTAATAAAAAATAGACGATCTAATTTGGAGTTGTAATTAACAAAAACAGAAATAATAAAAACTTGAAATGCAGCCAAGGAAATATCAATTTTGGGAAGACCTGTGAAGTTTAGATGAAAACTATATCTAAATGTGATTTACTGTCTGAACAAGAAGTAAAAAGACGAATGTAAGGTTAATGAGTTCGTGGTGTTCTATATAATAGCATTTAGAGTATGAAATTACAATCACAGAAAAGCTGATCTAAATGTACTTGAATACCTTCTTAAAAGAGTTATTTACGAATCAAAAAATTAAGGAAACTAGTTGAAAATTTAGATTTTGGAGGATCTGGAGAACTAAAAGTGAAGTTATAAAGCGTCTCCTTTAAGTGGTATTTGGTTTAAAATACAGAAATAAATATTTTTGGCCTAGTTTTGGAAATGAAAAATAACAAACCCAAACATATAGAATGATGCTAGGAAGTATACGCATAAACAAGAAATTGAACAACTTCATATAATATGGTAGAAGAAGTGGTGAAGTTGCTACTATGGTCCAAATGAAAAGACAAGAAAGATCAACAATATAAAGGGTAAAACATAACAAGAGAAAAGAATTAAATTCGTTGATAAATAAGGCGAGTATGACAATAGGAAGACGAGAAGGGGATGAAGAAGACAGAAATGCCATTGGCCGTAAATTTTTTAAATATTTTGAAATCGCGAGATCCGAAGAGCTCTGCCCCAAAACGGCCGCCGATTTGCTCATAGCGGCCGGTTGTATTAAAAGCAATTAAGGTGATTCGGTTATGCAAACGTGCACCCGAACAAAAGCCGCATTTGCAACACGGCATGCAACAAGTGCGTCGGGTAACTATGTAGGTAATGCATGTGGTGTGCAAGGAAGTGACGTAGGCAATTAGAAGCTGAGCCGCCGGAATGTGACGTTTCGTGACAATGAACCGCCGCGTTATCGGCGCCGCCATCTTTGACACCTACGCGTTCCCACTCTAATTCGGGTGTTTATAAAACGTTTAGTATTCCACGGTATCCTGCGATTATCTGCACCGAGAGCGGCTCTAATTATCGCCGCCGTGAGTGATAACGGCCGGCGCGTTAATTAGCCGCGCCCTCCGCTTCAGCGAGGACAAGGCCGGAATATTATTTGGGCCGGATTTCTGCAAAAAACGAGCAGCAGCGCACAATGCGCATTATCATGCTCGGCTTTGCGTGCTCTCCGGACGATCGTGCCAATTATCGGCAGTAAAGTGTTCGGAAATAAAACAAACAAGGACGGGCGTCGTCTTTTTATTCCTCGATGAGATTCTCTTATGCCGTAATATATTATTAAATACGTGTACTACATTCTGTAGCGCTTTGCCTGTGTGTGGTGCGCCCGTTTGCCTGCTGTAGATGACTGCGAAATCTTTACGGACGTCGTACCCTTCCTACATGTATAATTTGCGGTTTTCAGTCATTTGTCGATTTCTTTGCGAAATACTTGCAATTCTAAAAAATTATTTCTTTCCGTTTCGATTTTTTTTGGATAACAGTGCAGATGTCTCATTTCCTTTACATGGCTCAATCTCCAGTTTTTATATTGAATTGATATCCTGGAATTGTCGCATGTCAATATGTTTTTAGGTTTATTTAGCGCATTAAAGCATTAAGATAAGTACACTTTTGTATATCTGATACTTTCAATACCAAGACGATGTTTCATTTACTATGAGATTCTTCTTCTTCTCTATTCCTTATTTCTTTATATTTATTTGCTTTATTTGCCTCATATCTATTTCGATTTCTTATACTCCATTCTGTTTGTAGCTAATTTCCTCATTTATACTATGGTTTTTCCTCTTTTCTTTCCTATTTTTGCTATTCTTTCTGATCATTACTTTCTTGGTCTCTATCGCCTTCATTTCTTGTCTTTACAAGCTTCCGTCACTCTTTTAACAGGTTTATTTCCTTCATTATAATTACTATTTCTAGATATTCAATTGGTTTTTTATTTTCTCTAATACCGATCCTGGTTCTATTCTATTTCTTTATTTTTTATGTAGTCTCATTTTAAGGTTTTACATATCTTTTTAAAGTATTTTATTTCTATAGTGTTTATTTTACTTTCTTCTATTTCTAAGAGTAACCAAGATTTATAATAAAGCTATAGCGTTGCACACTTCTTCTTTTTCATATCATATTTATGCCTTACGTTGTTGGATCTCCGATCCATTTCCTCTAGTTGTTTCTCTGTCTTGCCAATATTTTAATTTCCTAGATGGTTTTCACTAGTTTTCTTGCCAGGGTCTTTCTCTTTTTCTTCAGGCCTTATCTCAAATATTTTTCTTGGGCAATGTGCCAACTCTCACTAGAATAAGGTGTCTATACCATTTTGAGTTGCTTATTTTTTTGGTCTAGTTCTTTTCATAGACTTTTGTTTCTGATTCTCTTCTAGTCTTACCTATTACTTTCCTTAGGTACTTATTTCATTTTGGATTCCGTTTATTTATCTATAAATGCATATGATTCTGACTCACTTAGTAATGTAGGTATATATTGTTTGGTAAAGATGCATTTTTGTTTTGACACTTCTATTTGTTTTATTTTATAGAAAAATTTTATTTTTCTTGTTTATCCTATGCCTGACATCGTCTTCTATTTTTCTATCTTTGTCGGTTATTGTACGTAGGTATTCAATTTAATCTACATACTCCAGTCGTTTGTTTTCTATTTTAATGTCTATTTTTGCTAATTGCTCTTCTCTGGTGATATGCAGTATTTCACTTTTATTGATATTAATCTTTATCCCTTTTTCTTCTAGGTTTCTTTTTCAAAGATTAATATATTTTGGAGTTATTCGCTATGAGTAGAATGTTGTCTGCCTATATCAGGTCTTAAGTCATTATTTGCGTTAAATTGTAATATCTTGTGTTCTTCTAGTTTTGTTTTTGCACTTTTGATTATGCTGTTCATGTATACTATAAAAAGTAGCGGACTAAGACTATTGCTCTGTTTCACTTTTTTATCCATATGGAACTAATCCGATTTACGTCCATTGAGCCTTAGTACTTCTTCTACATATTTGTTTGTGTTTTTAATTATTCATATTAATTTGGGACTGGTCACACTTTTCTAGTGTTTTTCATATATGTTTTTGTAGTACTTGGTCGAATGCAGGTTTAAGATCTAAAAAGGCTAAGAAAATATTTCCATTTTTGTTTATTTTATTTTCTGTTATGTTTTGAATCGTAAAAATGTGATCATGTGTTTCTCCTTTCTTATATGTAGGCATAATTATATTCATCTTCCAGTCCATTGGTATCTGTTTTGTTGTCTAGGCCTGTTGGAATATTTCCTTCAGCCATTTTATAATCCGTTCTTCCCCCTTCTTGAGTAATTCTGGTGTAATATTATTATCTACAGCAGATTTTCCATTCCATGTTTTAGTTCTTCTTCACTTATATCATCCTCAGTTTTGTTTTCTTTATTTTCTCCTTTCCTCCCCAGTTCTCTACTTTGGTCTTCCTCGTATTGTTGTAGTCTTGCCCTTAATACTCTATGGGTGGTTGTTTACAGCTCTCTTCTTTGGTTTTTATGTTTCGTATTTGTTTTGCTTGATTTTCTTTTAATATTTTTCCCACATTCTGGAACTATTTTTGATATAGTTCTCGTCGATTTCTTTCCTAAATTCTTCCCAAAAGGCTTCCTTTGCGTTGTACACATATTTCTATAATATAATTATTTTATCTGCTTTTTCATTATTGTTTCATTTATCACAAAATATATATTTGTATCCTTTTTTGCTCTATTTACAATTTTAATATCTATGTTTCATTTACCTTTTAATATATTTTCTAAATATTCATACTCTGTCACCATTTCTTATATTATTTGCTCTCCTTATATTCACAATCATTATTTTTATTATGTTTAAATATATTTTTATTTTTAACAAAATATAATCTGCATTCAAAAATGTTTTACTTTTATAAGTAATAAAGTTTGATATCCTATTACTGTTTGTAATTATTGTTTCCCCTTTTGTATTTTTAGTTAGTTTATACAGTTGCTTTCTTTAATTCCTTTTTATTATTTTAAATTCTTTAAATTTTCCCCGTTTATTTGTATTTTGCCTGTCACATTTTTGTATATACATTTTGCTACATCTATTATTTTACTAGTCATTCCTAATAGTTTCAAATATTCTCAGATAATGTTTTTTGGTACTGTATCGAAAACAGATTATAAATCTGTGAATGCTGAGCATAGCTCTTCCCCTTTTCTAGTACTTTTTCTATAATATTTTAAAAAATAAATATTTTATCTTTAGTTTGTCTATTTGCTCTGTACACTGCTTGTTCCTATTCTATGTGTAATTATGTAATTTCTGTTACTAGTTTCTCCACAATTCTTGTGTACACTTTAAAACATATTGAGGACAAACACCTTTTTTGTAGATTGCATTATTAGATGCTGTTTCCAATCTTCTGTATTGTGTTTGTGTTCTAATCTTTGTCACATATCTTTCAAAACCATGTTATTTATTTTTATATTATTCATTTATTATTGCAGGGCCTACGTTGTTGACTGCAGCCGTCTAAATTAATTTTTGCAATTGCTTTTTTATTTCCTCTTTTCCCAGAATCCTCACTCTTATTATCTGTATTTTTATTTAGTTGCTGTTGACGTACGGATATTTTTACATCAAATTTAGTTTTAAAATATTCCCTCTAAAATTCGTGTAGTGTTGTTTTTATCTTTTATTTCTTGAAATATGTTCGTTTTCTGTTCTTTAATTCTTCTTTTTCGGTTCCAAAATGAGCTGTAGTTTCTTTTTTAAACTTATAATTTAATTTCTCGTCAAACTCGTTGCAGCTCTCATGCCTTGCCTTTCTGAGTGCTATTTTTATGTTTATGTAATGTATTCTATCTTGTTTCTCTTTTCAGTTCATAATGTTTTTTTATGTTTGTTACACTGTAACACAAATAACAAAATATTATATGGTGCAAAGAAAAAGTTAATTAAAAAAAGAAAAATTAAATAAAAATTTAAACATATTAAAATTCTATACATTTAATGTTCAACTAAAGCATTACCTCTATAAGTCAAAAATTACTTTTGCTTGTATTGTATTATATTTCCTAAGCGACGAGGCAGTCTCTACAAGACGCACTGCTTTAACATAAGACAAAATCAGCTTAATTAAGATTGGTGAAGAATAGTACATAGATCTTTTGAGTGCTGAATGCAATTACTTCAACCCATTGTGCTACTACCATCCATAGCATGAGTCTATCAAAAATCTTCTAAAATCTTATCTAGCCAACAAAGATTAATTTTTAGTATGGATTCTATTAGCATTGATTTCAAATATTTAAGTAAAAGCCTATATATAACGCTACCTTTGTACTCTTAATCGTTTTAGGCTAGAGGAGATATATCGTCCCTAATCTACCTCTGGCGTAAAACCATTTCTTTATATTGATATATTATATTGAAATGTAAGACCCTTGTTTACAGTTTTTTGTTGAACCATTCAGTGATAGTCTCCACTAATAAAATATTGAATCTGCCTACGTTAGAATAATGTTACATTTAATAGCGGTTTTGTGAAGACTTTTAAAAATATTAGACTTAAATAGTTTTCTAATCACCAACAGAAGACTAACGTAATTTTACGGAAAAGATATTAATTGACATACAGTCTGTAAAATACTGTCGGCAGTCAAAGTCCTTCTGAACAATTTATTTGCAGCCATACAACGGACTGTATTGTGCAGTAATATAAGGGAGTGTAGTTTCTTTCAATAATATCTTGATTAAGGAAAATAATGAATTTTCGTGTGTAAAATCTGAAAAGTAACCCCATGCTTTTGGAGATGAATTGAGGAGGTAAAGAACTGTTTTAGTTGTATGTTGTACAAGTTTTTATAATTCTGTAGTATCCATATACGAAAAAAATTGTTAGGCATTGCATTTTTTGGGTAGCATAAGTTGGTGTGCTTAATTTCAATTTTTTTAGCTATTTATGGATATTTTGTACTCATATTATTTCTTATTGTTTACGAAGTTCTTCTATGAACTTGCTGATTGATATTAGAAAACAAACAAAACAGAGATACAAACAAAATACCTTTATTAGCATTCAAAATAACTGCCACCCTTTATAACACACTTTTGGCAACGTTTATAAAGTTTCTGGAAATTATCAATAAATGAGTCTTTAAGATTCGATTGCAAAAGCTCTGTTATACGTTTTTAGATTGTCGTTTAAATTTTAGATCATACTAGTAGCTCTAGGTCTGACTACTTGGTTTGCAGAAATCTTGGCCACACATAGTAATGAAATGTTCAAAAATATCCGCAATTTATGTAGCACAAACCGGGAACAGATCTCCTCCTACTCAAATACTGCGTATCCTGTACTTTCTAATTCTCAATTCCTCTTCCATCAATTGTAGAGTCAGTCGCTATTCTCGTGCCAGTATGTGTCGCACTCGCTGGACTATATCTAGGATTTTGTTTGTTGACGGCCTATCCGAATGTAGCTTATTCTCGAAACGGATTGAACCAGTTTTAAACACTTACATCAACATTCTATATGTCTCCGTCATGTCCACTCCGTTATGTTCACTCGTTATTTTATTGAACTGAGATCATGTCTTTCCCATTGACTATGTTTGACTACCCACAGAGGATTTATCTTGATAGTCACATGTACTCCACGCTAGGTGGTGCTCCTCGATTGTCTAGATAGTCATGTGAATGTATACACATCTGAATTATGTTACTATTGAGATACCGGACCATTTATCAATCTATTAGACACACCTTATAATGAAATGTAATTATTTCTGTTAATTTTTTTTTGTCAATGCTTGTATGACTAATTACAGGAATGGGTATACTGTATTGTATTTGCAATATTTTCAATAATGCACTTTAAAGTAATAATTACTTTTGAAACAGTAATATCGAACTTTACAAAAATAAATAGATTTTGAAAAATGCGTATTTCGCTTTTGCCATTTAAAACTTGTATTATGAAATTATCCTTTAAAGAGTAGAAAAGCAAGGCAAATATAAAACAACAAATAATAACAAACTTGACGCATGCTAATGAAAGCCTAGCTGCAAACAGTGACAAACTGTAAAGCAGCCTAGAAAATGAATAAACAGGCCAGATTTCAGATTGAGAATTAGAAAAAGAATTTTAATTTTCAGTTTAAGACAATAACAACAATTAAATTTACTAAGCGATAATGAATTGGTAGTGACAACAATTTTAACCTCCCTAACAAGTGATTTGTTTCAGGAACTGAAAAGAGATTACGTTTTACTCTCGGTGTGTTGTGGATAATACTCTATAAAAAAGTGACTTTAGATAAACCGAAATTAGAGTTTTTTTATGAATGAACATATTTGCATGTTTTGAAATATATTACATAGTAAAATTTGATTTTGTTGATTCTCCAAGATTCTTCACCTCTAAGTTTCCAAATCTTCAAATGTAACAGCTTTATGTCATAGGCATACGACTTCCATCTTTGTGGTACTAGAACCAAGGACTACCATTACAAAAATCTAGTCTACCTCTTCTTGATGTAAAAACTTTTTTCTGAGGAAAAGCGCAATAGTGTAAAGGAAGAAATATAGTTACTGTTAACAATTTTGCTTTCCTGATCTGTTATGTATAATAAAGAGGAAAGCATAGTTAAGTTTTTATTAAGTTAAGTACCACCTCTTTACGAAATATTACTCTTGCTAAAATATCTAATAATAACCAGCTCTTTTGCGTTAGCCTATACTTTGACTCATGATCCTGCTTGTGGGTTGAAACTAATAAGAAAGGTATTTTATCGTATTTAAACGATATATCGTATTTTGATACGCACTTTTATTGCTATCTAATGCTCATTTCTGTATATTAAGGTTAAGTTGTTTGTACTTGTAGTTTCAATTATTTTACTGCATAAGTTAGGATTGCAACTAGACTTCAAATACACTAACTACAGTGTGTGTGTATATTTTTTCTACGTCCGCAAGTAACTCTCTTTGCCTCCAAAGATTAGACATGTCGCTCTTATTTGTGCACTCATGTGTTCAATAAAATATCGCTTTTTTGCTTTTATTTTCCTCTGCAGAACTAACCGTCATTGAATAAATGATTATCACTTGATTTTTTCCGTTTGAACGCACTACCAGCTCTGCAG
The DNA here is from genome assembly GCA_036346155.1 of Sinelater perroti. Lineage (NCBI taxonomy): Eukaryota > Metazoa > Arthropoda > Insecta > Coleoptera > Elateridae > Sinelater > Sinelater perroti. The sequence goes on from JARFIY010000056.1 coordinate 30,383,891, forward strand.
CCCCCAGATGCTTATTGCACCTACTGACATAAAATAAATTTTACGACGTCGCATGCAGCCATGGGTTTTCTGCCAGACTCAAATTCTCCCGAGCGCTGGGTTTCCAGATAGGTGAGCATTTGCTCGGTTGACCACAATGGCGATCATATCACTTGATTAAAGGTAATATTTTTTTTTTGTTCTGAGCTGCGGACGGCTCCTACGCTGAGTACTTATTTTGTTAGAACCACATGTCCTTAAAATCAATTTTATCTAAATTTGGCCCCAAAAAATCTGTTAACATCTATCCGTACTAGAGTCACTGTAGCTGCATCTCGTTTTGGATAAAGAATGATCCAAAAACGCCACCATGCCATAAACCATACCATAGAGTGACCTTTTGCGGATTAAAGAGATTTTATTGAATTTCCTGTGGATTGTTATCACTCCAAAAATGACAATTTTGTTTGTTAACATTATCCACTTAACAAGAAATGAGCTTTATCTGAGAAGATAATTTTTTTCCAAAATTATGATCCGTTTTACTTCTGCATGGTTGTTAATTTCCAATGATTGATGGAGGCAGGTAGTACTACACTTATGTATTAACACACTGAGAAAGTACTATTGAATTTTGATTATGATTGATAAAAAAACCTCGTACTTAGAAATATCAATCATTTCTGAGGGAAAAATGTGTCGAATACCACTCGTATTTCTGGTATAGTAGTAAAGTTTCAATATGTAATCTATGGAGAAATGTCGAATACTCACTCGTATTTGCTGTTTACGTCAAAAAATCTGTAGGACTAATTGTTTTTTGGCAAAAATCTTTATATTACAAAATGAAAATAATTAAATCAACGATTTGAAACAAATACTAAGTGACCTTTGCATCATGATTATCAGCAATAGTAAGAAATTGGTTATTGAAGTTAAAACTGCTGTCAAAAAAACAAATTTGAAATTCTGCGTTAAAATTTATCGATATATTAAAAAGTAGTCTTTCCTCAATTTTGGCTGTGAAATGGAGTGATTTATATCTTCATAGACAAATTTACAAATCTTTGTAGAATGGTACTGGCACTACCTCCTGGTGGAAAGTGGTAGATCTGAGCGGTAGAAGTAGTATTTATCTAACAAATAAAATTATTAACTACAAGTAAACAATGCAATGCAATGCGCGCGCGCGTCTGGCCCGTTTCTGTTGAGATATACAATCATTCATCGAAATTTGTAGACACACCACATATCTATGTAACTAAAATTAAAAAATCAAATATTTTGCATAAACAGTAAAATTCTTTTTATTTTTTTATAAAATTTGAGGAAAGGTAGGTGAATAATTTTTTTACCAAGAATTTACACTCTGCCATTACATAGTAGCATTCGGTAAATGTTATGAAAATATAAAAATGGCACGTGAGGAATTACTCAATGGTAATTGGTCTTTATACATTAACCTATGTTAGACTTGTTTTGAAGATTGAGAGCTTAGCCTAAGATCTTAACTAAACCTTAACTAGGCATTACATTATAGATAGGTACTAAGTGAATCTATTCTGTAGGTCCGAGTCTTTCGCGATAGGAAATATTTTGTTTTGTAATAACTTCACTCATTGAACTTATTTCAAGGTCTGTTTTAATGACTTTATTGGGTACATACCATGGGGTGCTCACAATCTCACGAAGCACTTTAAACTCGAATCTTCTGATTATGTCAATAGTGGGGTTGGCCACAAAATTGTTTTATAGAGAAGAACCTTGCTATCTAAGATACCTTGAAAGTTGAAATTGCCTACACAGTAACCAGTATATTTGTTGGTATTTTAAGTCTAATTGCTTTCTTTTGGTCCATACATAATGTCTCCAGGTAAGTCGACGATCCAGATGGATTTCCAAGTATTGAACAGTATCACTTTGTGGTATCTGCTGGTTATTAAGAGTTACTAGAGGGCAGGTTTCTCGCCTCAGCGTAAAGGTGACATGGCTGGATTTAACTTTATTGGTTTTAATACGCTATTTTATAAGACCGTATCGTACTACCCATAGGTGGGTTTGTAGATTTTATGATGTTATTGTGGGGTTTAGTAGGTCGATAAGATAGCTGTGTCGTCAGCATATGTTGCTATTGTCGTGGCTCTTGTAGGTACGTCCGCTGTGTACAGTAAGTATAGGAACGCGCTAAGGGCACTGCCCTGTGGTACTCCAGATTTTATTGGAAAAAATGTAGTGGTCTCATCATGCATTCTCGCCAGAAAATCTCTGTTAGTAAGTTATGACTTAATTGTCTCGTAGAAGTCAGCTTATAATACCCTTTTTATTTTAAATAATAGACCTTTATACCAGATCTTGTCAAAGGCCCGGTTAATGTCCAGAAACGCTACAGAGCATACCTCTTTCAATTAGTTTCTAATGTTTTGTGTATTTTATCAGCCCTTTTTTGCACTTGCTCAACCGTGGAGTGTTGCTCACAAAAACCAAATTGGTGATGCGGTAATAAGTTGTTATTCACGATTAACAGTTTGAGTCTCGATAGCACCAGCTTTTAAAAACTATGGAAAGAAGGGGGAGAAGGCTTATTGGTTTGTAAAAGGCTACCTGTTTAAGTGGCTTACCAGGTTTGTGGATTGGAATTATACAGGCCACTTTCCATCGGTCAGGGAAGTATTCTAATCTAAGTATAGCGTTAAATAGCTTTGTCAGAAATTTCATGCCTATTTCGGGTAACTCCTTGAGTACGTGCTTGTGATTAGGTCGTAGCCAGGTGATTTTTTGCCTTTTAAACTTTGGATTACTTATTTGGTTTTGAAGGATTTGGTTGGTAAGCTCATTTGGACAGGCGCAGTTAGGAACTGGTGGCTTTCTCTCTTTCTTGGAGGATAAAGCTTAAATACGTTTTTAAAATAATTAGCAAATGCTAGTGCTTTTTCAGAATTGCTTTTGCCCAGGTTTCCACCTTCATTGCAAAGAGGTGGTATGTATTGTGTGGGTTTTTTCAGTTTTCTTGTTGCTTTCCATAGGGTATAGTCAGATGCGTCAGTGGGTGATAACTTTTCCAGGTACTGCTGTAGTGATTGGATTTTTAGTTGACAGAGGAGTAATTTGAACTCAGCTATAGCTCGGTTAAAGTTTAATTTGCCAGTTGAAGCTCTGGTAGTTTGCCACCTTTTTCGAAATCTTCTTTTTCTACAATTTTACGTTTAACCGTTATTAGCCAGTCATCTATTTTTATTGTTTGAGTTTCTCTTACAGTCGCTTCCCATGTAGCTTCGTGTACTATTTGATTAATGTGTTCAACTGCTTTTCGTTAGTCCTCGTCAGATTGTAGTGGTATTTCTAATTGTATCGATTCTTCTATCTTGTCTTTAAAGTAGTCCCAGTCAGTTTTTCTATCAAAGAGAGATGGTGGTTTCTTTAGGTGGAGTATTTGAGTGTCAAGTGTAATTAAAATAGGAGAGTGGTTAAAAGGTAGATCTAGGTTAGATTTAACTTGCAGATAATTTAAATTTATGTTTTTAACGACAGAAATCTAAAAGATAAGGTAATTTATTTACATCGGAAGGCCAGTAAGTTGGTTCACCAGTGGAAATATAGTTCAAATTGTTTGAAGTTATGGCTTTTGAAGGTTTTCTTTCCTTAATGGTTGTTATTTTGCATCCCCATTGAGTGTTCGTAGCAATATAATGGCTACCAGAAATAAAGCGGTTACCAAGCGAATTAAAATATTGCTCATAGTGCTTTTGTTTGTTTGCGTGCCGCGGGGGACAATAGTTATTGGTCCTACCCGGTCTTCTATTACGACCGAGGTTGCTTGTATGTGTTCTTCTCAGTAATGCTGAATTTTGTGTTTTATCGACCATCGGGGTTATATAAATAGAGTGGTTTTGAATCTTAAACTAATTTCTATCAGTATAACGAGCGTTTGAAATTAACATAACATAAATGAGATTTTGCTGTATAAAAGTGATAATAATATAAATCAAGCCTTCGAAGAGAAACAATATTGCACAGCCGCCCTTCTTGATAAAACCAAAGCCTTTGACAAAATGTGGCACACAGGCCTCCTGTACAAACTAAAGAAAATTCTACATCACTTCTTTTACATTATCCGCAGATCCTATTTAGAAGAACGATACTTTCTAATAAAATTTGGACAGCACCAAACTAATCTTCACCCAATAAACTCAGAAGTACCACAGAGCAATGTACTTGGCCCGATTTTATATCTAGTATACACTACGGGCATCCCAACAAATCAGCACACCCTAACCGCCACCTTTGCAGATGACAAGATCATCATGACAAGACACGAAGATCCAGTTATAGCTGCTCAACTCCTTCAACAGGGCTTTAACCAAATAATCCAATGGATTAAGCAATGGCGAGCTCAACTCAATGAAACCAAATCCTTCCATATTACGTTTACCAAGCGCAAAGAAATTACACCAATAGTTTATACAAATAACATTTTGCTAATACAAGTCAACGAAGTGAAATATCTTGGCCTACATCTCGATAAAGGACTAACCTGGAAACCACATATAAGGAATAAACCCAAACAACTTGGTATAATGTTTAACAAACACTACTGACTACTTGGAAGGAAATCCAAATTATCCCTAAAAAGTAAACTTCTCGTCTACAACACGATTTTCAAACCCATATGGTATACAGTTATGGGTACAACAGCCAACTCGAACATTCAAATCATTGAAAGGTTTTAATCCAAAGTGTAAGGCACTATACTTTGTAAGAAATAAAGACATACTATGTGATTTAAAAGTTCACACCGTAAAGAAGTGATAGTGAAATACAGTAATAATTACCTTAGTAAACTAGATCATCACCCAAACGCCCTAGCTTTTAATCTACTGGACAATAGTGAAAACATGCATAAACTTAAAAGATACAAACCGCTAGACTTTCCACATAGATTTGACTAACCATTAACAAAATCACCTGTATAATATAGTATATAGTATAAGCTAGAAACTACAAATTGTTAATCACTGGATTATAATTCATGTCATATCCTAAAACAACTAACATATATCTTGCTTATTGTACACATAGACTTCAAGAAGATACAATAAACATAAAACAATAAAAGTAGAGATTTCAAGTGAGTGTTGTTGCAGACCATTGGCGTTCCATTCTGCGAGTTTCAAAAATTGAACCATTATGACATTTTTGAGACAAGAGATGTTAAGAGGTTTAACACGATTGACATTTGCTCCATGATGTTTTTCATCGTCTGTTTTACTTCGTAAATGTCGTTTGTTGGTTGAGATGGTGGGGGGACGCTATTTGTTGTTGGAGATTGTTGTTTGCAACTTGGGCTTGATGAACTTTACCGCTAGCGTTCTGTGCATGTGCGGTACCTGGCTGAACGGAAGACGTTTGTCTTCTATTTATCTGTCTTTGTCTAAGTACCGGTGTTCGCGCCAATCTCCAAATTATATTTATTTTTTGAAGTTTTAAATTAGGGCCGGCTATAATATGATTCCCTCTCATATATGTGAAATTTGTTACATCGGCCCAATTGTCCAGCACGCGTGGCGATATGCCCGGGCGGTCTAGGCCGCGAGCCGCGCTCGTTCAATTGGCTTTTAGCAATTGATTTGGCACGTTGGTTTCGTTTAGTACGCGCGACATTAAGCCTTTGCTTTATTCATTTTAAACTTTCCAATTTAATTACGTTTAGTTCGCGACTTTATACTTTTGCTTTATTAAAACCTGCATTTCGCATTTTTCTTCGCGGCATTAAGCATTTGCCTTTGTTCGCCTTTTGCATTTAGCATTTTTTGGCTGTGTTCTCGCCGAAAAATTATCAGATCGACGAGGGAACCTTTACACCAGGAAGACGCCCCCGTTTCGTCTGCTGTGAAGATTGGGTTAACTTTTCATAATTTTTATCCATATCCTTCTCCTTTTCTTCTGGAAGCCCCAGGACCAACAGAAGGGAACCGATATCTGCGGGAAGTGCCGTTTCCAAAGTTAGAGTTTTTAATTTTAGAGTTGTTTCAAGTTCTCTATTCAAAATTCAAAATAAGCTATACAGTTCACTTATTCTGGTCGCACCAACCGGAAATGTTTTCTGTTCAAGTTCTTTATATACAGCGCATCCCCTGTAGTTGGCTGGAGAGTTCAATTTTGAAATACTTCTGTATGCTTTTGTTTTTTATTTTATTTTAAAATTAACTTCAAAAAAGTGACCACTATTTTTAGAACTATGCAAAGCATTAGACATGTCAACTTGCATGTTTAGGAGCGCGAGCTCGCGAGGCCGATGCAGGAAGCACCGCGAAAGCAACTGCAAACGATGCAGCGGAGTAATTACTTAATTATCGTTATCTCCCATTGCGCATTTCGTATCATAGCCGGTCGAAAGCTGCGGCGAATCGGGCGGGCCGCGCGGCGGCGATTTCCCGTTTCCCATGCCCGCGCTCGGTCACCACGTGGGCACCCGCCGTCCATAAAATGGCATGCAGCTTGTTATTTTTTCAGCCCGAGCACGAGTTCAATATCCAAAGTATTAAATTTATATTATCTGACATCTTGTCTTATCTCATTAAAGCGAACACATCATTAGAGCGATGTAAGAGCCCGGACGGCAGCGGCGGCGCGGCGGTGAGCGGCGGTGGCGCGGGCGCGCTGGTAGCGCACGGATGCAGATTTCCCAGCCTTGCGGAAGGCCGCCGTAAAGAACGAGCGTATTCAAATGAGCGCGCGGTCGTGTGCACCTCGCGGACGACCACCCGCACGAGGGCCCTTATCGCCGACATCTCCGCAGGCTGTGCCCTCGGCCCCATGCGCACTATCTGGTGACAACATCTCCAATCTAGATCATGCGAACACCTAGGATTATTATAATATAGGTGGACGTGGGCGAACGGCGAACGGCGCGAAGCGTTCCAACTGGCTTTGCTCTTCTGCGTCCGCGCCGAAACCGTCTCGACGCTTCATTATCGCCAGATAAGCTTGGTCTCAAGAGACCTACGCAGTCAAATCAGACTTTTATGCAAATAAAAAGATTATATCATAGTAAGCTTGAAACACTAAATCTTATCTGCATTTGAATATACTAAATGAAAAAGTAACTATACGAGGTGTGGCAGAAAAGTAATGAGACTGATTTTTATTTACCAAAGTTTTTATTTGTTTCAAACATCAATGTTATCCCCTTCAAAGTAGTTCCGTTGGGCAGCTACACATCAGACGACGTTGTTCCACTGTTGGAGCAGCGCTGGAAGTCTTCAACCTGATATGGTCTTCAGCATGTCCGTTACATCTTTTGGATGTTTTCTAAAGTCCCAAAAGGTTTTCCTTTGAGACATTTTCAGTTTAGGTAAAAGAAAAGTCACAGAGACTGAGGTCAGGTGAATAGATGGGGGGGGGGGAGGTCGAACCACAGGAATGCCTTTTGAGGTCTGTTATGGAGAGGGCAGTGTGACATGGGGCGTTGTCATGATAGAACATCCATTTGTCTGCAATGTCTGATTGATTAACAGTTTGTCCTAGAGAAACAAATTCTTTGTGGACAATTCCCCTTCTGTCAAGGAAACAAATCAGCATTTGTCTTTGAATTGCTCATTCGAGCTTTCTTTGGTCGAGGAGAATTTGCAGTGTGCCAGTCCTCACTTTGCCTCTTGGTCTCAGGATCGTATTCAAAAATCCATGATTTATCACCTGTGATCACACGACTAAAGAAATCTTGCTCGTTAACGATTCTGTCAAGAAGATCAAGACACATGTTTTTTTGGAATGTCCTTCTGCTCAATTGTGAGGTTTTTTGGCACCATTTTGGCACAGACCTCTCGCACGTGCAAATGTTCAGTCAAAATTTGATGAACGGTAAATCTGTTCAAATTTAATTGTTCACTCAATATTCTTAATGCTAAATGACGGTCTGATCTCACGAGAGTGTTCACACGTTCGACGTTTTCGTCGGTTTTCAAAGTTGAAGGCCTCCCCGAACGGTGTTCATCTTCAACGTGTTCTCTGTCTTCCAAAAATGATTTGTGCTAGCGAAAAACTTGAGCTCGGAATAAAGAATGTTCCCCATAGGCCTGTTTTAACTTTTTATACGTCACACTTGCCGATTCTTCAAGCTTAACACAAAATTTAATGGCACAACGTTGCTCCAAATTCCGCTGTTTCATTTTGCGTGACGCTCAACCAAAATATAACTTCACTAATAGCAGTCACAAAAATCACGTAGTTAACGGAACGAGTTGAAACTCGCACTGAGCTACGGGAGGGTATTTATACACGTGCTCTATCAAGAACAACGGCGTAGCGTTGCCAGATCGCTTGCAGTGTTGCCAGTCTCATTACTTTTCTGGTACACCTCGTACTTCCCTTGTTATTTTCTGGAAATTTAAAAGAATTTGTTATACATGGTGTTTGACAATTGTCTCAGAAAACCCATACCACCATGTTGGAAGGAAAATCGAAAGCAAAAAAGGCTGGTGCTATAATTTGGCCAAATGCATAATTACCTGGTAATCACAGGACAAATCCTTCCGCAATAGTTTATAGCAGTAAACATCGCCTTTTTCCAAATGCATTGCAAATAGTAGTTTACCATTAACCAGCTTATTACTTGTGATTACAAAGTGGTTCAATATAACCGGGCTAATTTTATATACAAACATTTACTTGCACATGTCAGTCTTCAACGTACTCCCTTCCGGGGCCGACATATTTTTTACAACGTTCTGGAAACATCTGATGGCCTTTTTAAAAATTAGTTTTAGTTAATGCCGTATCATTCCCGGAGAGTCTGGATGACAGTGTCGTTGTCCGCAAACCCCATATCTTGCCAGTCAGACTTGAGCCTTCCATATAGGTAAAAATGACTTGGGGCCAAATCAGGACTGTACAGCGGATGTGACAAGGTTTTATGTCAATCCGCTTGGATCGGATCTTTTCCCTTGCCTCTATTGTCAGGAGTCTGAGTAATAAGCTGCATTGACTGTCCTACCCCCTACCAGACCCAGAAAAATGTTGCCATCACTTTTCCTATTGAACGGCTCCTGTGCGTTTTCTTGGATTTGGAAGAACTAGTATGCCGCTACTCGCGTGGCAACTGCTGAGACCCATGTTTTATCGATGATTACTATAAACTTTAAAATGCGTCACCTTCGTCTTTAAACTGCTGTCGAAGATGACTGGCAGTTTTCAAGCGCACCATTTGTTCACGACCGTCAAAGTGCGTGGTACCCGCACTGCATTCACCTTATGATAGTGCAGGTGGTTTTTTCACGATGTCTTCTATATTACCAACACCGATAAACAGCATTGCTCCAAGTTACTTGATAGTGCTACGCCTATTCTCACTAATAAGCGCGTCTATACGATCAATGTTTGGCTCGGCGAAGGATGTTCGTGGACGTTAATCGTGCGGTTTATTCTCTCTTCCCTATACTGTTGTTAGACTCTGTGATAAATTTAATGGACGGGACGCTTTCTCCAACGAGGAATTTGATCACAATGCGTTCTTCCACGCTCCGTGGTACCTTTTGTTTGCTCATCATTCTAGCAACTCCCAAACAGGACTGACTAGGTCCTATCCCAAGCAAGAGTGGGGTTGTGGCTCTACCCTCTCAGGATCGCACAGCTGCTGTGAAGTGCGACTTATTTACACACAAATTAGTACCACTTTGTAGTTATGCATTTGACCAAATTATAGCACTAGCCTTTTTTGTTTTGGATTTTCCATCCAACATGGTGGTATGGAACAACTGTCAAACACTGTATAGACAGTGAATAAAATATGATCGATAATCATCGTCTCATCATAGACGAAATCTAAACACAGAAAATGGAAAATTGCCGCTTGTATTTACAAATACACTTTTTAAAGATTTAATAATTTTACTTTTAAGTCCAACTGCGCTAGTCTCGACACTATCAAGACCATATTAAATATTTTGGTGCAGTAGTGACCTCCACTTTGTTATCTTTATGCTCACCGATCGTCTTCTCGCCGCATAAAATGACCTGCCCGTTGCCGTTTTAAGTTTGCAATGCGTCGTGTCATGTCCTCAACTTTGGTTTTATTTAAAATCCATTTTATTGATTTTCTAACCTGCAGTTGCACCCCAACATCGATCTTTCCATTTTCTTTGTGTAATTTTAGTTTTTTTATCGCGGTTTTCGTAAGGAACTATGTTTCCGAGGCATATGTAAGTATTGGAAGAATATATTGATTAAATACTTTAGTCTTAGTCTAAGACTAGAGCACACGATGCATAGTTCACTCTTATCACAAGACTTTTGAAAATCCTAGATTCTACCAGTAACTATTTTGTTATTTTGGAAAACACATTTTTATCACTAGAACACACAATTTCTCAGTACTTTAGTAGCATTGTGCTTTTATTGATCTTTGACGCTTTGACTCAATTTTAAAAACTTGATATTTACAATTTCTGTACAAACTTTGATTGTCAGATATCCACACGGCTTTTTTAATCTTATAATTCCATTTTGAAAGTTATATAGAAATAAGGTCTCACTACTATAATAATGGCAAGCCTCTAACACCCCGCGTAGGAGCACGGCTGGCAAACTGAGAGGTTAAAGCTCTCATATCTTTGCTATCTCTCTGCCTGGTCATCGCGTACCATCCGTGATGTGGGGCGATGCGGCAAGCATCACGCTTTAAACGACCGTCATTATTACCCCTTGTTCGAGTGAACGCAGGTACTCAATTATTTTTAGTGACTGAGTAGGCCACCCAACAGGCATTAGAAAGCACCAGGAATGAACCCGGGTCCGTCCGCATCACAGTCCGGACCTCAACCACGGTGCAATGGTATCTGGCGCCTCTTGGCAAAATTAGCAAAATTAATGTATCGACCTCAAGATTAGCTGCAATTTCGTCTTCATTTGACATTCCCAGACTAGTCAATTTTTCTTAGCCATGGTCGATTGAGTATATGTTTTCATCAATTTCAATTTTGAAAAACTCCTTTTATAAACTGGCTATTGATACTGGCAATGTTGCGAATAAATAAATGCGCGATAAATAAATTTGAAACACTATTTTATAATTTATGTTGGCATATATGTGAGAAAACATCAATTACCGAAGTGATTTCGGAAATTCATCTTACCATTACTTGCAATGCGTTACTTAAATTTGTTCCATCGACATTTCGAGAATTATTGTGCACAAGCCGAACTCTTTGTTCAAAGTTAAGGCTGTACACCTAAAATCTCAGTCACTCTTGTCGCTTGAAACAACAATCTTTCAAACTCATCGTCATTTCTAATTCTCATTAAGAATTTTTTGTGCCATTTATACAATTCTGGCACTCATAGGTGGTCACCTAGGGTTGCCTAATGGTAAAACTACCCGCGATTCCCCAAAATTAGTGGTATATTAAAATAATGCTATAGGGACAATTTTAAAATTTTAGGACTGAGTTACGTATGAAGGGCTGGTCTCCACAAGTTTTCCCATTTAAAAATTGATTTTGACAAAATAAATCTGATTGTGGAAACAATGAGAAACACATACTATTATAAAGTTTAATATCGTTTTAAACAATCTTTAACAGCACTTTTATTGTAACAAATGGATCATAATTTTATATAGCATTCTTATAGCTTTATTATCCCCTTTAATTTAAATTTAAAATCTGCACTAAACTCTGCTTTAATTATTTAATATGCGGATATGAATGTTTTAAGCATACCGAGAGCTTTGTAAAGGCAGTCGGAACACTCGCACAAAAAGTTTATAGGCAATAAATAACGAACTATTTCGGCCATCGTTACTAATTACGCCTATTAGCAGCAAAAAGCGGCTTAATTACTGAATCCCGAAGCCGTCAGGCTCGTGTGAACCGCACTTATCTCGAATTTCAAACGCAAATGACGCAGTAATTGTTATCCGAGATGGTTTGTACCTTTGGATTTTATGCAAATGAATTTTTCCAGTACGTTGCCTGCATTCCGCGTCCCTTAAAATTAGTCATCGAATCAATTTTTCCGCGTTTTCTCGTACCAAGTTCTTCGAGAGTCCTTGTCGTTTTGGGCTTTATCTACTGAGTACATCATAAAAATGAAACCAGGTTTTGTCACCTTATCCGACACAGCGAGATGCTTCATTTATTGAATATCTCGCGACACCACGCGTCTGCTCGTTGGTGATCGTGTTGAATGGTATGGATTGCTGTTACAGGTATTTTCAAAACCTCTTTTGTCTGGCAATAGATAACGTATCTTCTTTATAGATGCTACGTTCTCCTCTGTAGCATGATGAAATTTTCCTACTAGAATTCTCGATATTTACTTATACATATATATATATATATTATTTAGCTCAAGTTTAACTTAATAAATCGTTGTTTCAACTTGCAGTTTTATATATCATTCGAAAGCTTATTTCATGCTCTTTCCAAATATCTGTTTGAAATTTATCGTGAATTTTTTTTCTGTCAATGATTTGGCTTTTAATTGCATATGTCGAAACGCGATTTCCGCTACATTTTCTTCTATGAGTTCAAACTAGGGCGTAATGCAGCTCAAATCGCTCGGAACATCAACAAAGTTTGGGGCGATGGAAGTGTCAATGAATGTACGGTGCAACGTTGGTATCAGAAGTTTTGTTTCGGCAATACCAGCCTAGATGATGAGTCTCATGCCAGACGTCCATCAGTCATTGACAACGAGCAATTGAAGCAGTTAATCGAAGCCGATCCTCGTAGAACCACACGAGAGCTTGCTGAAGAGCTCAACGTCGATCAATCAACCGTCGTTCTCCATTTAAAGTAAACTGGAAAGACAAAAAAGTTTGATAGGTGGGTGCCGCACGAATTAACCGAACAGCAAACAACTCGTCGTTTTGAAATGGCGTATTCTCTCATTCTGCGCAACAACAATGATCCTTTTCTCGATCGAATTGTAACGTGCGATGAAAAGTGGATTCTCCACGACAGCCGGCGACGTTCGGCTCAGTGGTTGGACCGCGATCAAGCACCACAACACTTTCCGAAGCCGGAATTACACCCAAAGAAGGTTATGGCGACTGCTTGGTGGTCTGCGGCCGGTCTCATCCACCACAGCTTCCTGAATCCGGGTGAAACGATTACGGCAGAAAAGTACTGTCAGCAAATCGACAAAATGCACCGGAAATTGCAACGCATGTGTCCGGCATTAGTCAACAGAAAAGGACCAATCCTTCTCCACGACAACGCACTTCGCACAACCGACCCTGCAGAAGTTGAACGAACTGGGCTATGAAACTCTGCCTCATCCACCATACTCAATGGATGTCTCGCCTACTGATTACCACTTTTTCAAGCATCTCGACAACTTCCTTGGCGAGAAATGCTTCAAAAATGCGAAAAACGCCTTCGCCGACTTCATCGCCTCCAGAACTCCGGATTTCTACGCTACCGACATAAATAAACTTGTTTCGCATTGGCGAAAATGTGTTGATTCTAATGGTTTTTATTTCGATTAAAAAACTTGTTTTTGAGCTGAGTTATGATACTTTAAAGATACAAGTTAAAAACAAGCATTTATATTGCATCAATCTAATTTATACACACACACACACACATATATATATATATATATATATATATATATATATATATATATATATTTGTATGCCTTTTAGGCCCATTGCTTTGTAAATCATTTTTATTACGTCTTGTCCTTCGCTATTTCTATCTAGTTGCATTCTCCTATTTCCTTTAAATTTTCCTTCACCACTTTCCACCATTTTTTCTCCCTCTTTTCTCGCCCTTATAGGATACTTCACCGTAAATCTTTGACTAGTCTATTGTCTGGCAATCTTTCTAGATGTTCTAGCCGTTGAAGTTTTCGGGCTTTAATTGCCCTAATTATGTTTTGTTTGTTATATAGTTCAAATATTTGTGTGTCTTTCGCATACGTCATCTATCTCCTTTCTCCCATACATTATTCGCAGTATTCTTCTTTCCCACACCTCTAAACTGCATCGGGCCTTCTTTATCATAGTCCACGTTTTGCAACCAAATAATACTATAGGCCTCAAGAGAGTTTTAAAAATACGAAGTTTTGTAGTTCATGAGATATTCTTTGATCGTATTGCTCGATTTAACTTCTTGTACATCTGCTGCCTTTGGCTATTCTTAAATCTATTTCTCTTTCTTTCCTACATTTGTTGTTTATTGATTAAACTCAACATGCATTTTATTTTGATTTCTCTAGCTTAACTACAAGAGTACTTGACCCCGTAAACAACAGTCCAACCTGGGTGCATTTTACTATAATTCAGCTGCAGTATAACGGTATTTCTTGGTTTTCTCCTTTCTACATCCATATCTATGTCAAATTCTAAAAATGTACCTTCCAACATTTTAGTTGGTTCTTTGAATTTATAGGTGACGTAATACTGGCAACCATATCGTGCTTTTGCGCCCCTGGATTTCATTTCATGCATATACATTCCCACAGGAGATTTATTCATAAACCAAAAACCAGTCTCTACTGTGTAGTTCTTAGGGCACAAAAGGACCACGTATTGTTATTGTTAAAACGCACTACAAATTTGGTGAAAGTTTTGAGGAGACTGTGTGAAAAGTGCGTAGAATTATTGGTATCCATAAATGACTTAATGAGTCTGCCGTTTGAAAGTTAATTAAAAAATTTGAAAAAACTGGTTCGGTTATGGACAAACGAACTCTACCGCCTATTTGTTTTGTGCGGTCGGCCGAAAACGTTACAGTCTTTAGTGAGAGTATCGATGAGAATCCAGGAACATTATTACGTCCTCGTTTTCAACAGTTGAACATTAGCAGAACCAGTTTGCAACGAATTCTCACTAAAGTTATTCACCTTCACTCGTATAAAGTTTAATTAACTCAGGAGCTCAAGCCACCAAACTATTTGCAAAGAAGACAATTCGCTAATTGGGTAGTCAAAAACCAAATAATGAATGAAATGTTATTTAAATATCATATTTAGTTTATTTCTATTTGGATGATTGAACAGAATCGCCGGATTTAACCCTATGAAAATTCTCGTGCTATTCATGAAAAACCGATGCACCCACAAAGAGCCACTGTTTGGTACGGATTATGGGTTGGAGATATAATTAGACGGTTCCTTTTTGAGAATGAGTTTAGCCAATCTCTAACTATAATATCATGACATGATATCGAACTTTTTTGCGGGATCAATATAGACCTCGAAGAAAAGTGGTTTCAACAGGATAGTACCACATGCCATACAGCAACGGAAACCATCAATTTTTTAGGACAACATTTTCCTGGTCATGTGATTTCCAGAAATGCTGATGTTAACTGGCCACCCATATCTTGCGACGACGCCATTGGATTTTCTTCTCTGGAGTTTTGTAAAGTTCAAGGTCTATGCTAACAAACTCTAAACAATTCTTGAACTGAAAACAGAAATCCAACGCTTTATTGCTGAAATTGAGCCAACTGACTTAGAAAAAATCTTCAAAAATTTGATCAAAAGGTCAAGGTATGCCAGCACAACCGCGGCGGCCATTTGGCCGACATCATATTCCATAATTAATCTCAACATGTCTACTTTATACATCAATAAAAATTGCCCAATGAAACAATAATTTAATGTTTTATTTTAAAATAAAATCCTGCGTCCTCGATGGGCCTATTATAACTGCTGGCAAAACTTAAATAAACTAAATTAAACTCCGGGGTCTATCCCGAAAGTATCGGGTCATATAACACAAAAAAAATTACAAAGTATTGGTTGCATATTTTCGAAACAGGTTTCGTATAAACCAGATATATTTTTAAGATTACTATTTTGTTTTTGAATAAAGTATGCCATTTAAATTGTTATAATAATTTTAAAATATTATATTCCTTGAACAGAGGGACGTATAGCTCTATATAAAGAGTATAACTTATACAAAATTACTGATGTTACAAATTATTAAATGGAACCGGAGAGACAATGCATGTAATGATTGGAGGGAAACAACCTGCGCGTTTATGACTTTTTACACGCACAAAACCGTCAATTTCTATTAAGTTTTTCTAATGCCAATTTTTGGCAATTGCTTTAACAGCATAATTGGCTACTTCTGCCAATTACAACTCCATGATACAATATTAAATAAAAAAGTCTAGTGCTATAAGTATTACCGGCATTTATAGACATTATTTTGGTACAAGCTATGACGTAACCAGTTTGTAGAGAAAAAATCACAAGTTATTTTGTTATTATTTTAGTTATTTGTATACTGCTATACGTATTGCAATTTTTCAGTGAGTTTTCTCTGTTATAAGCTAAGATAAATGTTCACAGAACAAGCAGAACAGAATTTGTGAAATTTGTTTATGTATATGAGTTACCCAGCTCAATTATTATTCTAATTTCCTTCCTCAAAACCTCTCCGTTTCAAAACCCCGTTCATCTCATATCTAAAGAGTTTTCTTGGCTTTCTCTGCTTGTTTCTTATTATTTATTAATATAATGCTTTTTAAAGAAATTGTATTAGCGTAGGCATTTCTTTTTGGTGTAGGTAAGTATGTCTTCCTTTACTAACATTCTTCTCCATATTTCTTTAATAAAAATTCTTGTCGGTCTTGTTATTTTGATACATCTACTTTACTATCCCATTTGGTAGTGGTAATTTTACTTAGTTTTTTTAGTAGTCCAGTTTTCTGCACCATATGTAATAATGTTTCTAATTATTGTGTTAGTTAGCATTTATTTTGTGGTTTTTTGTGATGTGCGTATCCCTTAGATTCATTTAACTATTTTATGTACGATTCTGTCTGACTTAGTTTGTTCTTCGTGTCTTCTATGGATGTCTCTTCATGCAAGATTATAAAACCTAGATGAAAATAATCTTGAAAAAGATAAAGATGTCTAGCAAGCTTGCATTGACCTTTTCAATGACTTAAATGCTTTCCTTCTATATTTTTATTTAAATATAATTTTTTTGTTTTGAATGTTAAATGTTTATATATTTCCAAGTTTTTTTTAATGGTGAGTGATATACCTTTTCTTAATCAACAAATACATGACATACTGACTTATTTTTATCACTATGTATATATAATCTATACAAAGTTTTTTCGTCGTAAACGTTGCCTGATCTCCTGTTTTGTCTTTGATATTTTTTTCTAGTTTTTGCCTAATTAACTATTTAGTCATTCCATTGTAGTCTCTGTAATTTTCGAACATTTCCATATTTATCCAAGATTAGCCTAATTAGATTAGAGTTTTCCAATAATTTGCCAACAAAACTCATTTCCTTATTTATGGTAAAATAGAAATCATTTATTAGCACTGTTTTAAATCTTTCTTTCAATTTTTTAATTATTGTTATTGTTCTTATAATGTAAGTTACTATTTTTTCTTTTTAGTTGATTTACTGTTAAAATTGCTGCAAATAAATTTTATTCTGAAAATGGATTTATCAAATGAGATTTGTCTGTTACACTATCATGTTTACTAGAATTTTTCTATTAACATTAATTTATTTGACTATTAACTTTATTTTCCCCTTTCTCTCACTCTCTACCTCCGTCCTCACTTAACTTTGAACTATTTATATAGGAATCACTAATGTATCCGCTTACTTACAATTTCTTCTATATTTTAACTTACATTTATGTTTCTTCAATTTTAAAATAGTTTGAATTGACCCCAAAAATAAGTTCTTCTAGTTTTTAGAAATAAAATAGTTTCTTTTCAATACATGAGACATCATTTTAAATTCCTTTACTTTCTACATGATTGCCATTTCGCGTTGTGACAATTTTTGTTTGCCTGTGTCATACCAGATCACCGCAATGTCCTTGAGGAAGCGTTGGATAGCTTCTTTGAACTCGTCATCGTCGCTGAAGTGCATTCCGGCCAAACGTTCTATCAACTTAGGAAACAAGTGGTAGCCACTAGGTGCCAAGTCCGGACTATAGGGTGGGTGGGTAATTATGTCCCATCTAAATCATTGCAGAAGAGCGACGGTCGTACTGGCGACGTGGGAGCGAGCGTTGTCATAGAGAAGGTATACGCTCTTGCTCAACGTTCCTCTTCTCCGGTTTTGGATCTCCGCCTGAGTCTCACAATAAGTTTGACCAACAATATCTCCTTTCGATCCCAAAACTCAGTTGCCATGACTTTGCCAGCAGATTGCGCTTGTATGTATTTTCGCGGCTTGGGCGAAAAGGAATGCACGTGATTGCTGTTTGGTCTCAGTTGTGAAGTGAAACTCCCAAGTTTTGTAACTCGTGAAAATATAATCCAAAAATTTGTCCTTTTCGTCTGGATAGCGTCAAAGAAATTCGTAGGAAGAGTCAACGCGTTGCTGTTAGTGGTGTTCTGTAAGCACTTGCGGGACTCATCTTGCGCACACCTTCCGATATTTTAACTTTTCAAAGTCCTATGCATGATGCTTTAAGAAACCTCAGGAACCAAAGAGAGTAATCGTTCAATCTTTAGGCATGATTTGTTCAACCTTCGCAATTGTTTCATTGGGAATTAACTTTTTTCTTCGTCGTGAATTTTCATGCGACCACTTGTAAACTCCCTATATCACTTGCGGCCGTTTTTGACATCCATACACGACTCTCCATACACTTCCTTCAATTAGCGATTGGTTTAGCGCCTTTTGCGTTCAAAAACCGAATAACTGCACCAACTTTGCAGCTGGCGGTAGGGGGAAGCGGGATCTTCATTACGAACTGCTGTCGAGCCAAAACTAAGTGTCCTCGCACGTTAAACGATGGCTTGTTTGAGAGTAGGAGGAGCAATAAATACGGCAGTGTGGTCAACAGCCGCGCGAGTAGTTTCCCTGCGGCTCCAGTGTTTTTATGACCTTATTTTTGGGATTACCTGTATGTACCTGTTATACTTGTATTTATTATTAGTACATTTGATGTTTTGTTTTGTTGTGTCTTAGAAAACTTTATAATGCCATGATTTATATTTAATGGAGCTTCTATAGCTGTATTTTTAGATAGATTTTGTAGAGAATCCTCGTCATAACTTTTAATAAATTTTACTGCAGTTTTTCATTCTATACCCCTAGAAAACTGGCCTCCATTCATAACTTTGTGTATCTATGTAGTTATCCATACATACGCGCGTGCGCCTACGCACGCACGCACATACATAGACAGTTCACTCGTTTAGTGTCCTCTGTCTTACCCAGTAACTTTTGGTTTAATACCTATTTATAGATTTTTTTTATTGAATTTAATAAGATCAGCAATTTATATGTTTAGTTTAATTTTTGGTCAGTGTCCAGCTGATTATTTTTATATAATTGATTGGCAATAGTGTCTAGGATTTTTCCGTTGCTGCTTTAATCGCTTTCGATAATGCACTGCTCTCTTCTGATTTTAGTTCTGTTAGGTTCTCTGTATTGGTATTAATTTGCTTTTATACAGCGTTTCTTCACTAGATTTAGGATATGTATGAAGCCATCTTCATCTGCGGGGCATAAAATGTGTTTTTAGGCGAATGAAGGTTTTCGTTAATAAAAATAATTTATTTTCGTCCATTTCTTTATGTAAATTTTACCAAAATTTGGTTCAATTAAGGATCAACTAGTAGAAAAACAACCCCACAAAAATATTTAATTAAATTTTAATAATGCACTCAACGAGATAAAATTCCATATTTTTATTTTGTTTACAATATTATCCAGTAGTCACAATTTAAGTGTTTAAATAGTTGCTGCTAATGTTCAGTTATAGAAGTTACAATAGTGTATGTGTGGATGAGTTGTTATTAAGTTGTAAACCTAGTACCATATACAAGGTACGTAAATAATGTTTTAGTGTTTTTACTGAATGGTACAGCTTGATTGGTCTATTATGATCAATTAATAGGTATGATATTTTTTACAATTTGATAGTTGGTATGGATATGAATGTCAAAAAGCCTGACTAAAGTGGTTCATACTGAAAAATCGACAGATTATATAAGAAACGTATTTTTTAATAAAACTATGTAACTATCTGAAAACAGTATATAAGCGTTCAAAGCAAAATAAAAATAAAGATCGTGTTGAAGAAAGAGCAATAAAATCCATTTTAGTTAAAAAAATCAACCAAGAAACCTGTCCCGTTTTGTCGTCAATCCAATATTGGTATAAGAAAACAGTTTACGTAATCTGAAAAACCTTACATCCAATGAAAGTAGATTATAATCGACATTCGTGAATAAAGACAACTTCCTAAACAGACTATATGTAGTGTGTGATTGTTACATTTGTAATGATTGAGCGGGCAAAGCAGTAAATTCAGATAAAATTTTGGCGCTAGGATGTAACATTCATCCACAACAGTTATTCGGATGTTCCAGAAGACTTTAAGAGATCATGCAATGAGTGTGACGACAAAATTCGTTCCATAACTACTGTTGCTAGTAGAGAAGGAACATTATGGTGCAATTGCTAATAATTTGCCTCAAACTGCTATTAATGAACTATATTTTATCAAAAAGATAATAAGCGGATATGGAATGTGGGCCTGCGGCTCAAACTTCCTAATGGTAGAAGCGTGTGTTTACATTGAAAGGGAACTGAGACTGCACACAACATTTTTCTAAACATTATTTTTTGTTACTATAAATGTCACTGATAAGAAGTCATTGTTTATTAATTCTAACTGTAATATTATCAAAACTACTTCTCAAGATACCTTCCTGCTAATGCAACTTATAAACTGCATTCATATTGATAAATTGATAAGAATGATCACAAATGCACCTTGGTACGTCACAAATCAAACCCTTCACAACGACCTGAATATGCCCTATGTCAAAAACGTTATTAGGGAACGAAGTGCTAACCACCACGAAAAACAGGAAAGTCACAATAGACTTCTACACCCATTACTGGAAAAATGCAATGACAGACGCTTAAAACGATACTGGAAAGTTGACCTAAGAAATGGTTGAAGAGGACGCCTTTAATGGAAGGGGCCTCATCACGTCATAGTCAGTACTATATTAGTACTTAAGTTATCGAGTTGGCTCATAGAATTGTAAGTTTTGATTGCTAATAAGTCTGTAAAAAAATATTGATAAAGCAATATTCAGGTGATTTAAAGTTTATTAAGATCAGGAAGTCTAAAATAGATGTTGAATCAACATTGAGGATATTTATAACAATAAACTCTAACGCATTCGAACAGATGAATAAATCTGCTACCTTAGTTAATCGAAAGTATTAACAGTATTTACAATATTAGAATTTTTTCAATTCACTTATTATTCTAGATGGATTAAAAACAACAATAAGCATCCCAGAACAATTTGTTAAACTGTAAATCTCAACAAGTATTCAAAAGAATTAAATGAGAGTGTTTCTACAATTTTTATAAACGTAGCTCTACCAATAAAAATTATTGATAGTAGAAAAAAAAGATAATAAGCATTAATACGGATTATTCTCTAAATAGATGATTCAAACAAAAAAAATTGAATTTGAGTTAGTTTTTGGTTTGGAATTTAGTTGATAATGAAAGAAACTTCTAATGAGTTTCCGTTTCTAGTAATACGACCTCTGCTACTTTATTTTAGGTCGTTCGGCCAATGTCTATTCAGGCTTTTGTTATCCCGTCTGTAAAAGTTAATTTATATAAGTTTCAAGTTTATTGTATTATTTGTTGCTATTTTCTTGAACTACGTCTTTATGAAGGTTATTCTTAAATATTGGTACCATATTTAATTGTTTACAAACTATAAAATATCAAGAATTGCTCTAACAATTTCCAATTGTGTTAAATAAGTTATAATTTTGCTATAAAAGCTTTATACATTTCAATTTTATTCTATAGTCACAGCTTGGAGAATTTTCCAAACAATCAAAGCAATTTCTTATCTCAAGTCCATTTGGTTTTTTTGGTGTTGATGATACTGGTGTCTATATATGTTATTGATATTTGTGTTAATAATCACTGTTTTCTTAAAGTTAGCATTACTTCTAGTGATTTCGTTTTATTAATTTTTATTTCCTGTTTATCCAACCACTCGTGTAGTAAAATAAAGTTTTGCCATTTATCTTAGTCTTAAATTTTATATTCTTGAGATATGATTTTATTAGTAAATAGCAGCGTTAAAATATAAATAAAATATGTATATGCCCTACTATGTCGAATGCTTGGATTCTATCTAGAAACGCTATTGTACAGTACTTTTGTTCATCAAGAGATTCTTATAGTACATTAGTTATTTGAATGCATTGTGGAATTGTTGAGTGTTTTCAATGGAAACCAAATTGATGATCTGAAATTATATTTTGTAGATATGTACAACAATGAAAAAGCAGTTTCTCTAATATTTTTGATTTGGTTGATAATCAACTTATCGGTCTATACGAGGTTACATTTTTTAGATTTTTCAGAATTTAGAATTAGGATTATTTTAGATTTGAGTTTGTAGCCGCTATTGAAGTTTGACTGCAGCGTTAAGCACTAGTGCTTTCTTTGAGAGTTATTTGAGTATTCTGAGGATGCTTTGGTGGGTTTCTGGAAATTTCTAGTTATTTAAGCGCGTTATTTCTTTCCTTACTTCTTTGCGGATAAATTTTGTATATTAAGTTAAGAAGCGTTTGGGGTGTTATTATTCGAGAAGTGTTTTTGTTTAATAAAGAATTCTAAATTTTTATAAATAGATTTTTTTTTGTTGCATTTAGCCCAAAGTCCAGTCGATCGTGTTTAAAGTTTTCTTAAAGCCTTAACTGTTCGCCACGTATTATTGTTGTGCCTATTACCTTTTATCTCTGTTAGTTTTGGATTGAGTTTGTTACTTTATGTGTAGGGATCTGACTTTGTTGCCATTTCTTGTTAAGTTTCTTTATCGACAATTGATATTTTAAATTCAAGTAGTACATTATTGATAGTAGCGGGTAGACATTCCTCGTAATTCGGACGAAGATAGGACTAGGTATATGACCCTGCCCACGCAAGTTTTGGTTCTCTCACACCTCCCCTATATAGAGGGAATTATGTCCTAATCTTTAAATTCCCACTCGTCTCACAGTTTACCCTACCTGTATCGTGGCGACTTATGGCTGAAAAAACAGACGGAATAGTACTCCAGGTGGGTGATGGGCAGCTTTTAGCAAACTAAGCAGTACTCTAATGAAGAAGAACATCCAAATGTATCTCCAAACTCGTCTCTTCGAACAATGTGTAATGCCAGGCCTGACATGTGGCGCTCAAATCTGGAAAATTACCAAAAAATCAAATCCAAAAAAACGCAGAAAGCTATGGAAAGGAGGATGATTGGAATTTCTCTAATACAACGGAAGAGGAACGAGCACATAAGAAGCATAATCAAAACCAAGGATGTAAGTGAAACAATAGCCGAACTCAAATGGAACTTTGCAGGCCATGTAGCCAGATACCAAGATGAAAGATGAACAAAAATAGTACTACAATGGAGACCATACCAAAGAAAAAGATCCAGAAGACGACCACCTAAGCGCTGGACAGGCGATATAAAACTTATAGCCGTAGCCGTATAACTGTAGCACAGAACAGAGACAGATGGAATCAAATCAGGAAAGACTGTGTCCAAAAATGGACCGAATGAGGACTGTAAAAAAATTATCGACATTTTGGTAACTTGTATATTTGTGACTAGCAGATTAATTTCTTTATCTATTTAATATGGTTTAATCTACATTTAAGTTAATTCCTTTTCTTTATATATCCCAGTTTGTTATTGTTGTATACAATTTTGGTGTGCATTTCATATTTATAACTGATTAACTAACCGTTGCAAACTGATATTTGTTAAGATGATACTATATATGTGTAGAATAATAAATTACTATCTAAAATCAGTTTAAGAGATCTCAAAATTTATTAAAATCACTAGACTAACGTATGGTGGTTCTAGTTATTTTTATTTTTTCTTTACGATGAAGTAGCTTAATAGCATTTCATAAAGTAATTTTAATAAATTCACTTATTGATTGAGTTTATTTGATACATGCTGTTCTGCCGTAATAGTTGATTGAACATACAATTAAATTTCTCTAAAAAATTGTTTGTTGTTTCATTAGCTGATAAAAAGGCCTTTTGGGCTTTTTCTGCAAACGTGCTTATACGTTTAATTGTTTTGGTAAAATAATTTTAGTTTTTTTGGTTAAGATTGTTATGTCACGTTGTTTGAACGTGGAAGTTTAGAAATCTTTAAATCAATGTTGTTTGTCTCTGCAGTTACCATTGTTTCATTTTCATTAAATTATCTTGAGAAACTGTATATTTCTTAATTTTATTTATGCTGTAGTGTTTTTATCGACGAAAGATATTTTTATTTATTAGTATTCTCTATTCATCGGTTGTTGAAAAAGATAGTGGGGGTTAAGAGTGGTGATTGTTGCATTATTTGTTCAAACTATTTCTAATTTGGGGGATACGTAAATTGATCACTTATTAACGTATTTAGGGAAATTGCTACTAGAGCTTTGAAATAGTCAGATCTGCATTTGTGGATTTGAAATTTAAAACATTTGTTTTTATTTGTTTATGAGTTGCATCTTTAAATATAGTTTTATCTACAAGGAGCATTAAGTAAATATAATATAGTGCAGTGATACTCCCGCAGCATTTTAAGTTGCTCACAGATCATAAAGCCAGTTTTTGTTGAGTCTTCTTACAGGCGGGTGACATTTGGACCATTGTTTAACCAGTATATTATTGTCTTCGGAGTTTGTTACGGTAGTTCTCGGCAAATTCATATATTTTGTTTACAACTAATTAAATATTTGTATTCTCGTGTAATGTTTGATTATTGACATACCATGGTGCGTCTAACAAAGCACGGAGTGTTTTGGACTGAAGTTGCTGTATCATTTTTATTTGCAGTAGTTTGGCACAACCCAAAAGTTGCACTCATAATTTGTTATTTAAAGATTTGTTCCTTAATAACCAATATATTGGAGTTATCGATGTTTGTGTCGGACATGTTTATTGCACACGAGGCTCCGTTTACGATCAAATCATTTATTTATTAGGTTAAATAGTTTTGAGTATTATTATTAAAAGGTTTTTATGTTCCAAGTTGGTATAAGCTGATTGTTAGAATATAGGCGGTAGGTAATAGTTTTTATCAAACAGCTAGGTGATGTTTAGGGACGTAGATGTATATTACTTTTTGTGATACGTGGTATTGTGGGATGGTCTCCGTTTTTTAACGATATCTAGTTTACCCTGATGACATCACTTAAAAGTCCAGTTCAAGCGATATAAATATAAATCTATTAAAATTTAAAATAAAAATCAATCTTTACATTACGTTGACATTAGGTCAACGATAATCTGTCTCGTTCGCTTGTGGGTGCAGTAGTTTTTCTCATGTTTTTACACTTCAAATATGAAACGCTTACCCATATATGCTTAAATGAACATGCCTTCAGGCCAGATCTGTACAACGCAATTGCATGTTCGCGACATTACGGATTTTAGAGTTTGCTTATATATAAAGGTTCGGAACAAACGTAAGCAAAAAACACTTGTTACACTCAAAATTAGTTTGGAGTGAAACACGCATACAATTCACTAAATGGATTAAACTGGTTAGACAATATTCCTATTTGCATATTTATTATATAACAAATTTTAATTTGATTTAAGATTAGAAATGTATTTTTTCTTCTCAGTTTCTAATAATAGCGTGATATTTTGGAATTAATAAATTATACACTTTTTACAAAGTAGATCGCATTAAAGACTTATTTGTTAACATGGTTAGGTAATATTTTTCAAATTTGTTTTATTGGTTTATTATGGCCATTATAAAATTTTTTTTTATGTAACTGACTTAGTTTTTTTAACAAAAAGTTGGCTGAATTTTTAAAAAAATGTCAAAATTTAGTTATAGTGCATATAATTTATTAAACGCAATTCTAAAGCAAAAAATTTTAATTAAAATTTATGTTCTGTAGTAAAAAAAATAATTTACCAAACAAAATTAAAAAAATTAATTTTTAAGTATTTAAAAACAATTTATTGCATGTATTATAGATGTAATCCAATAAGTATTATTAAGTGAAATATTTAAATACTAGTAATATATTAATTTTAAGAGAATTATAAACTTGATGACCGCAGCTAATGCTTAATAATTTTAAAGCAACAATCAAATAAACTTTAAAGGATACAAATAATAATAACTTGAAATAAACAACTTATACCCCTAAACAATTACAATGAGTCAACACAAATACAACGCCCTCCTCATTTTTACACAACTATCAAAAACCATGTTATCCCCAATCCAACTCAATAATGCAAAACAGTAAACAGAGTCACTGAATTCTCAACATCATAAACTTACGCTAATGAAACAACAACTCAACCCCTAAACAATTACAATGAGGTCAACACAAATGTTAAACAGACGCTAGCTCAGTTTGGAACTGAATTCAATGGCCATGTTTAATCAACTCATTAAAGAAGAAATAAAATTGATTCTTATTACATGCTTAGCACGCTACATAAATAAACTAGCCTAATTATGGGTAAGTTTCTAAGAGTAGCTCTGTGGAACTCTAATGGCCTAACGCAACATAAAGAAGAAATAAAATTGTTCTTATTACATAACCACATAGATGTACTGCTAATAAGTGAAACACACTTCACACAACGGACTTACTTCAAAATACCTCATTATGAACTCTATCATACCAATCACCCAGACGGTACTGTCCATGGAGGTACAGCCATTCTTGTCAAGCAAACAATTCAACACCATGAAGAAATAAAATATCAGGAAGACTTTATCCAAGCCACCACAATCAAGGTACAAACATTGCCATATGAATTGACACTTGCTGCAGTTTATTGCCCACCCCGACATAATATCAAAAAAGCAGATTTTGACAAATTCTTTCTAACACTAAGTCACAAATTCGTAGCGGAGGGACTACAACAGTAAACATACTAGATGGGGCTCACGCCTAACAACAACGAAAGGTAGAGAACTCCTTAAGTCAATAGAGGACAAAAAATACTCATTTATATCAACAGGAACACCAACCTATTGGCCCACCGACGCAAACAAGTTACCAGACCTACTAGACTTCTTCGTCGTAAATGGAATCAATCAGGCATGTACTACTGTAATACCCAGTTATGACCTAACTTCCGATCATTCTCCTATCATACTAACAATTGGGGCATCTATAGTAAACAAGAAGCTCACAACCAGATTACACAACTCTAGAACGGACTGGGCTACATATCGTAATATTCTAAGCGAAACCATAAAATTAAACATTCGACTCAAGGAATGCGAAGAAATTGAAACAGCTACTGAAGAACTCATAACAAAACTCCAGCAAGCCGCGCAACAAGCTACACCAACCATTTCACAAAAGCAACTAAACATTGACATACCACTAGAAATTAAACGAATGGTCGCAGAAAAACGTCGTGCTAGAGCTAACTGGCAACGAAATCATACACCTGCTGCCAAAACGCCTACAACCATATGACCAATAAATTAAAAACAAAACTCAAAGAAATCAGAAATGAGAAATTTGAGCTCTATGTATCTCAATTAAATCGAACTGATGATTCTATCTGGAAACCCATCAAACAAGCTAGGAAACCAAAATTCAAAATACCACCAATTAGAAAAAGCAACACCGAACCTTGGGCAAAAAGCGATAGAGACAAAGTCAGACTCTTTGCTGAACATCTATCCTCAGTCTTTCAACCACTTGATAGAGCACCAGACCAAGAAGTAGAGCGAAGTCTTTCCATCCCTCCTGACATACGTCATGAAATTAAACCCTTTACCCCAAACGAAATAAAATCTGAAATAAATCTACTAAACCTCAAGAAGACCCCAGGAACTGATCTGATAACTGCCAAAATGCTGCGTGAACTCCCAAAAAAGGGCCTAGTGCTCTTAACTTATATTTACAGTGCAATCCTGAGGGTAGGATATTGGCCAAAATACTTTAAGGCTGTACAAATCATAATGGTCGGAAAACCCGGAAAAGAACCAACCGACGTTACATCCTATCGACCTATCAGCCTCCTCCCGGTGACCTCAAAGCTGTTAGAAAAACTCATACTTCGTCGAATTAATGAAGACTTACTGCCCCAACATTGGATACCTTCTCATCAGTTTGGGTTTCGACAGGCTCATTCTACCGTGCAACAAGTACACCGCATTGCACAAACCATAAATAAAGCACTAGAAAACAAAGAGTACTGTTCAGCTGTCTTTATCGACATTAGTCAAGCATTTGACAAAGTGTGGCACCCCGGATTACTTTTCAAAATTAAGCAAACGTTCCCTTTGGAATACTATAATTTACTAAAATCATATCTAAGCGATAGAACATTTCAGATAAAAATTAATGAAGTAACATCAGACTACCACCCTATCAACTCAGGCGTTCCACAAGGCAGTGTTCTGGGGCCTTTGCTCTATGACCTATATACATTGGATCTACCAACGACACAATATACAACAATAGGAACATTCGCAGACGACACTGCTATACTGTCTAGACATGAAAATCCTGCAACTGCATCGGCCAACCTACAAAACCACTTAGTACTCCTTCAACAATGGTTACACAGATGGAAAATCAAAGTTAACGAAAACAAGTCGGTACACACAACATTTACGCTCAAAAAACAGGTATGCCCACCAGTCGTAATAAATAATGCACAAATACCACAACTGGAAACGGGAAAATATCTAGGCTTACACCTAGATCATAAGCTAAATTGGAAGGAACACCCCAAGAAGAAAAAAAAACAAATAGATCTAAAAGTAAAGGAACTCAACTGGCTAATTGGAAGACATTCAAAATTATCGCTTGCAAACAAAACCCTAATCTATAAGACTGTTATAAAACCAATCTGGATGTATGGAGTAGAGTTATGGGGCTGTGCATCCAAATCAAACATCGCATTAATCCAACGGACTCAATCAAAAATATTACGTCAGATTACAAATGCGCCGTGGTATGTATCCAACAACACGCTGCATATGGACTTACATCTCCCAATGGTTCAGGAAGTAATCCAGGAGAGAGCTATCAAGTACCATGCAACCCTAGAAACTCACTCAAACCCCTTACTGGAGCAGATGCTGGAAACCAGGGTCAACCAAAGACTAAAGAAACTATGGCCAATAAACCTAGTGTGAGTGTCGTGGTATGGCCAAAAAACTCGTGTGTGTGTGTAGTGTATTCCTAATATCTATTAGACTCTAATACTCTCGAAGTACAAAACTGTAATTACGTAGGTTGTATTGTAGGATGCAAGCCTCATCATGTTATTCTTATCGTTAGTATCTATAATGATTGTTAACCATTTAGCTTATAGAATGTAAACTTGTTCTGATTGCTAAATAATTACATAATAAAAAAAAATCTACTTTTGAGCGTAGAAACATACAATTTAGAAGATACAGTGATAATAACTCCGGCTTTTTTGAATAGATTTTTTGATAACATTTCTCACCATTACTGGAGTAGAACCAATTTTTAGCAAAATCGGCACTTCAGTTATGTTTGAGCGATTCTAGAGATGGTTATAACAATGAAACTCTATTCCAAAGCAAGTGTCCTTCAAACTAACCACATTAGCGTGACCCTTGGGCGTTACGAACAAGATTTCAGGTTTATGTGGTAGCCTCACGCTTTTCGTTTTTCGGAAATTTCAAGTTCTCCTCTTTTTGAAAGGTTATATGTTGGTTGTGAGTCCTGATCACTAGAGATATGAGTCGGTGCATTGCACTTAATACAAGTTTTTTGTCGATTTTTACTGCGTGATCTAAATTTTTCCTGGGGCTCAAACATGCCTTTGGGCATAGATCTAACTATAAGCTTGCGTTTTTTGACGATGTACAAGTACAAACATGTTTAAGTTTGGGGGTATTAAAATGAAACGAATGTCACCAAAAAGAGATGAATATCAATAAAAATTAAAAAAATAAAATTCATCAACTCTTTAAATAAGTAAACGAGTTAATTGGTCTAACACAGCTCGAAAATAAAATTTTGTGTACTATATATTTAGCAAAAGCATAGTTAATCTAAGAAATTTGGTTTATAAAACATCATTTTAAAAATTTTATGAAGCGATAGCAAATCCACCTTTACTAAAAACAAAACTACAAAGTAACAAAACAAAAATATTTTGACATACAGAATTTAATAAATAATATAAAAATAGCCACACGTAAGAGAATTAAAAGTACGAGTTCTATAATAATTACAATAACAAAATTAAATAATCAATTTTTTAATGGAATTTTATTGCAGTAAAGGAATTACAACAATGTAGATGTATTACAAATAGTCCACAAGAGTCCAAGTAATTGCAAGACAAATTTTTATTTGAAATATAAAATAAAATACAATTTATACATTCCTTATAAAACCTTATTATGCGGACTTAGAAAGGCGTCAAATTTTGATTTATAATGTAACAAGCCGAAGTGAGCACTATATCCTTCAAATTTGTTAAAATAATATCTTATAATTATAAGCATTTAGTTCTTAGTCTCTTCATGATGCAGAATCAGATATTTTCGACTGGATTTGTGTCGGGAGACGACCAATCTGTTTATTCTATTTTTTTCCTTTCATATTCTTGTGGCCATCATCTTTTATCGGTTTTATTTTAATTTATAACAGACCGCAACAGACACATCTTATATATGTTAACTTTATTTTTTGTAAAGAAATTTTAATTTATCAAAACGACCTCAAATATTCAGCTTAACAAAGTAACAAAAAGCTCCGGAGTATTTTCTTCTCATATACAAATTAAGGCTTCTTTAAAAAAATCGAGCGCAACAGGTTCTCTAAAATCCCCTCTATCCAAAAACAACATTTTCAGATTCTTTCTGCAATCTGAATTTTAGGTGTTCTAATTCTACCTTATGCTTTTTTACGCTTATGGAGATAGGAACATTACGTATTATTGCTAAAGTGTTAGTTTTAGGATTCCTGTAATGTCATAAACTTGGTGATCTTTCTCTAATTGTCGGTGTTACTCAAATTTATTTATATCTTCTTATCTTTCTAATTGGTGGTAAATTTTTTTGCTAAGGTTGATGTAATATCTGTAATTATGTTTTGATAGTGCCGTTGCGTGTGACTGTTAGAGAGACTTTTAGGTATTTGAAGTGTGTGTTAAATAAATACGTTGTAGTTCAGCTGTGTTTGTGAGATTCGAGTCTACGCTGCAATATGCTGATTTCGTAACAAATGCTTATTGGCCGTTGGGCAGAATACAGAACTCACTAGAAGTTGATAATAAAAAAAAGATGTTTCTAACTGAAAATACAGAATGCTATACGAAAGAGCAAAGAGTTATTTTTAGTTGAAATAGTGCATCAAACAAGTCAACTGCCCGAAGATTTTATACAAAATTTAATAAAATTGAATCCGTAATAGACGCAAAATCTCATGAATCTCAACGTAGAATCTCTCCCGCGAGAATATTGCCATACTTAAAGGTCACTATATAACTTATAAGAGGTAAATGTACCTTCAAAGGGTTACAATTTGATGGACACTTCTTGAAAGATGATGCTGGAAATGCTGCAACTATGATGTGGGTAACATGGATGTAGAACAAATATAGTTTCTAGTAGGATCCATGCAGTTCAAGCAATAGTCGATTTTATCAACTGATTAGCTTTTTTGGGGTTACCTTGTATTCAACGTTTATTGTAGTAATCCACAAATAATTAACAAACTCATAGACATAATCCTGCAAGTTATCGATAAAATTAATAAGAATATGTGCAAAATTGTAATCGTTAATTTTGCGAAAAGAATAAAGATTTGTGGTTGGAACCAGCAAGATCTTGTGATTTAACACCGTGCGACTTCTTTTTGTGGGGTTACCTAAAATCCAAGATTGGTATAGACTTTGAATCTTGAATCTACAAAATCCGACGTATTATCGATAAAGTTGATTAGAACACGCGCGAAATGGTAATCGAATATTTTGCGAAAAAAAACAAAATTTATAGTCGAAGCCGAAATGGTCATCTATTAGACATAATTTTCATTCTTGCAAACAAATGTTAATGTTAGAAACTTCTCATTGTTTTTTACAATATCCTCTCTGACGATCAATAGATTGTTACTTCCGAAACATGAGTTTTGAACGCAGCAACCACCTCTTCCGGCGTCGAAAATCGTTGTCCATGCTCTTTGTTCTTCACATGTGGGAACAAAAGGAGATTTAAGGCCCAAATCAAAATTGTACGGAGTTTTGAGTGTCCAAAAATCCACTTGTCAATGTGTGAGCTCACATTGGCATTGTGGAGAATGATCCGGCGTTGCGCGTTGTTTTTTCTTATTTCTCTAAAGACTTCTGCCAAACAAATGTTGTTTAACAATCAGAATTAACCGTTTTACGATCCTCTAAAACCACCGAAGCGACATGTCCAGTTTTACCAAAAAAATCATAAAATCAATCCAAAAGCTGTTTCATCACACGACTTTCCTTATCCTATTATTATATATTATACCGTGCCCATCGTCTCGGCCCTGAGCTGCTCTCGTCCTGGAACTTGTTATTTTAAAAAAGGACGAGGCGCGAGTCAACACTCGAAAGCTGATTAAAATAAACAGTACAAGACAATAATTGACTCGTACTTAAAATTTTGCAACGTCACTGAAGGTAACCGTGCGAGCTCGGCGGCACGGCCTTCGCCGTTATCGCCTGCGTGCTCCCTCCTAGCGGCCAAGCGCTCCCCCCCTCCCGTCCTCCCGCAGTCGGCACGGTAGCTCTCTGAGCGTACTGTGATTGGTCCGTTTAATCAATATTTAATCGGCTATAACTTATTTATTTGACCTCGGATCAAAAAATTTCATTGTAATTTTTTGTTCGTCTCGGTTTGATCTATCCGGTAATATAAATTTCCTGAAACATTTTATGAACACCCGGTATATTAAAAATCCTGAGCTTCAATTTTTTTTCGAGTTCCTATTTTACCAACTTTTATTTTAAATTCATGTTTATCTCATGATAACAAATCATTTTTATTCTTATAAATTTTTTGTATCTTCAACCGTTTAGATTCGCAACCGCTTTGCGACCGATTTTGCGACCTTGCGACCAAACGGCTCTACCGATTTTTACCAAAAGCTTCGCACTGCGCCCCCCACCTACAAGTAACTAGCATACCAAATTTCAAGTCTCTAGCTCTTACGGTTCTCGAGATATCCTGTTTACTGACAGACCGACAGACACACACACACGAACCAATGGCTAAAACCAAACAAATTTCCGCCGATTACATTACTTTCCTTATTATAGGATAAGGAAAGTAAAAATGGGATGACTTGGATAAGAATGAATTGTAATGGAAAAGGGCCGGATGTAACATGCAAACTCAAAAGCAATTAAGACAATGATTGAATAAATGAAAAGGACCTTACAGGAAATGCAAGACCCATGTAGGTTCTAAACCTATCGGCCTTTTGCAACACCTTGCACTTCGGAAACCTATGCCAAAAATGCCATGTCACGCCGAATCTGTCAAGAGTGCAGCTGGACGTCATCGGTTGCGAGGTTCACCCGCCGGAGTCCGGCACCGAAGCGCTAAAGAGAGCACCATGACTGAATAAATAAAATGAGTAACAAGCGATATCGATAGTATTTGATCCCGGTAAAGTTCACAGCAGCGCGGGCTCCACCCGCCCGCAACCGTGATCAGAAACTGTTCACATAATTATAGGAGGCTGTAATAATGCTGCAGCGGCCCAACGCGGTGCTGGCCGCCGGCCGGGGCTTCCCCGGCCTCGCCGCTCGACTGGCCGGCCCGAAAAACGGTGCCGTTCTAGAGCAGCTTAATGCATAACTCGGCCCAGCATGCAAATCGCTCAGCAAACTAATTTAAATGCCGGGCCCGGCTTAATTCCGTGCCGGGATAATTGTCGGGCCGGGCGGCCCGGCAGAGCCGCGTCGGCAGCCTTGAACCGCGGGTGACGACGGCCGAGGGCCCCGCGCGTTGTCGTGCGCGGCCGGCGGCGCTGTGCCACTTCCGCGCGATGGTGGCCCGGCCCGATAATTAACCAGCGATTTGCTCGATTGGATGCAAAACCGATTTTTGTTTTTGTTTCATAACTAAGTAGACGGGTGTGCATTATCCATTTTCTGTATAATGAGCCATTCTCATATCGGGCGATTCGTTCATGCATAAGCGATTTACGATTATTATAATATTTTAAAACGATATAAATCGTGATAATGCCATTTAGATGCGATCGGGAACGCGCATAACTCATAAAGGCCTGGCCGGCTTCTTCGGCGCGTCACGGCTTCCGCGTTTCTCATGCTGGGACGGTCGCCCGCGATCGCGCGCAGCCCTTCTAATGTTCCAAAACTGCGCCTAAACACAGTCATTACCAATTCCCGAGTTTGTTTATCGGCCCGGTAATTATTTCTGACTATTAAAATTACGAAATTCGGCGGAGCGCGCTGCCGCTCCTCGGCGCGGCGGCCATAAATCTCCGCTCGAAAGACTCGATTAATCTCTGGCAGCTCGCTGTTGCTTCAAATTTCTAGTTATAGAGCAGACTTTGTTATCGTTATCTGCACTCACAGTTCGCTGACAGGCCGCGCATAGAAATTAAGAGCGAACTTAACATTTCTCGAAAGAGCAATCTCCAGCTTGCACGCTTGCGATTTAATAAGTTTTATGTCTTTCATTGTCCGCGGAGCAAAGTTTTAATTAAAGTGCAGGGATGTACGTAACATCACAAACGGGTTCGGTACATGATATGAATATTTTTTCTTCCCGGAGCTGCGCGTCCGCGCTCTTCTCGGAACGACTCCATTTTATCGCGAGCCGGCATTTTATACGTAATCATGTGGACGTCATTAAACCGAATGATGTATTTAAAAATAACAAGAAAGAATATCTCGACCTTAGATCGATTGCATTTGCACGATATCCGGTAAAGCTAATAAGACGAGACATTCCCAACACTTTAAAACAACAAGATGCCAAAATTCAGCGGCATTCTTTTTCTATTGTAAAACTGCTGAAGTGTTTAAAATATTCGAAAATAATTTGGTCCAACCACATGAATAATAATCTGAAACAGCAAAACAATTGATCTGTAATGCATGAACTGCTATTGGAAAAAGAGATGAAATGCCAGTTAACTCATTTAAAAAGAATCCTGACCTTTCTGTTCAAATGTCACAAAAAAGTTAATATTTTATTATCTTGTATTCGAAAATCGAAAGAATAGAAAAACTCATACTGGCATTTATTGATCTATGGAAAGCTTTCGACTCAATACAAAGACAAGTAATAGAAAATTGTTTAGAACTAATAGGCACACCAAAGAAATTAATACAAGTCATAAACTCCATACAAGAAGATACAAGAGCAAAAGTACAAATAAATGGCAAGAGATAGGAAATATTTAATACTAGAAAGGGAGTAAAGCAAGGAGACAGCCTAAGTCCATACTTTTTTATATATAGTAATGGACAGACTACTGAAAAACCCAAGACAAAGAACGGAGAAATTGCAAATTACAGTGGGACACAAACCAATTAAAATGGATAGCTTGTTATAGGCAGGTGATTTAGTGCTTACATCACATAAAAATAATAAAACGCAAAACTTGATTAATATACGGACCGAAGAAATAGAGAAACTGAAGATAAAAGTCAATGTAGAAAAAAGTAAAATAATGTATATAAATAAGAAAAAAGAACAAGAACAAAACAAAATAATGTATAAAAATCAACCTATGGAAGAAATGCCCATAATGGAATATCTGGGAGATATAGAAAACAGCAGGAAAATAGACCTCGAAATAACTAACAAATTCAAAAAAGCGAACAACTTACACTAAGAGTTCCCATTTTACTTTCGAAGCGTTAAGACGTACAAAATTCGCTAAACGTAAGAAAGTGCAAGTGGTCGCTTTTCGGACGCGATAAATGAGAAGCCGCGTGCCTGCATTTCTATTTGAAAGAGGTCAATTTTCAAAACAAGCCTACTATTTAGACTACAATCAAATAATTTCATCAATGGGTAAGCATGTATCCTTCTCAATTTCAGCCAATCAAGTACCTGGATTTCCGCCAAACCTAATTAATTCTCAAAATTCACTATCTTTCCAACAACTAGGTGTACCTTACGGTAATCCGCAATTTATGCCTGCAAATGCAGCACTTCAAAATAATCATATTCCCTTCCAACCTAGCCCTCTGATAGATTCAAATAACTTTAATTCAAACCCTGACGCTACCATAACTTTAGTCAGAGACGACGAATTGAACGACAGCCCAGCGGTAGCCCCAAAACATGACTGGCAAACTGTCAATTCCAAAAAACGTAAAATCAACCATCAACTAACAATACAATCCCCTGCTTTGATTCCCATTCCTGTGCATAACCGATTTCAATCGCTTGAAACTGTAACTAGAAATGATGACCCCTGCCTGAATCCAATCTTTATACACGGTGTCAAAAATTATCAAAATATGATTACTAACCTAGCGAAAATTACGGAAGATGAAGCATACCACACCAAAGCTCTAGCTAATAAATCTAGCACAATAAACATCAATGCGCACACCATTGAAACCTACCGAAAATTAGTAAAACACCTACGAGAGGAACAAATCATTCATCATACGTATCAAGCGAAAGAAGACCGCGCTTACAGAGTGGTGTTTAGGAACTTACACCACTCAGTACCAATCGAAGACATCAAAGACGAATTAACAAAAGCAGGACACAAAGTGCGCAACGCAGTGAACGTCAAGAAGAGCCACTTTCCTTGTTCTTCATCGATCTCGAACCACAACTAAACAATAAAGAAATATTTGGCCTAAGATACATTAACAATACCAAATAACAGTAGAAGCACCAAAGAAAAGACGTGATGTTGTCCAATGTACGCGCTGCCAAGAGTATGGTCATTCCAAAACCTAATGCAATGGGCCACCCAACTGTGTCAAGTGTGGGAGCCACCACGATTCCAAAACCTGCCAAAAAACTAGAGATACGCCTGCAAAATGCGCCCTTTGCTCAGGCGACCACCCGGGAAACTATAAGGGCTGTAGAGTTTACAAAGACTTAATCGCACGATTCCCTAACAACTCCACACATATCAATTACACTACTACGCCAACCCAGCCCACAATCCCAAATCAACCAACACGCTCACGGCTCAAAATAAACCTCTGTCCTACGCTCAAGCAACCAGTAGAACTACACCCCTCCCCCCAGCAGCCAGCAAACATAGGAGAACCTCTAACTTTATTCTTAAATGAATTTAAGACTATGTTCACCCAGATATTAAACCAAAACAACATGATTTTAAATCTGTTTACCGCTGTCATCAGTAAACCCCATAATGGTTAACATCCTTAGAATTGCATCGTGGAATGCCAATGGGCTCCTCAATCACAAACAAGAGGTAATAGCCTTTTTACATTCAAACAAAATTGATATTCTCCTTATATCGGAAACCCACAGTGCCTCCATGTACCACACTACTCATTCTACCACTGTATCCACCCCGATGGCACGGCTCATGGCGGATCAGGAATCCTAATTAAAAATATCATCTCCCATCATGAATTAGCTAACTACCAAACACATGAGATCCAAGCTACCAATGTCCAGGTAAAAACTGATAAGTGGGATTTGAATGTATCAGCTGTCACTGTACACCACGCATAATACGATAAATACGCAATCTTCTTTCACTCTCTTGGTAATCGTTTTATCTCAGGAGGAGACTGGAACGCAAAGCATACCCACTGGGGCTCCAGACTCGTCACCACCAAGGGTCGCAACCTCCTAAGAGCCATAACTGCTAATAACTATACCCACCTTTCCAGCGGAGAGCCCACCTACTGGCCGACAGATCCAAGGAAACTCCCAGACCTCCTAGACTTCTACATAACTAGAGGTATACCAACGCAAAACTGCTTAATTACCTCGAATTACGACCTGTCATCAGACCACATGCCTGTTATCCTCAGCCTATGCACCACCACCATAAACAAACCTACGAATCCAACGCTGACTACAAGTCATACCGATTGGGACCAATTCGCAGAATACGTTACTCAAAACATAACTCTTGACATACGAATTAAAGACTCAGCAGATCTAGATGAAGCTGTACAATACTTTACAACTCTCTTGCAACAAGCCCCGTGGCAATCGACTCCCAGTTCTGAACTTCCAAAGGCTTGTACCAAAGACACCCCGCTATACACCCGCTAACTTATTAGCGAAAAAAGAAGAGCTAGAGGGCAGTGGCAGAGATCACGACATATGGAAGACTTACAATATTACAGGAGGTTATCTAGGCAGCTTACTGCACCACTAAAAGAAGCTCAAAACTCCGCCTTTGAAGCATACATTCAAAATCTATCTTCTGATGATCATAGCCTATGGAAGGCTACTAAAAAATTTAAAAGACCTACTCCACCTAAGTCCCCGATAAGAAACCACAACAATGAATGGGCCCGCTCCGACCAAGAAAAGGCGCACACTTTTGCAACTCACGTATTTCAAGCACCAGAACCATCTCCTGGTGCCCCAAATGACGATATTGAAGCATTCCTCGACATCCCATGCCAATAAAACCCATTAGCCCGTCAGAAGTTAAATCTGAAATAACCAAACTAAAGCAACATACAGCCCGGGGATACGATTTAATCACCGGCCAAATTTTAAAAATGCTGCGACACAAAGCTGTTGTACTCCTAACAACAATCTATAACCGAATCTTAAGCCTCTGGTACTTCCCTACTGAATGGAAATACGCAGAAATCATTATGGTACATAAACCTGGTAAACCTCCGCATGAAACGTCTTCATACAGACCCATGAGCCTGTTGCCCATCCCTTCTAAACTATTTGAGAGACTTCTACTTAAACGAATTCAAGTAGACCATGACCTAACAACCTTGCTGCCTGACTATCAGTTTGGTTTTCACGAAAGCATGTCAACGCCCCACCAAGTTCACCAAATAGTAAATCAGATCTCCAAGAGTCTAGAAGCTAAGCAATCCTGTAACAGGGTATTTTTGGACGTCTCCCAAGCGTTTGATATAGTATGGCCTTTACAAACTTAAAAATATGTTTAGTAGTAACTACTACCTGCTTCTGAAATCTTATCTCACTGATAGGAATTTCTCTGTCAAACATAATGGCTCTGTCTCTCCCCACTACCCTATACACTCTGGTGTCCCCCAGGGTGGCGTGCTCAGCCCGCTCCTTTACCTAATATACACTATCATTGCGGCATTTGCGGACGACTTTGCTATCCTCTCCTTCGATCACGATACGGTAACCTCCTCCCATAACATGCAAACCCAACTCAACATGCTCGGCGAATGGTACTCCAAGTGGCGAATCCTTATTAATCAAACTAAATCTGTTCATATAACTTTTACCAATTGTAGGAAAATCTGTCCAGCTGTAACAATAAATGGTACTCCTATACCTGTAAAAACCGAAGTAAAATACTTAGGACTGCATTTATCCCAACGACTAACGTGACAGAAATACATTCAAACGAAAAGGAAACAGCTGGATCTCAAAGTCAAACAAATGTACTTGCTCATGGGACGCTAATCTAAACTTCCCATCAGAAATAAACCTACTGTACAAAACCATTCTAAAACCCATTTGGTATTATGGCACCCAGCTTTGGGGCTGTGCCAAGCCCACTCGTTTAAAACCAATTCAAGCGTTCTAAAACAAAACACTCCATGATACGTTAGCAACTTCATGCTCCACCAAGACCTCCAAATTCCACACTTCACGGACGTAATCACTACAGTCTCTGCCAATTACCGACACCGGATTACAGGGAATCCAAACGCTCTCATAGATAACCTCTACAGGGAGGGACCGCCCATTAGAGGACTCAACAAAACCAGGCCTGCCGACCTACTCCCACACTAAGAGCTAGTGAACCATAAGGAGAATTGTCAGTGAACACTTCCCCTTCCAAGTCAAAGACGTGCATCTTATTTACTTAATACTCTTAAAGAAGTAGATTGTAAATTTTCAATAAAAGTTACAAAAAAAAACTTATACTGTACACCAAATAGAACAATTTTTGGGAAAAAATAAATAAACGAAAAAGACAATCTGAATATATATACTACAATAGTAATCCCAACGATCCTATATGGAAGTGAAACCTGGAAATTACAACAGAAACACAAGCCAAAACTGATTGCAGCAGAAATAAAGTACTTCAGAAAGTTATCAAGGAAAATTAAATTGGATCACATTAAAAATGAGAAAACCAGTACAACAAACGATAATACAAAAAAGTGAGAAGAAAAAATTAGAACGGTTGTGATATATACAGAGGCTAGGCAGAAACAGATTAACAAAAAAGTAGCGGAAGCTAAAGGTACCAAGAAACGGAAAAGAGGAAGACCAAGACTCACATGGATGAAGTACATAGAACGGAGAGGAAAGGCAAGGGGGAAAACGATAGAAAAAATAAAAAAACACCGTAAAGAATGGAAGAACTGGGTAAAGGACACGGAACCTACAAATATCCAACACTAGTAAGGGTATATAGGATACCAGAGAAAGAAGAAAAAGTATTCGAAAGTGATAATATGCATCAAAATTAAGGCATTTACAATATAGAATGCCTCCAGTTGTAGTTGAAAATAGGCGGTTGGCGCAAAAATAAATGCGGTTTTTTAAGTTTAATCTTTGTTATTTAATTTTGGGAAAAACTTTTATTTAACTATGTTTATGTAATATACCATTTTAAAGAGCAAAGTTCGCTTTATTTATTTATGCAATTCTTTGTTATAACTTTGCTTTTTGTGTACTTTAGGCTGTCCAAATAATGAAAGAAAGCAAATTCGAGCAATTTTATTGAGTAAGTTCAAATCCAGACGTAAAGCAACAGAAACTGGACGCAATATTAACCAAGCATTTGGCTAGGGGACCATGAACGTATAGATCAACATTGGATCCAAAAGTTTCGTCAGGAGGGCGAAAGCCTTAAATATGAGGATGATCATAGACATTGTTCTGTCATTAAAAATGATGATTTGAGGACAAAAGAACGCAAGAGATTGTAAAAGAACTTAAAGTTGACCATTCAGCAGTTGCTTGAAATGGGAAAAATCAAAAAAGCTCGACAAATGGGTGCCTTACAACCTGAACAAAAACCAAAAACTTCGACGATACAAAGTCTACTCTGCGCTTCTTCTTCGAATGAATGATCCATTTCTTGATCGCACTGTAACATTCGATGAGAAATGGATCATATACGACAACCGACGGCGTTCAGCGCAGTGGGTGGACGCATATAAAAGATCAATTCATTTCCTCAACCCAAACCAGGTTCAAAAGAAGGTAATGGTGGTCGGAACGTGGAGTCCTTCATTACAACTTCTTGAACCCTGGCGAAACCATCACAGAGAAGTATTACCAGGAAAAACTGCAAAATATATATAGTCAATCTAATGGGACCAATTCTTCTCCACGGTAACGCCACAGGTTTCACAAATGACTGCACAAAAATAAACGAAATGGAATACGAAACTTTACTTCACCCAGCTTTCGCCCAACGATTACTATTTTTTCAAGCAATCAAACAACTTCCCGTAAAAGAAGGTCTTTAACAACTAAGTAGAAGCCCAAAACGCCCTCGAGGAGTTTATCGGTTCTAGAACTCCAAAATTTTATGCTACCAGAATTAATAGACTTGTTTCTTGTTGACAAAATAGCATAGAATTTAACGGTTCTCTTTTTAATTAAATAAATTAATTTGAAGCTGAAATATACTATTTTAAGTTTGATACACCACAATTATTTTGTACCAATGCGTAATATGCGACTTTAAAACTTGCGGGTGCCAAGCTTTATCGTCGAATTTTAAATCTAGTGACAGATTTATAGCAATTACCTCAGAAGACGTTTAACACAAAAAACAACTATAGCAGAGAAATGCAAAATAAAAATGACCAAATGTCTAAAGAAGTATTAATCTGTTCCTGTAAGCCCAAATGGTTAAAGTTTCATTCAGTGTCTGGCAAATGATCGCTTTTGAAATTAACCGTCGCGCTCAATATATCGGTAGACAGCATTCAAGTTGTACATACGTAACAGCACAAGGCATTGTATTTTAGGGCCCTGTATGCCGTGGACTGGAATTAAAAAAAAATGATTCTGTTATTGTAACACAGCGTTTATTTGGCAGGCATAATGTTGTGAGTACACAATTTCTAACATTAAAACGAGAATCACTCGGTAGACTCGTAGCGTTTGGACACTCGAGAATATCGCAGCAATATATAGGCTATTGTCACATCCTTACAATATTCCGCCGCTGAGCATGGTCTCGCCTTGGAAATATATGATCGGAGCGTGCGAAAATCTACACTGCAATCTCATGTTCCATTCACACAAAGAGGTGGTAGTCTTGGAACTTAAGAATGTGATTGATACGGCCCACAAGCTACTTGTATCGACGTCTAGAGGAACCAGGATGTTTTGGTTGGCAGGCTTTGTATCAACCGTTAGTTGGAACACAGCCGTTACTTGGTTCTTGTTGTGTTGTATGCAGTGATTGCTTTCGTGTTCTGTTATTAAGGTTATGACTGTCTAAACCAGAGGCTCCCAAACTTTTTTTTCTTATAGACCACTTTGAAAGTTTTGCTGGTTCCGGTTGACCCCCTGCAGCTACATTTCTACCATATTTCCAAAACTCGAAAAAAATGTGAAGATTAGATCTAACTATGGAAATTTGCGTTGCGGCTGAGTTATTGGTTAATTAATTAATTGATTGTGCTGTGAGTGGATGTCAGAAAAGTAAAGTTAGCCAATCAAAAAAGTCATTCCATCCAACTTTACTCCTTTGACATCTACCCACAACACAAGAAACCAATCAATTCTCACATATTTTATTTAGAAAACTCCCCATTCGGAGTGGTAAAAATAAAAGGAAAAGTAGTATATTTCCTTGTGTTGTATTTATTCAAATATGTAATTATTACACTATTAATTATTAATGTTATTATATTACATTGTAATATAATTAAAATAAAATATTAATAATGTAACGTAACTTCTACAATGACAATCACAAAATAGTCATAATTTTAGTGGGAGGGATGAACTTGATGGATTGACAGCAAATTATCAATATTTGGCTTCAGTTTTGTTAGGAATAACCACAAATTTCCCCGTTCTGTGACATTCAATCTGCTCCTTTTTTTTGTTAAATGGTTTGTAACGACACTAAAACTTTTCTCGACAAGATATGACGAAGGAAACGCTATCAAAAGCTTTCTCGCAATTCCCCACAGTCCAGGATATTTTTCGGGTATTTCTGCCTGCAGCCAAAATGTTTGATACCCTCTTTTAAATTTCACCTTCAGTTCCTCATTAGTGCTAAGCTCGAGTGCTCCTCTTGTAATATCACATTCTCCACATTTATGATCCATGTTGGTATTTCCATCGTCAGAATATCTTCAAATCTGATTTTAAAGTCATCATGCAGGGCAATTAAATGTTGAACGTATATGTGAATATCCTCATCAATGCATTCTACCTGTGACAAGTTTGAAAACTAGGAATATTCGCGCCGACTAATATTTTGCCTCATAAATTTCAATTTTCCAAGAAAAGCTGAAATTACACCCTTTGTTTTTATTAAATTGAGGCTGTCCCCTTGTAATTGTAAGTTAATGTCATTAAATTTTTTGAACAAATCTGTCAAATACGCGATGTCTGCTTTCAAATTGATCAGGTTTTCTTATAAATCTGGATCTTTACTTTCCAGAAAATCTAAAACTGATTCAAAAAGTGAGAAAAATCTTGTTAAACATGCACCTTTCGACAACCAGCGTACTTCAGTATGTAAGAGCAATCGTTGGAAGTCTTCATCATTTTCATCGCACAATTGTGCAAATAAACTCGTAATCAATGCATTGCTTCTTATTTTGTTAACTGCATTAATCACAAATTGAAGCGATTGGTTCAATTTAGCACTCAAATTTTTCGCTTCTAGGTGTTGTCGGTGGATGACACAGTGAATTGCAGTTACCTCTGGTATAATTCTTTTAAGATGGCTTATAAACCCACGACATCGCCCGGCCATGGCAGGAGCTCCATCTGTTGCCACCGAAATAACGTTTGTGAATGGGATCGATTTTTCCTTAAAAAATTTCTTAAAATCATATCTGCCTACATTGATAGGTGAACTCAAGCCAACATTTTAGTTCTTCACTATCGAAACCAGATAAATTTTCGTGGACTCCCGCTTACGAATTGTGAACCTCTATTTTTTTGTCACGCCTACGTAGACCCCCGTCGAGTCTTCCGTGGACCCCTGGGGGTTCACCTGGACCACTTTGGGATTCAATGGTCTAAACAACATGTAATTATCTCAAGAATCAATTGCGTTTTGTAGCATTTGTAAACGATCGTTTTCGAAGCACTTCGATCTTAGAATTTATGTAAAAAAATTTC
Organism: Sinelater perroti; assembly: GCA_036346155.1. Lineage (NCBI taxonomy): Eukaryota > Metazoa > Arthropoda > Insecta > Coleoptera > Elateridae > Sinelater > Sinelater perroti. The sequence goes on from JARFIY010000056.1 coordinate 30,428,345, forward strand.
ATACAAGTAAAGGAATATCTTTTATAAATTGAGTTCAGTTATAGCAAGCTTATTATTGAATTTACTATACAATGTTTGAAAGAATTGTTCCTAATGGACACACTTAGTTAATGTTTAGATAAATGTTATAAACTAATTTTATAAAAACAAAAGAAGCGTTTTCTATTAACAGAAAGCGTAACTATCATAGTCCTTAAAAAGATGTGTATGATGAGGGAAGTGAGGAAAGAGTTGATTGTGTAATCTAAATTCAAAAAATACACATGTAGCTGCGTGAGCAGTATCCTTAAAAAATTGAATCATGCCATTTCTGGCGTTTATTAGAATGGGTTCATGTAAGTTACTTTTACATGTAGTCACTGACTGAATGAAACACAACATGGGCTTTGTTTAATAAAGTTAATGTAAAATGTTTAAATATATTAGAAAATAAGTTTTAAAATTACAGAATATTTACTAAAATTTACTAGCGGATAGGTGCTTTACCTTCTTAATGCATTAGCAGATGCAATCAGCTGTAAAATTAGTTACTTTTCTACAAACATCGACTATTGTTAAAGAATATTTGAATCGAGTGTATTGCCAAGCTCAAAAGGCTAAAGTCCTAGGGTGGGTATAAATGAACAATAATCTTTTGGAATCGATTCCTTCCCCACTATCATTCAGTTTAGATATTTTGTGCTTGTTTCATAATTAGTTGCATTAATAAGCAGTGCGCTATGACTAATCTCGTCTCTATTCGCTTTCTGCGTCAACAAAACAAAGCAATGTCAACAAATATGAAGATACTGTTAGTTTCTTAGAGAGAGAACGTAAAAATAATGATATAATAAAAATAAACATGCACTCACTTTGAGTATTTCAGCCAAATGTATTAAAAATGTAATAAAAATGACCTTTTGTTGAACTTTTAGTGGGGACTGCAGCATAGCGCTTTTTAACTAATTACTTGGAACTACAAAGTAAAGAGCTGCATAATCTTATTTAATTGGCTTCAAATTCTTTCATTCAATTCTTTTGAGCTGTAAAATGTATAAGAACAAATAGTAATTTAAATATACTTAACCATTAAAGTTTATGTTGCGTTATTTTTCTTATCTCGATCTGGCATAATATGATATAAGATATAAATCTAATACTTCAATTAGCTTAAAAGTATACATTGACAAGTTTATCTTTAGGTGTAGTTACAAGTGCTATATTAATTTTGCCAGTAGTGGTAGGAAACCTATTATCAAGTAAACATTTTAAGAAATTTAGAGGAAACAAAATCATAAATATATATTATGCACTTTTAGGTATCCTTGGCAATATATACAATTTTTACATCTTAAAACTGCAACAAATATAGCGCAAAAGGAGAAAAAATATTGTAATTTAATTACTAGAATGTAAATAGAATGAAAATGTAGGAATGCTAATTATAAAAGTGCCAAAGCAATAATTCAAAGCCTTACTTTATTGTGCATCGTGTGGTTGGTTCTCGGGTTACAAGACCATGGTCGGAGTTCGAAACTCTTGACATTTCGTCCACAACTGTTACAACCATCTTTAGAAGAAAATCTTAATAGATTTTTTTCTGAAGATGGCAAGAAGTTCCGAACTCGACCACGGCCTTATAACCCTAGAACCAACCACACGATCCACTATAACACCGGTCGTGAAAGCCTTTGCATCTGTTCCTTACTTTATTATTTATATAATCCAATAAATTAGGAAAGAGGTGAATATGCTTTTGAAACAAATACGCTTAAAATTGAAAATAAACTGAATTATGTTGGTGCATCAAATAAAACCTAAAATAGCTTTTTTAAATGTACAGTACCGGCCAAAATTATATTATATTTTGATTTTCCTAGAAACGTTGAAACAACTTAATATCTAGCGACATGAATCGCGAGTTAAATATAGACAATTTTCGCTTTTTTCTATTAATTTGCTATTTGGTTTATATTTTTTCGAATTCTTGTTGTTTTTTTTTGTTCTATATATTCTACGTTGCTGTAGGTAATGGGAAAATGCCGAGATCCTGGAAACTTGTCAATTTCTGTCCAGGACGCAATCTTGATCGGAAGAACACAAGTTGAACTTGCACGACAATTCAGAGTAGCCTAGGCAGCAGTGAGTATCTTTTAGAAGCCTTTTATAGGTTTAGGGAGGAGTAAGAAAGAAGAATATGTCCGGAAGACCCCGTGTAACCAGTCGGAACATTGTCCGTGCCGCAAGGAACAACCCTCGACTCGCTCAAACTGAGATTTTCGCCCTCATCTAGCTCCTCTTCACAAACTGTCGGACGTCCTCTACAAGAGAAAGGATTGCGTGGAGACCTGTGAAGAAACCAATGATCAGCAAGAAGAATCGGAAGCTACGACTTTAATGGGCAAAGTACCATCTGCACTGGGGACAGAGAGAGTGGAGCCAAATATTTTTTTTAAGCAGTGACAGAATAGTATGGATTCGACGTCCTACTGATACTCGCTTCAATCCCAAGTACCAACTGCCTACGATAAAGCATGATAGAGGATCGTGTATAGTGTGGGGATGCTTCGATGCGAATGAAGCCGGCTCTCTTCGTCTTATTCCCGAAATTTTGGACCTATTAAGATACAAGGACATCCTGGAGAACACAACGTTCTTCGTTTCATCGACAGGGCCTTCACCTTCGCACTCATCACTTCAGGGACGCGTTCGCTCGACGTCGCTTGATCCTCCTCGACTGACCAAGCCAATCTTCCGACCTCATCATCGAACCGCTATAGGAAGAGCTGAGGAGACATTTGGCAAACCGTCGGGCAAAAAACGCAGCGGAAAAGTTTACTTAGCTGGAGCAGGAGTGGCAGAAGATCCCACAGTCCACGTCGGCTTGAGATGCCAGGCTGTCATCGACGCGAAGGACTATGCTACGAAGTATTAGGATACTCTTACTGAGAAGTCACTCGAAATCATGTTTCTGCGAAACAAATCTTGTTTATTGATTATAATAATTTTCTTGATTTTTTAAAATATATTTTTTTAAGAATTCATTGTATTTTTGATCAATCCAGTATGAGAATCCGATGCACTGAATCTTCAGCAAACACGTGTTGAAATTTCGAAAGATTTCGCTGAGAATGACATACATTATTCAAGAAAAACCAAAACATAATATAATTACTGTATTTGAAACACCATAAAAATACAAACATAAAAGCGGTTTTCCATCAATCTCCTGACATATTTTTCCAACGAGTAGGTAGTAGTTTGATCGCGTTGTAATAGAATAAAGGAGGTTGCAATACCAGCCAAAAGCACACAGACGCTTTGAAAGTAACATTCTCATTAAATCTGTCCTCAAAGAGCTTTTTAGTGGTCTAAACAAATGATAATCGCAGGACAACATATTTGAACCTTAGGAATGGTGTTTCAGTGTAGTGTAGAACAAATTCCCAATTTTTTTTTGAGTTTAGGCAGTTGTCGTAAAAAGAATAATTTCCTGAATTTACTAAACACTTCTGTAAATAATTCCGATCTCAGAAGCAATTTTAGAAACTGTTAATTAGCACTGATTTCTAAGAAGTGGGAAAATAATGCTATCGATCTCCTCAATAACGTTGGTTCTCGAGAAACATATATAACCTTTATCTTCAACCGTTTCTGGTCCCTCCAAAAGTTATGTGTACATTTAAGACTTTTTAGGTTCTTCATTGTACGAAACTTTTATGTAATCGGTAGTGCAACGGCTGAGGGTATTTCTTGCTCTGATATAGTGACTGTTTTTTCGAAATTTTTACCTACAATACCTTGAAGCCACGCCTCTCTCTATTCATTAAATGAATTGTAAATTGTACATTTAATTATTAATTTAAAATTTAAAAAAATTCTGTAATGCAAAGTTCGAAATCATATGGTAATTGAGTAAGAAATATTTTATTAAAAAATAAATCAAATAATTACAATAACTAACCAGACAAGTGAAGTTTAGTCGACATAACATTTAATAGAAGAAAATTAAATTAAATGCACTGCAAGAAGATTATTATATTAGATCATATAAGTACATAGTATAATAAGGATAATAAAAAGTATTACAATACACTTTCAATTTTCATACTGTTTCAAAATGCTTTCCAACACACTCAATGCACTTATGTTTTCTTTAAAACCAGCTTCGTTGAGGTTCTGAACACATACATTATCTCATATTATTGGGATGTTCTCATAATTGGAAAATTTTATCTTGAGCTTTGATAGGCACGCCATAAAAAGTCTTTTTTCGTCACCTGTTACGATGTTGTTGACATAGTAAGATATTTAATTTTATACTTATTGAGCATCTTACAAAAGAAGAAGAAGAAGAGCATCTTACAGCACCACAAAATGCGTTGTGCCATATGCTCGTTGATGAAGGTTCGGGGTATCCCCGAATTTTACTTGAAGTGAAGATGGTTGTGCAGGATGATATAAATTGCTGGTGCAGGGATGTTCATATACTTTTCTATCAGCAATAAATCACACGTTGTATTCAACGATCCTCTTGAGAACACTAATGTTCTTTATTCTGATAAAAAAACGATTACATGCTATTTTTTTCTCTCTGAAACTTCCGATACTACTTAAATACCATTGGGCCATAAGAACAATAATCTTTCAGTCAAGAACTATTTTTCCAAACACTGAGCAACAGTCAAACCGCGTAAAACATTCTAATGCAAAATAGCCCGACATTCCGTTTTTGATCAACATAACATTTTTTTGATGTCACGATGCATAAGCAAACTAACATTCGAACGGACTATATTGCAGATTGGAGTTTGTCTTAATATCTATCTATACATTTGAACAGAAAGTAAACAAAGAAATGTGGCGTAATTCTAAGGCCTTGATTTACATGAAAAGGTTCGTGCGTAGTAAACAAATATAGGCTATATTTGAACGGAAAGTAAACAAATACGGCTGACATTAAATTTAGCGTAGAGGGGCTTTGAGCTTTTGATTTACAAGACAAGGTCCGTGCGTTCGTGCCGTACGTTGGAGCCGCTCTCGCTCCCAATGGCCGGGCGGTCGCGGCTTTTACCGGGCCGCTGCATTGTTGTACGCAAAAAGCGCATCTGCGATGGCCATTTGATTCAATTGTAAGCGCCCATTTATAATAGACTTAAACATAAGCCATCCATAAGAAATGCGTAAGCTTTGTGTAAACTATTAAAAATTGCGCATGCCCAAACACAGTAGCGGCAGGAATGTCCTTCCAGTCATTTTTTATAATTATGTTGTCCTTTGTACCTGTTATCTCTTTTATGGTAAAGGAACAGATGCATATTTAGTGTCTTAATTAATAGTTCCCAAAAACAAAGCCAAAATGTCGACAATAATAAAGTTAGGTGATGCAATTTCAGAATCAAAACAAATATTCTGTTACTGCTCCCAACATTAATTTAAGGAAATATTAAAAATTACTGCAAATGAACGTAATAAATACGTAAAGTTAAACCGATTTCAACTTTATATGTTTCTTACGTTTGAATGTAAAACGTAATGTGTGCATTATAAACGAGCGCATAAGCTTTGTATAGATTCAACTTTAGGTATTACGTATTTCTTATGGGCGACTTATGCTTATGTCTATTATGAATGGGCGCTAAATTAAATTTTTCCACGTTTCCGATCTAAGGAAAAAGCCGATCTAATTAAAAGTTGATTCGTTCGCACCATGCAAAAATTTTAGGAAAGGCGGGTGAAAATTTGTCAGCCTAGGACGCCAAAAATATCTTTTGGCGGGCAACCTCTAGTGGTTGTACAACGTACAACCATTGCTTACGTCATATTGCAAAACTTTTATAATATCCCAGGTATGCACAACTCAACCAATAATAAAAATCTTACAGAGAATACTAGAATACGCATTATGTAAGGGTATAAGAGAAATAGAAGTACCCAGCACAATTGTAGGTGCATTAAAAAAACTTACAATAAAATGGGAAAACTAATAGTTTTAAAATAAATTTTAAAAATATCAAGGCTGTCTTGTTCGCTTACTTTAAAGAATACTTACAACACACCTTTACTAAAAAAATATAAAAGTAATGTAAAATAATTGAGCTTTAGTAAGATATACAATAATAACTTTGTGCATTTTATTTACTTGGTAGCTAGATCGTAATTTCACAGAATGCATAAGATTTAGACTCACGTTTTTGTTAAAATTAAATTATAAATTGTATATAAACACATATGGACGACAATCTATAAAATTTACGAGTAAAACCTAACTATAAATAAAAGAAAATGAAAGCAATAATAAACTAAGATATATAAAATAAGGATAAAATAAAAGCGGGACAAATGAAAAAAATAATAAAGCAATAATTTTACTGCAAATGTGGAATATTCTAGAAAAACTAAAAAAATTACGTAGAAATAACATATGTATTTCAACTATAAAACTCAGATATTTGATTTAACAGATCCTAAATTGTTAAAGCTTTGCTAAGAACCTAAGGCAAACTAGAACGTGTAAATAATGACCTAAATCACCATCCAGAAGTAGTAATGTAGAAGAAACCATATTGTGTAAAATACAATAGAAAAATGAACATACCACGGGTGGTTTTAAAGAGAAGGCGACTCAAAATAAGATGAGAGAAGTGTTGCTATTGCAGTATCATAAAAAATAAAGAACAACATTAACAATAAGTTGTGGGATTGTTTAATATCGTAATAACATTAACATTTTAATTTTAATTTCTACAAAACTCAGAAAAAATTTCGCGTCAGTATTCTTATATAAATTAAATATTTTTTTTATATTTCCTATATCTAAAAGGCTAGAAATATTACTTACTAATATATTACTTTAATAATATTTGAACTAATAGTGGTGCCTATAAATATTATTTTATAAAGTCATGTATTATTATCCAACGTTATTTAAAGAAAATTTTTTTTAAAAACTAAACAATTATTTTAAAGCGTAATCACGATCAATTTCAATTATTATTGCTCATTCATTTGGCGTAACTTTGTCCATTTGCCAGTTTTTCAGAGAGCAGTTGATCTAGCAGACTGTAGACATCTCTAGAGAAGAGTAGGGCCGACGATTCGACCATACAGACTTTCCATACAGGGGACGAGCATTGTTGCAGTGGAAAACAATATCGTTGTTTCTGCAATAGTTTTTAACTTTAATAGCAGCATAAAGGGTAATCAAAACCGTCCAAAATTTGAAAAAAGGTAATGCATAGTCCGGTAAAAGCACCATTAAGAATGGCATAAACCATTTTTGGCTGCACGAAGAGCAGTTCAAAATGAAAGTTACCGATATTGCGCCAGCACCAGAGTGATTTAGAAGAACATTCTTGTTTTCTACTGCGTTATCCAAGTCGACTACTTATTAGCTCTTGTTGTAACTTTATATTTACTTTCAGGCGAATTATAAATCACACAGTCGGAAAAGACGGAAACTTCCAATCCCAGGCGTTATGCTGTTTTATAACAACGCCTGTTCTCATACAACTTGCTAAACTTGAAAAAAATTGAGAACATGTCATGGACTACACTAAAATACTCTTTCCACAATCCAGACTTATCTCCCTTTTATCTCCCTTATTATTCTCTGTTTGTGCTACTAAAAGAAGTATTTTGGAGTTGACGACGATGCTGCTGTCAATTGGCTGGTGTCACAATCTCTTTCATTTTATAATAGTGTCATAAAAAAACTACTAATCCTTTAAAAAATGTCAGAATATTATATAGAAAAATAGCTTAATATGTTGTATTCTTATGGTGCTTCATCAAATTAAAAAATAATAGTAACTTTGGTTTATATTTAATTTATTGAGTTACTATTACCGATTGGTCATTTGATTACGAGACTTCTCATCAAATGAAAATAAAAAAATATCTAGATAAACATCTAGGATATTAATTATGTTATATCATTAAAAGAAAAGTCCTATAATTGTGTATAGTAAACGTTAACTGTAGAGACAAAGCTTATGAGATGATTCCTACTAGAAAAATAAATAAGAAAGATATGTATGAAAGTGAATGTATTATTTGGCACAACAATAGTATTCTTTATGACGATAATCTTTCTTAAAAGTACGCGTTTTATTTACGGTGTCTTTATACGTTATTTTTATCTCATTTTTAGATCTGCTCTTAAGTGGAATTCTATTGCCAAGTGTTCTTAGCCTTCATACGAGTAAAACCTACTTTCACGGTCGGCAACCGAACTACAAAACTTTTGCGACAGTTTCTTCATTTGTGTAAGCCAAAGTCGTTTAATAGTAGTGATGAATATAAAGGATAGGAGCATCATGTTTGTACATTTAAAGTGGAAGAACATATAGTACAAGGTGTGTTTCGCTAGCGTGGTGTACACCAAGCAATTGTGTTGAGTATCATACTTAAGAACCGCTATTATTGCTATCGTTTACAATATATGCGGAAATATCCAGCTGATTTTCTTAAAAAAAGGTTTTTTTGCTAATTTGTAATAAAGGCAATTTTCATTATGGCATTTTTGTCATTAATTTTCTTCACACATGCTTTTTTTAATATAGACCTATAGAACAGTAATTTGTAGGATAACCAGATTTCTCACGAAATGGTTTGTTTATCATCAGCTACGGTTAGCACTAATGTTTGGATTGGATTTATTGATGACCACCTAGTTGAAGTATTCGTCCTTCTGCAACGATGCAATATTATATATAGTCCTTCATGAATTGCAAGTACAATAGATTGTACTTGCAATTCATGAAGAACACTATTTATTGTTTGAAGATGAGTAATTAATAATGCGATAGATCATTTGAGTAAATTAGTTTTTTATGTCAAAGAACTTGAGTAACATATCACTGGAGGTTGTGAGACTATTTGAATACAGACCGAAAGATTTAAACCGGTGAGTTCATCCGTGATGCGCTACTTTTGCGCTTGCGGAAGAGCAGTCCGAACAGCTGCTCTAGTTGTCAAAAATAAATAGCATTTCTTCTTGATCGCATACTTCATTATAGAAGGTCGTGTCTCTGAAAAGCCTTTGAGGCTTTATGTACAATGATCTTCCATTTCGTTCGGTTTTCGGCTTCTCTTAGGGCGTAACAAAGAGTGCAGTGAGGGTGATTACTTGATCCGAACAGCGGCTAGGTGACCAGTCGTGAGGTCGTTTCCTTTTACCTTGTCCATAACCACCAACTTGTCAAGGTTATCTGGTTCTCGACGGCCAATGTGACCAAAGTAACCGAGAATCCTTTGGTAACAGATCGTGGATAGTGTAGCTCTAATGCGTAGTTGTTCATTCTCTTGGCGGACCGTGGTATGCGGAACATTTTTCGCCAACACCACATTTCGAACGTTTCTATTTTTTTTTTTGTTCTATTGTCCGAATTGTCCACGACTCTCAGACCGGTTCTGTCGATGCTCATGACTTTTGTTTTCGACTTATTGATAGTGAGTCTAACCAGTCCACTCTACTCTACAAAACAAATCAGCTAGCTCCTTCTTCGAAAATGCAAAGAGCGTGTCGTCCGCATATTTTAGGTTGCTGATTTTTACTCCACCGATTGAGATGCCTCCCTCTTATTCTTTTAAAACTTTTCTCATTATGTATTCATCAAATATATTAAAGAGAATGGGAGACAGAATACTCCCCTATCTTACCCCCTTTTCTGGCTTGAAAGGACTTAAGATGATAAATAGCATAACATGTGCAATATAATGTGATATAACAATTTAACATTGCAAACTCTTTATACAGTTCAAAACATGTAAACTGTTTTTTCCTTTTTCTATCAGGGATTGTTTTCTAGAATTTTTCTATATACTTAAACTTTACACTGCATGATGTAAATTGGATATTGGTTTGTACCATTAATAACATCAAAAAGCTGACACTATGTATGTGTTCCGATTTTTATGTATATCATTGAAAAAGTATTCTTCATATGGGTTGCATAAATAGATTTGGTAGTTAACACTTTTGTGGCAGAAAAAGGTATTAACCATTGTTGATTACTCTTCACAAATGAAAGATGCAGTATTTTACATAGTAAGAAAATTATGGAACAAAATATTCAAATACTTCAAAGTTTATATATTGTACCGGCACTTAATTTATAAACATAAGTATGATATATATATATACAGGTATTCTAGACAAAAAATTTAATAATTTTGAAATATATACGAAATATACATGTTTCTCATAAGAAAATAAAAGATGATATAGCGCCACGCAAAAAATATTACACAAAAGTTTTGTAAAGTTTTTAACTTTTAAAAAAGCTACTGATTTATAATACCAGAGGCAAATTTAGAGGCCGTAAAGCCTACAAGGTGATATAAAATTTTGAGGTTTAAAAATTCCCGAATATGTAAGCATTTTAAATAAACTAAGGGGTTTTCAATATCTTTAATTTGAGAGAGTGTAGAGGACGAAAATGTATAGCGTCAGCCTTAGCTTATATTATAATGATATGAATTTTGGAGTTATCAAAAGTTATTAAACTATTTCAGTCATTATACGATAAGAAGCAAATTATCAAGATACACTTAAGTTTTAGTTTTGCTATAAAGGAGTAATATAATCAATCAGAGTGTACCAAGAGATAATTCGAGTCGTAGAACACGTTAACGTATTTTTCTATAAATTTCGACAACTCTTTATACGAAGACTCTTATTTGTGCCTCTGAATATGATCTCTAAAACAATGTTCCGATACCTTAAATTTAAAGTGTCCTTTTGTGTGGATTTTTCTATACACACATTATACGTATGTAATGCAATCGATAGATGGACACTTAAAATGTATGTGCAAGCAAAACGGTGATCTTATTGAGATGTTAAATATACTTCATAAATCTTCGTCATTTCAATGAAAACACTTACATTTTTCTAGAGAATATCTTTAAGTAATATTTGTCCCTAACTTTCTAAACTTATAATTCTATCTCCTCCTATACGCTTCAATCTATTTCCTTGAAACTTGCGCACCACATTCGCAACTATATTTGCTAATTCGGAGCAAAAAATCAGCCTTCTAACTTTAACCGTTTTTGAATTATTTAAATATTAATTAAATATTTGATTATTGTCGCAGAAAACCAAATGATGACTGTTGTTATACTGTTTGGTTTGTATTGTGTTTACTCCTATCTTTAATAAACACCGTGACATCAATGCTACATTACATTGGCGGCATTTGTAATGCTCAAATATGAAAGTTTTCATGTCCGCCCAATGTTTCTATTGTTTGTAGTGTTAAATGTACGCAAAACATGTGGAATGTTCTACACGACTGCCTGGCTTCGTCGACGAAGCTGCGGGGTTCTCTTGTATAAGTCTATAAAGTACATATTTAAATATATGCTTCTTAAATCAATGATGGTTTTGAGATTACAGTTAGGAAATACGAAAACAAATTTTATTCTGATTATGTCTTTAGTACTTGATTGGATGATCTGTAGTCAGGTAAAGTGTGGTTTTGTTGCTTGTAAAATATATATGATGAGTTACACTTGCTTCGTATAATTACACTTTTACTTTTGTTGGCTGTGTAAAAATAAATCAAAAGGAAATACGATGACAACAGAAATCTGAAACGGTTACTGAGGGAATGAGAATAACTGCTTTTTATAAATGCAGTAGTGCTATTATGATTTATATTTTATTATATGCCCTTAAAATAAATTATATTAAAAAAAATTAAATAGGCATAGCTATAGAAATATTTTTATATCAAAAAAGGTATTACCACTTTTTTCTATGTACACATATATTACAACGTGTGCTATTTGTAGAGAAACGTTTTTATCATTTTAAAAATAACAACTATATAAAATACAATTTTATTTTACGTTCTTTATTATAAACCAATTTTACCTGCGCAGAGCACAATATGTATCATAATGCAGTTTTTAATAATATTTATAAGTTTGAAAGAAATTTATCTACTAAAATATTAAAGAAGTACCTAATGGATATGTCAGAAACGTTTCTACAGTGTGAATCATTTTTTATCATCAAACGGTTCTTTGCTTTAAGATGTTTCTTTTTAAAATTTTCTCCTCTTGGCACGTTATACAATATACATTTTGTTTTTTTGAAAGAGTAAATAAATATTTTTCTTTCTTTTTCTCCATAATAAAATTGCAAATAGTAGAACAATAAAAAGACAATAGTAAAATAAAGTAAATGTATTAATTTAGAAATGAATTCAATTTCCTCAATTATATAGCTTCAATACCAAAATTTTCCAAAACACTAATTACAGTGTGTTAAATTACTAAAGCCAATATTTAAACATTTCTTAAATTTTTGATTTGTTATTTAGAATTTGTTTTTGTCAATACTTTAAAGTAGATCAATAGAAAATGATACCATAAACCATAAATCCAATAGTATTCTCAGTCTTTTTAAAACTAAACGACAAACATTATTGTTTCCTTTTTAATATTGGAAATATCTGTTATAAGCACCATAATTATATAACAGCTTTTTTGGAAATTCGAAAATTTTATACTAAAGCTTAAAGCTGAGGCTTAAAATATCACGTTTTAAGACAACCGTTTCGTCACTTAAACATTAATACCGCCACTGCCTACTGTTAATGAAAGGCTTGTGTTTGTTCATAGCGATGTTGCTGACACCGTTCTCTCAGTCGATGAGGGAAGTCTGGAGGGTCTAGTTGTTAAACCTCGATAAGTCTTGAGATGGAATTGATAGCCCATTGAGGACTTTCAGTTTGCTCTGCTGATTTCCTCGATGGTGGCCTTGACTTCGGCAGTCAGTTTTACTAGTTTGACGGTAAAGGATTCTGCACACAATATCGCACCTTGCATTTATTTCGAATTTTCTTGTTTAAGATATCTTCTTTTACAATTAGTGAAAAAATACATGAGTGAATGTTGATGATAGTCAGTCGCACACTCGACATAATGTGAGTCAACATAGTAACAAAATCGAGCGTGCTCAAAGCTCCTACCTGTTTAATATATAGCAGCTGGAACATTTCTCGATCAACCTAATTCATTTTTGAAAACACAAGTATTGTTCCACATACTTTACGTACCAATTCTACTAACTACTAAAACATTACTACTAAAAACATTTCTTGGTTAATGTTTTTCAGTGAAGGTCACTAGTTAGATAATGTTATGTTTTTATGTATCATTGCATAGTCGTTTGAAAATAAGCAAATTAAATACTTGTAAAATTAATAAGCTGTTTTGAGTTGGAGGGGTTCAGATAGTTTGCTTAACTTCACCAGAAACTTAATTACCGTGTGCATCATAGGATAGCAGAGTGGAGTCTGGTAGAAGTTGTTTCTAGTTGGTAGTACATCTGTATATTACAGCCTTTCACTTTCTTAGCTGCAAAATATACCTTAGCGTTTACTAATGTTTTTAACAAAATTAAAATTTTTCTAGAAAGTAGAGGAGCCTTTACCACACTCGCTGGGATTTCTTTTTGTTTGGGAGTGCGCACTCTCACAACTATATTTAGACAGTTCAGTACTGCCGTTTTTTTAAAGAATTTCTAAGGAAAAAGAAAGAGAGCAATAATGATGTTACTTTAACTATTAAGGACGAAGTCTGTAGTTTGTATGTAGATTTATTAGATTCCTTTTTTAAAAATTAGTTTTAAAAAACTAAGTAGCAATTATATCACTCAGCAAGTAGGTATCTCGCGTTGGGATAATAACGGCTGTATTGCTGGTATCGTTTGTAGAGCATAGAACAGTTAATATATTAATAAAGGTACAATAAAATAGAATAAGAAAGATCAGATTTAAGTATTACAATATAGTACCCATATTTAATTTAACCTAGAGTTATGAATTGTGTGCCGCAACTAACAAGAAATATAGTAATATTCAAACAGAAAAAAATACTTTTAAAAGTCATTGAAGATTCCCCCCTGAATCACAGAGGGGGCAATCTCTAATTAAATTTAAGAATTAAGCATACCAGGTCTGCCACGAGAGTATCAAGTAAATGTTAATTTAATAAAAAGGCATAAGTGTAAGTGGTGTAACCTGATCTGAGAGTTGTCTGCAACGCACATGCGTGAACGACAACGACTTTACTATCTGGTTCAGCTGAGGGTCGGACTTCGATGAGTGAGCGTGTAGCACATAATTTAGAATGACTAAGCAGCAAATTTTGCATTAAAATTTTTGCAAAACTGGTACATTTGCCTGCTCCAAATATTTGGATGACCCAGAAAACTTTTGAAAACAATACAATAAATACAACATGAATAAAATCATAATGAAAACGATTCAAAGATGATTCAAAATCTTTGATAGTGCTTTGTTTGCACCTTGTGCATAACTGTGGGGGTAGATTAGTGCAGATTTGTCGCCTATGAAATAGAAAAAATTTTATACCGCCGATGAGATTCACGTCAATACAATGATTTCAATATATGACTTACAGAATGGTTAGAGTCCGAACTAAGGAGTGTTCTACCAAGTTACTAGAAATAATAGAGTATTCATGTTCAATTTGAACAAAGAGTGATAATGCGGTTTAATATAGCGCAATGCTTGCTGCACAGCCTTATATCATAATAATAAACAATATAAAGAGTCAGGAACTTTCCAAAGACGACTTATCATTCAATTTTCAAGTGCAAACTTAAACTTTTCTAGTAAATTTGTAGTTCATACATCAGATATATGAATTTGCGCTGTGTTACACACTTAAATTTGACATTCCATTCTTAAAAAATATTTCCTGCAATAATAAAATGAAAATGAAGAAGTTTATAGTTTAAATTTTTAAAATGATTTACAGATTTTGGATAAGTTGGTAAGGATTGATGAATTTACTTGTCATAGAATCACACTGATGTGCTGTTCGAAATATTTGTAATCGTAAAACTTCAATAAATGAGACTATGCAACGTATATTAACTACAAAAAACATTACTGTAGATGTTTCATGTTATTTGTTTTCTCAATTAGCTTTTATTGGGTTACTCGGAGAGTTTCTGTCTATAATTAAACAAAATTCAAAGGCAAACTTTTATGTGTCGATGTTTATTTATTCAATTATGTATTCACCATTTTCTTCGATAACCTTTTTCCATCTTTCATGAAACTTAAAAATTCCACGCTTCTAGAACTTCTCAGGTGTTTGGGTGTAGAACTTCTCAAGGTGTTTTTTTATGGTTTTCAAGGGGCTGAAGTTCTTACCGTTAACCACTTAACAGTCGGATATTTTTGAGAAAAATGGTAAAAATATTGTCACTTTTTTTTGTTTTCATTTAACTACATTTATTAATCCTATTAATTAATTACAACAAATTTACTCAATAAGTAGTTTTAGTATGAAATATTTTGAAACATTCAATACACAATCCTAAATCACAATCCGGACAGTAGTATCTTGTCTCCTTTCGAATTTTTTTACCGCTTGCATTTTTCCGTGAGCAACATACTTTGGATTGTCGAGTAGGTCTCTCTTTGTTTGCAGTAGATGGTATTACTTCTATAAAATGTCTACCAATCAAACGTAGTGATGACGATGATCCTGATGGACGTCCAGAAGTTTGTTGGGATTTACCATATTTTTCAATAATTTGTTGTACGAGATCTAATCTAAATTGTAAATGAGATTTTGAGCCTCCCTGCTTTTCATATAAAACAAAGAAATTCCGTATTGTCTGATCGAGAAGGTGTAGAAACATTTTATAATAATATTTCTTCTCTGTTGGTCAACTCTATCAACACCACCCATAGAATTGTTGTAATCATTTACAACTTTAGGATTTTTTTTTAAAGTCCCGTGTTCGTTGAATTTCTATTATTTCTGGGTTATGAATTGTTGACAACAAGGCGACGTCCTTTTTGTCTTTCCACTTCATAACACAGACCTTTCCTCTTTGGTATGCCACTTTCTCCCTTTTTTAGTTTTTTCTTTTGTAAATCGTTGGGCACCTCTTTTCTGTTCAATTTCAACGTTCCAAATAAGTCGCAAAAGAATATCTGCAAGTATCGGTGAGGTATAAAAATTGTCTGTAGTAAGACAGTATCCTAAATACAAAATTGGCTTCATCAAAGCCATGACAATTTGTATTCCCATTCCATGGTTTTTATAATTATTATCCAGTATTGTTCCCTTCCTGTGTATATTATAAAAGACCAAATATACCCAGATTTTGATTCACAGAGCATATATGATTTGATGCCGAACCTGGCTCGTTTTAGAGGGATATACTGAATCCAACCTAATCTACCTTTATAGAGCATAAGACTCTCATCTATTGTCACGTCTCTCTCAGGTGTAATCGCAGAAGAAAACTTTTTACGTATCTTTTCTAGACCAGTACCATTCGATTATAGGCTTATTTATAATGCCTTGCAGGATTTGAAGAGCAAGGAACACCATGATTTCAGCATTACCTGTCGGCTTCCACTCCTTCAAACGTGAAAATCTTTGCAAAAATGTATTACTGCATTGATCTGCATATCGGTTAGTCTCAGTTGTAATCAAGTCTAAGATTTCTGAATCCCAAAAAAATTCAAAATAACGTAATATTGCCCCCTCACCATCATTATCAAATAGCAAATTTATATCAGGTGTATTATCGAAAGGGAATCTTGGAGGAGGAGGTAGTAAATTTTCTGTATTTACTTCATAAAATTCTCTAAATGGAAGTACATCTTCATTCTCCAATTCAGAATCATCTTCCGATAAATCTAATAAATCAATATTTCCTCATCATTTTCATAATCAAACTCGAACATTATGGGAACCTAATGAAATAAAATAAAACTGAATAAAAACAAAAAAAAATGTATACAAAACATATATATTACCTGTGTCTAAAATGTAAAAAGAGCTGCACAAAAAGTAATCACAAAATAACAAGCTATAGTACAAATAAATGTTAGACAACACGTACGAAATGCAACGGCGACTATAAAGAAATAAATACTCTTATAACGTACGTAAGACCTGCATCAACAAGCCAGCCGTATACCTACACCCCCCCATCCCCCGCGCACAAAACTTGTCAACGCTACTGTATGAGTCATTCCCACTATTGAGAAACAAGCGACGTTAAATTCTCGGGGAAATCACTCTCTACAAGAACAAAAGTTGCCCGAACGAGACTCGGGATCGTCAGTGTACGGAAAAATGTCACGCCCGAGTGCAGTTCGGGCAAAACTGTCAAGTGGTTAAGAGAATTTTGCCAAAATCAAAATAAATATAAATCTGAAGGTGTAATGTCTGGTAAATATGGTGGGTGGAGCAGTACATCCCAGCCAAGCTCCAACTAGTTTTGTCGTAAAGTAAAAGAGACATGACGTGTAGATAGCTAATTCAGAACGTTTTCAAAGTGCTTGAACATTTTTCATGTTTTTGTCATTATTGCTATTCCTGGTCATTTCAAGAAAAAGTATAATTTGATCTTCAACGTTGTTTGTAGATTAACTTAATAACAATACATCGTATTTTACCAAAATTTGCCATTCAATTCAATTCAATTTTAAATGCACTTTGCTAAAAATAAACTGCAACAACTTAAAAATTGTTAATTTGGAAAAAGCGCGTGTAAATTGTGCTTGTAATTAATAATGAGTATCTATAAATATGTCCACTGTCATCGTTTACTGTACAAATCACGTTCTGATTTTCGAAGTATATTTCTTACATTACCAAATAGTACATAAGAGTTTATCAATTTAGTTTAAAATGTTGCGATAATTAGATTCGAATTGTTGTTCCTAGTAGAAACTAGAAAATCTCAGAGCAATGCAAATGGATTCTCAAAAGCAACTATTTTTGGAAGTAACGCATTCTTAGCACTGCTTGTACACGTCACATCCGAATGGCTTCAGCTGAGTCATTAAATGCCTTCATTAGCTCCTTAAGAATTCCAGGAAGATGAGC
Organism: Sinelater perroti; assembly: GCA_036346155.1. Classification (NCBI taxonomy): domain Eukaryota; kingdom Metazoa; phylum Arthropoda; class Insecta; order Coleoptera; family Elateridae; genus Sinelater; species Sinelater perroti. The sequence goes on from JARFIY010000056.1 coordinate 30,446,231, forward strand.
CTGGAGCCAGCAGTTGAGGGACGACAAGTGCATGCTTAATTTGCACGTCATTAAATCGGAAGCGCGCCGCGCGGGCCCGCGCACGCCACGCTTCCTGCCAGTCCGCCCCTGGCGGCGCGTCCAATTCCATCAACCAATTTTGGAATTAAGCAAATAACTTTAATAAAATTATCAAACTAGCGCAGCATTGTAATTCATTTTTCATCGACGCTAATTGTTGCGGTAATTGGCCGGAGAAGCTCACACGCTACTCAAACACTCGTTAGTGGACATTGTTAATTATATGGCGCTTTGCCCGGCCTTTTTGATCTCGTTTAGCCCAAGAGGCCGCCGACACTCCTTTCGCGTCAGAAGACGTCTCATTAAGCGTCCCGCGGCATAACTGCGGACGTTTGCTGCTAATCTCATTGTGCTGTTAACTGGCTAACCCACGGCGTACATGCATACATACATGTGAAATGGTTCTGTAACAATATGCATAGACTATTTCGTTTAATAATAAATTTAAATTTAGATAAACATAATTTGGCACTAACCCATTATGACGCACATTTTCTTTTTTTAGGTTTAATTAAGTAGGAATTTAGTCACTAGCATAACCTTATCTTAAACGGATCATTGTCATTGCCCACATCAATCCATTTTAGATGTAAGCCAGTACATGCCATTCTTGTCTATTTTGTGCTTTATGTATTCAGTTGAAGTTAACCACTCTTTCAACGTCGCTGACCGACTATCTATAAATTTGGACAAAAAGTAAACAAAGAAATGTATCGTGATTCTAGGACCTTGATTTACACAAAGAGGTCCGTGCGTAGTAAATAAAGACAGCCTATACATTTGAACGGAAAGCAAATAAAGACGGGTGACATGAAATTTAGCGTGACGGTGCTCTGAGCTTTTGATTTACATGAGGAGGTCCATTCATTCATGGACGCACATCGGGGCCGCTCTTGCTCTTTGCCGAATGGCCGGGCGGTCGCGGCTATCGGGCCGCTGCATTGCCGTACGCAAAAAGTGCGTCTACGACAGCCATTTGATTTGCTTCCGCCAAGCGGAGGTTTGATTGTAATCGCTCATTCATAATAGACGTAAGTATAAACCGCCAATAAAAAATTTGTAAAGCATAAACGGCCTATAAGAAATACGTATAACACACGTAAGCATTGGAAAGTTGCACATGCCCAAACACAGTAGCGGCAGCATTGTCCTTTCGGGAATTTTGCCTTTGCACTTGTTATCCCTTTTAAGATGATGCATATTTATTAACATAATTAATAGTTCCCTATCCGTTGTAAAAACAAACATTTTGTTACTGTTGTCAACATTAATCTAGGAAAATATTAAAAATTACTGCAAATAATCATAAAACGTAAAAATTACGGGAGAGCATTATGAACGAGCGCTAATTTAACTTTACGTATTACGTATTTCTTACAGACGACTTATGCTTACGTCCATTGTGAATGGGCGATAAATTAAATTGATCCAGGAAAGAAGCCGATCCAATTAAACATTTATACCTTCTCACCTTGCAAAAATTTGAGGGAAAGCAGGTGAAAAATTTGTCAGCCTAGGACGTCAAAAATATCTTTTGGCGGGCAACTCCTAGTCTTATATATATCTTATATATACCTCTAAATCTGTTTCCTTGTCTAGGTCTCCACTGTACTAATTTTTTCGTCAATCTGTCATCTTCGGACTTTGCCATGTAGTCTGTCTGTCGCCATTTTTGTTTTAATATTCCTTCCACTGCGTCTTCCACCTATGCTACTGGCCTTATTCACTTATTTGTTTTTCGATCTTTTTTAGATACTCCTATCGCTGATTTTTCCATAGCTCCCTGTGCTTTACTTAATTTTTTAATGCAGTTTTGTAAGTGCCCAAATTTCTAAGTTTTTTAATTTAAAGTCTATTTTATTCTTGAAAACTTCTTTTTAGTTACTAAACGCTGCCCAAGTTTAATTCTTTTTTATTGCACTTTTTTATGTAAAAGCAACCACATTATTTTAATTTGAAGGTATCCTTTCATTAAAAATCATTTTCAGCTGTTTGAAAAGTGATTTTCCACCTTCGTTCAACATTTCCGATAGTATTCCATCTTTTCTTGCTGCTTTGTTATTTTTCAAGGTTTTTATTTTTCTAAATTCACATTTGTAATTTTTCTATTACTGAACTTGTTCTGTTTGGTCAATTTTGAATAATATAGCTGTTTACAAGGTTTGTAGCATAATGCACCACATGGTCTAAATAGACTTTTATAGTTAATATCTAATAAAATAATTAGTTGGCATGTATTTTTGTATGGTGAACAATAAATAAATTTTATTTTAACGGAGTCCGTTATCCAAATTTTGATTATCCGAATAAGCAATTGTTCGTATTAATTTTGTTCACAGTTACCATATAAGAGTTTAAGAAAATAATAGTACACAACAGTTTATTTTAACCAAAAACTTGGTGTAAATATTTGTCTTTATTCTCCCCTTTGGTGAATGTTATTTCCCTTTGTAAAACAATTTGCTTTAAACAGTTTAAGTTATTTTGTTCGCTTAAGCAGGACTAGAAGATCTAACAAATTACAAGATCCTTCCGCATGCATCAAAACGCAATAAGTTGTCCCAGTAAACGATTTGAAGAAACAGATAATAACGATTGGATCAAATCAGGATTACCAAAAAAAGCAACTGACGAAGTTCATCAGCAAACCGCGGTCAATGTAATCTGTCGATAAAGTTGTTAAGTAATTAATAAACATTGCATATTTCGTCAAATAAGTTGAAAATAAATGTTCGATAAAAGAGAAAAAACAACTGGAAAAATAAAGAAAAAGTTTCTCCATCAAAGCTTTTGGCTCAATTTGTATAGTTTTAAAATCACAGAATGATAAGTTAATAACCAATTGAAGTATAAAACAGGTAGACAAAATACTTTACACATTTAAAGAACATTTTTCCAATGGATAAAAAGCTTTTAATTTTACTTAATAAAAGTAAATGTGATATCAAATAAAGCACAAAAATTTTAACAGCAGTTTTGTCATTTTGCCGTTTTGTACTTCTGTTAGCGGTCCGAACTCTGCTGTATGTTATTTCGGCCTTAAAAGAAATTTTAGCAATCGTTAATTGACGTTCATTCCCGTAAAAGCGGCAAACAATGCAAATATTGTCATCGGTCACGCTGATTCTTGGACGACGTTAGTGACCTTCATTTTCAACTCTTTTTCGTTCTCTCTAACACTATTTATACTATACGTGCACTTTATTTTTAACTGCTTCTCGTTCTCTCTAACACTATTTATATAATATGTGCACTTTAGTCTATATAAGAGTATGGCTTAAAATTGTGCTTTCATTTTTCTTAAAATATTGGACGGGTTTTCATCCTTTATCATGAGGAACTTAATAACAATTTTTTGCTTTGGACTAGAGGAAAATTACTTTACTAAGTGCTTTAAACAAGATTATGTAAACAATACTGCGATTTTAGAACGGGAAAGTCACTCATAGATCAAATAAACATATAAAAATTCTAGTTAACATTATTTTTATGAATTTTGGGAATGCTTTTAACTTTTTGATAAGAGAATATATATAAGAAATAGTTTTAAAAACCAGGCTTGTTCGAAAAAATAATTAATTATAAAATAAAAAGGGATATAATGGTTATCTGTACAAAGTCATTTACAATAGGGCGCTATCACAAAAAGTTCAGTCAAACATAGGAGTACGCCAGGGTTATATATGATTGTCTTTATTGTTCTTCATAGAACTAAAGTTCTTGCAAAATATAAGAAAGAATCCATGGGGCATGGGAGAAACCTTTAAAGATTTTGACTTTGTGGATGACATATGTCTCCTTTCACATAATGCCAAACACACCCAAAAGAAAATTAATGCGGTAAAAAAGTTTGGTTTAAAGATAAACATAAAGAAGGTAAAGGCAATGTGCATAAATGGGAAAGCACCAAGGCAACCAACTTTAAAAATGAAGGTAATAGAAATTGTTAATGAATTCACGAACTTGATGAGTATTGTGGTCGTGGAAAAAGGGGATGGACGAGATGACGGCTAGAATAAATAAATCAAGGAATGTGTTTATACAACTCTCTAGCTCTAGTATCTGGAAGACAAACATTGGAATTACAACTAAAATAAAGGTGTTCATTGCTGCAATTAAGAGAATGCAGTTACTTGGTTCCGAAACATAATTGGTCCTGAATATAATAAAATATAAGTTACAAACTTTTATAAATAGGGACCTTCAGTTAATTTTAAAAATTGTTGGCCAAACAAGATAACAAATAATGAGTTCTGAGAAATAACGAGACAAAGTGATGTGAACAAGGAAATCAAAAGAAGTAAGTAAAAAAAAGAAAAAGCGGAACATGTATGAGAGCTCTCGAATAGAATTCGCAAGGGGGACAACAGAGAGGCCATCCAAAAGAAATGTGAACTCTAACGTAACTTGGATTGCTGGCACCAGGTAAGAAAGGATAGAAAAATATATAAATTTCTGCAAAGGAATAGTGGGCAATTCTACTACTCTTCTTTTTAACCGGCAATATTTTGTTCAGATGATTGATCAACTTCGTCGTCATGTATTAGACCGAGGTGATTCCTTCTGCTTGCGCTTCTCTGACAAAATGCCATTGAATATTGATGTTTGGTCCTTCTGTGGAACTCCGCTTCTTCGATGCATGTGGACACAAATTTAACTTCTGTAATCCAGTTCTGTAAATCAATTTCTAAAGTCCAGACTACGGCACCGTTCAAAGAAAAACACAAAACCACTAGTTGACCGTCGCGTGTTTCTACACCGTACATAGTCTGCATTGCAATAACCGATCAATTTTAGACCATTTCTTCTTCTTGTTTCCCTGCGAGCGTCAGAATTTAGACCCTTTCAAATATTTTAATACTCGCTTCACTTCACGCGAATTTGCCGGTTTCTACATAACAACTGATCAGCCTATTTTGCATTTTGAAGTTATTTTAATTTTTTCAATTCTAAATTAATTAACGCACACAATATTCTAACTATCAGTTTATTGTTTACAATAAACAGAACAGTATAATTCAACATTTAGCATCTGCGTGCGTAAATCCACATATCAGATATAAATAAAACTTTTGGTTCCACTGTCTCGATGTTTCCTTCAGACCATAGATAAACTTTTTTAATTTGCAAACGCGCACATGATTAACCAATTCTTTGCGTTGTTACACATATATCTCTGTTTGACGTGTCACGAATGCTAATACTGTTCGGACTGAATTGTATTTGACCACCGCTAAATTTTTTTTTCATAATCAATACCTTTCCCTGAGTAAATTCGCGCACCAATTTAACTATGAAGCGTCAATTGATCCATCTGTTTTCATTTTCAGTTTAAACAATTTTTGACTGTTTCTTGGAATTCTTTGCTTGCGCCTTTATTGTTATCCCATTTATAATACAAGGGTTTGTTAATGCGCGTGCTGAACGGATTTAATTCCTTTTACGAATAATGCTTGTGTGACGAGTAACCGAAAAACAGATGTATGATTAGAATTGTGTTCCATTTGAGTCTTTTTTGTTCTGATAATATCTTAATGAAGGTTGGATACAATTCTATATCTCCGCTGACATTAACTTCCAATTTTCTTTTAGAATTCTGTTCAGTGTATAGGTCGCACAGTTGATGACTTTTGTTCAGAACTCCTTTGAAAGACCGCACGCGCGTATACAGGTTCTTGCTATTTCTGCCCTTTTGTTGTAGAGTTTGATTTACAATGCACGCGTTTTTGAGAACCTTGCACAGATTTCTATTCACATATGTGAGGTAATTGTTATTTTGAGCAGACGAAGTTTTTGTTCAGATTTAATTTCTGATTTAACCATTTAATTTTTTACTCAAGCGGTCACATCTTAAATCTTCATTCTCAAGAATTATAATATTAGGTGTTTACTATAGTCGTCTTTAAATGTGGTAAAATATTGTGATCCTGCTGGTAATGACCTTCTTTGGTTTATACAAGTCTAAGTGCACAAGCTTTCTGGCTGTAGTTAACTTCTGTTACCACGACTTAAATTTGCGAAGCGCGTGATTTCCCAACTGAGAGTCTTCATATTTCATTTCATAGATCTTCGGTTATTTGACAACGCTGGTAACAGTCCCTATTAAAATGTAACATAGTCTTCTATGCTATAGCATCGCATTACCATTGCACGCGACGCCAGTGTTACTTTTAATACGCCCCTTATCGCATACATCTTCAGTTGGTCATCGCGTTTTAGGTCAATTTTCTTCTTTGTTGTGGGGGCTGCACGACCATAATTTCATGCAGACTCCACTGAAACAGAATTATGTTTATTTGCGCTATATAGAAAACGTCCATCATAGTCAATTATATAATGCCAGTCGGTAGCCTAAGCTATATTTGTACTATTCAGGCACAGGTGTAAAGATTTTAAAGAAATTATTTATGCCTGTCATATGTGTCGACTAACTACTGATCAGTGTTGACTTGACAACCATCTATACGTTACTTTTGTCTTCATATTGTGATTCACTTCCAGTGATATCAAATTTATTTTTTGTTTTTTGACACTTTGCACATACTGTATGTGTCTGACTTCATCGCAATTAAAACATTTGATTTTATTGTTAAGTTTCTTTTTATTTTTGAGCGCGAGACTCTTCTTTATCTTTAGAACTACCAACGCATATGTTGCACTGTTCACACTAACATTAAATCTGAATTCATGTTTTGTTAAGCTAGCGGCAAGTTTCAGCGTGGTATATTCTTTTTCTAGCTTTTTATTCCTTGCCGGTAATAATGTCGCGTACTTGAGTGGCAAACAGCCAAGCACACTAATTACTACTTCCTCTTCTTGACGCTGGAGAACTTTATTTGCGTGGCCAGATCTTTTACTCCAGCTATAAATGCATTCATTGTTTCGCTCAGTGTATATTATATACTATAAAACTTCTGTAACAGCATAGTTCGAAGATTCCCATCAATCACTTTCAAACATCGAGAGAGATCTAATATCCAATGAGACCACTGGCGTCTTTACTAGGTATTATAATTGGTCTAACTATTTGTGGGACTCTTTGACCATGTGGTCCATAACACGTGCGCGAAGATAAGCCAACATAAAAAATTTCTATGTTTCACCGGTTTGACCACTAAAACGGGTTGCTTTCTACTTCTTTTGAGTCTATGATTACACTTTTCAATTGCTGTCGCTCTTCACTTCTTATTTAGATTTCTTCTATGGCTTTTTCAGCAACAACACTCTGCTACTATACAACTGTAGAAAAAACGCTAGGGTAATTATTAAGATGTTTGATAATCATTACGGTTTATTAATGATAAAGGATTGTCCGTCAAAAGGTATTTTTGGCGTCCTAGGCTGACATCTAAATTGCATAACCTAACTTTAGTATTGTCGACATTTTGGCTTTGTTTTTACAACGGATAGGAAACTATTAATTAGTTAGTATAACTCGCACCCCGTTTCTTCAAGATGAATCTAAAAAGCCCTTAATCATTAAATCGCTCGCTTCTTCGACTTACAGCGTGTGTTTTTCCTTGTCGCTTTAATTAATGATTATCATAGAATGCTTTCAATGACTATGGGTTATATAAAGAGTCTTTCATTAAGCGCTTCTTATATTTCAATTTAAATAAAACAAAGTGTGTGTGAGATATCAACGAAATTTTTTATTCGTTTGAAAGGCCTATCGATGCCATTATGTATGGAATATAACATCGTGCAAATATCCGGCGCGGCGTCGCTGGGTGGTGCGCATCCAAAATGTCCAATTTTTCAAGAATCTGACGCATCAATCAGGCTGAATTTGACCGATGGCATGGGTTATGTTGGCTTTGAGGACCGCTGTAGTTTGTGGCTTATTCGCATAGACCTGCGACTTAAGAAAACCCCACAAGAAAAAGTCTAACGGGGTCAAATCGCACGATCTCGGTGGCCAGTTCACATCACCTCCACGTGAGATGACCATGCCCTCAAATCGCTCGCGCAGAATGTCCAATGTGGCCTGAGCTGTGTGGCACGTAGCGCCATCCTGTTGAAACCACATGTAGTTGGTGTCCATATCATTCAATTCAGGCCAAAAGAAGTTGGTAATCATCGACCTAGAGCGCTCGCCTTTGACGGTGATGGCCTGGCCAACGTCGTTCTCAAAAAAATATGAACCGATGACGCCGCCAACCCAAAATCCACACCAAACAATGACTTTTTCGGGATGGATTGGACGCTCTTGGATCTCATGTGGATTGGAATCGTCCCAAATTCGACAATTTTGTTTGTTGACGTACCCATTCATCCAGAAATCGGCCTCATAACTGAAGATGATTTTTCGATGAAAATTAGGGTCAGTTTTCAACTGCTCCAGGGCCCATTCAGCTAACACACGTCGTTGTTTATGGTCGTATACCTTCAACTCCTGGGTCAGTTGAATTTTTTACGGGTGCAGGCCTAAGTCACGACGCAAAATTCACCAAGTTGTGGTCTGCGAATGGCCGAGTTCTTGTGAGCGACGCGAAATCGACTGCCTCAGATTCTCCTGCACACTCTCACGGACAGCGGCGATGTTTTCCGTAGATCTTGCGTTTCGTTGTACGGGCGTTGGTTGATTGTTTACTGAACCAGTGGACTCAAATTTATCCACCTCACTGCGAATAATCCTCTCGGTAGAGCGATTATAGCGACCGTAAAATGGGCGAAGCGCGCGGAACGTTGCCCGAACAGAACACCCATTTTGATAAAACAATTTTATCATTTGCACGTATTGTTGAACGCTATATCCGTTCACGGTGATTTGGTAAAACAGACTGAATAAATGACAGCCAATTCGACAGATGTAGCTTCAACAATATGGTCGCTATCAACTATGAAAGTTCGGAAGTCCCTATTGGAAAACCCTTTACATTTGTCACATTTTAGACGATTGACTTTACACTGGCGAACGGAAATGAAAAGTTATACAACAATTAATGATTAGTTTAATTTATTACTACTAGTATATATAGAAAAACTAGATATTGGATTGTCCAAAAATTTTCAAACGTTTCAGTTTTTTCATAAATGTATTAAATAATTTTGACCAAAAACAACTTATAACAACTAATTGGAATATTCTCTGTCAACACTGATCACTTCTTCCCACTTTTTCGGCAGCTTCATAATCCCGTGATGGTAGAAATCGGCCTTTTTTCGAACCACAAAATTTTTCATGCGATTCTTTCATTTCACCAATGTTTTCAAAACGCTTGCCTTTCAAAAAGTGATGCAAAAAACGGAACAAATAAAAGTCTGATGACGCCAAATCAGGAGAGTAAGCCGAATGATCAACGCGATCCCAACCAAGTTCGATGATCTTTGAAAAGCAGCTCGGTCTCGACGACGGCGATCCAAACTTCGATTCAACGCATCTAACTAATGGCAGTAGACTTCCAAGTTGACAGTTTGTCCTGGCTCCAACAATTCCCAATACTCAATGCCAGGAACCGACCAAAACACACACAACATTGCCTTTTTGTGCCAAAAGTCCTTCTTCGGTGTCGCAGTTGTTGTTTCGCCCGGTGAACGCCATTTCTCATCTCCCGTAACCAATCGATTGGTCAAGAACGGAGTTTTAATTTTGACGATCTAACAAAGTTTGACTGGCATTCACCCGTTTCGTCTTTTGAGAAGCAGACAACTCATGTGGAACCCAACGCGTCTTCTTTTAGACCTTACGAACTCGTGGAACATATTGTCAATAATCTGAGAGCTGGATTCGAAATCATCGGCCAGCATTCGGCATGCCAATAACGGAGTCTCTTCAGTGGCTTCAAGAACGGCTTGATGATCAACTTCTTTTGGACGTCCAGCTCCTTTTTTGTGGTCCAAGCCTTCATTGCCGGCTTTGAACTTTACGAAATGCGTTCGAACCGTCGACTCTTTAACCGTACGTTCGCCCTATGCTTTATTGATTCGGCGAGCGGTTTCAGCAGCATTTGGTTTTGAACTCATTGTACTCGTGTAGTGTTAACAATATTTTTTGCTCACGCGTAAGCTCCATACTGAAACAAATATACAAGTATAATATATCAAAATGCAAAAATATGAAAAAAGTAAAACACTTAAAAATTTTTGGACAACATAATATATTCGTGCTGGAAAAGTAAATCTATTTAATATCCTAATTGAATCTTTAACATTTGTCTAATTATTAATAACATACCGAAGCTCGTCATTGAAGGAGAACTTTTTACCGTTCACTGCAAAGTGTAGCAACGGTATGGAGATTAACTTGTGATCGTGCATTGTCATGTTAAATCAACGTATCACAACTGTATTTCCAGTAGCATGGTTGCTAAACATGTCAGCGGAACCGCTTTAACAACCTACAGCACCGTTCACTATTAATGCTTTAATGAGAGGTCAACCATCTATCAGCAGATCTCAAAAAACAATCACCATCTATTTTGAAATAAGCAAATCAGATTTTATAAAAAGAATACTTTTAATTAAGTAGAACTTTAAAATTATAGTAAATTCTAATCTATTTTCGGCCAAGTTATTGACTAGCCTCTATATTTTACCCGGAAAAACTTTCATTTGTGTTACTAGATTTAGATTTAAAATTCAAAAGCACTTTTAATCTGTATTATAATAATTCGAAGGATTATTGTATTTTTTGCTTGTCTTTAATTTATGAAAAAGTCTAAATATAAAAAGGCATTACTACTCCACATAATGAATTAATTAATTTTAAAAACAAAATTTTGCAATTTGGAAATTGTTTAGCAATTCTTCCAGCGTAAGCAGATTAAGTTAAGTGGCTTTACTAATAATGAACCTATATTTAGGTTGTTTGAAGATGAGTTGATTATAACCTTAAAATTCTATAGAATACAGAGCCTTCCTGTTATAAATCTGATTTTGTTCCTTACAAGTTACAGATTATAATTCAAAGCACCAAATTCTTGGTATAAAGATTCTAGAGTAGTTTAAGGCTAGTATATATGCACCATAGTGCATTCAAATGACTTGAAAAGGTTAAATTTGATGCATAATCTTTGAGCACTAAATTTGCTTTGGTTGTTTCAGGCAGAGCTTTCGAACATTATGCTTTCCGAATTGCTCCGCCATTGTTTCAAATTTTGTCTTCTCTTTTACATATTTCCTTTATAGCTTCAATTATCTTGAAGTTCCATTTCTTATGGTAAAAGTATATGCTACAAAAAATTTCATGAGCTAGAATTATTAATTAAACTTATAAATAAAACAATTTTATTTACTTAGAAAACTAATTACAATATTTATTATATAGGAAGTTTGTAATCTTATTAATTAACTCTACATATACTTTATTTTTACCTGAATGCATATTCGTTCCTTTTCTCTTTTTACTGTCTGTTATTATTGTACTCCAAAATCTCCTATTATCCATTTTGTATTGTTCATTAAGTTTTTTCCCAAATCCTTTTTTGCTTCTCTAACTGCGTTTTTAACTATCTTATTTTTTCTACATAATTTAATCTTGATATTCATCTTTCTTCTGCTGTAACATATTCCATACTCCTTTCTTCTCCTTCACTTTATTTTTAATATTTGAGTTCCACCAGCCCGTATTCTTGCTCCTTTTTTTTCAAATTTTTATTTTCATCGTTCTCTGCCTTGTTCTGAACTCGAATTTCTTTGGTACTTCCAATACTACTTAAATACGAACGTACGGTGACGCTTAAACTTGATACAATATGTGGCATATTCTAAAACATTCCTAGTATCTTTGTATACTTTCTCAACATTCTGTAAGATTGGCCAACTTTACTCGCAGCTTTATCGATCCTTATTTTCTTCAGCTCTTTTATAATAATATACGTAATTCTTCATATAATTCCCATATTTTGAAAAGACTTTACAGTACTATGTTTTCAATGGGTTTTTGATGATATGTACTTTCATTAAACTTTAAAAACCTGACAAATTCTCAGAATAACCCGTATCTTCTTAGTCTTGACGACATTTAACCTTTTTTCTTTCTCCTTTGGAATATTTTTGTATGCTTTTATTTGTGTGAAAACACCAGGTATTATCAATTTATGTGAATTAATGTTGTTGTTTTTACGTTTATACTTATTATTTTATAATTGGTGCTTTTTATTATATATTAATTTGCTTTTAGTTTGTTTTTTTTATACATTTTTATTTAGTTTAACGTGTTTTTCTTTTAAGACATTATTTTCATAATATATGTTTTTACTTAAATAATGGTATATTTTTTTGTTTGTAACTTAAAATTATCATCCAGAGAATTTTAAATATCTTACGATTCCATTTTTGGTTTTCTGTTTTAAATGCGTCTGTTCGTGGTTTAATTTAGTTTCAAATTCTATTTTGTTGCCTCACTTTGATATTTTAGTTAATGATAGTGATCTTAATATATCCACTTACTCTTCTTTAGGATGATAGTCCTTTGCGCTGTATTTTAAGTTTTCTCTATTGTCTTTCTAATGTTTTTCTTTCTTATTGAATTAACTGCCATTGCTTGGCAGGATTTCTATGGCTTTCAAATAATTTTGAATTATATTAGACCATTGCTTATATATGCTAATAGGTGTATAAATAAGTTCTCAGCTTTAGATTTCACAGGACGCGGTTTTAAAGCAATGACATTTGATCTTTCGAAACATCATGCGATTTGGCGTTTGATGCACATAACTTCAATAATCAGCTGTGTTCACGATGGCAATCACAAAAGAGCATATTAGATTTTCTATCCACTTCGCGTTTTATCTTAAGAAAAATGCTGCTGAAGCCACCGAAATGATTTGTGCTGCATATGGTGAGAATGCTGTAAGTCATGCAACGTGCAAAATTTAGTACCAAAGATTTCGCGGAAAAGAGTTTAGTCTTGAAGATCAACCACGCGCTGGGCGCCCTCAAACATTTGACACGGATGAGCTGCAGACGCGTTAGGCTGGGAACTTCTCCCACATACGGCGTATAGCCCAGACATGGGCCCTTCCGATTATCATTTATTCCGGTCGTTACAGCATCACTTGGCTGATACGCACTTCAAAACAGAAGAAGTCCGAAAATGCATCGTCTCAAAGCTGGTGAGATTCTATCACCAGGGAATTCGCAAGCTACCCGAACGATGGCAAAAGGTCATCGATGCCAACGGAGAATACTTTGATACTTTAGCTTTTTTTGTTTGTTTTTAAATAAAACTTTAATTTTGCAGAAAAAAGCTGAGAACTTATTTATACACCTATTATTATTACTTTAAGTAAGTGCTTTTCTTTTTTGTTTTTTTAGTATCCTTAATAGATTTAACTTAAACCCTCTTTAATCGAAAATAATTGTTGCTAGTTTATTTTGAAGAATGTATAGCTTTCTTTTTCGTAATTAAGACATGTATTGCAATAATAATGGTACAGCTTTAACGCTCCGCGTGGGAGTATATCCGGCAAACTGAAAGATTAAGGCTCTCATATGTTTGCTCTCTCTGCCCAGTCGTCGAGCAACATCTCTGGTGCGGGGCGATGTGGCAAGCACCGCGCCTTAGACGACCGCCATTATTACTCCTTGTTCGAGTGAACGCAGGTACTCAATTATTTTTAGTGACTCAATAGGAAACCCGCCAGGCACCAGAGCACCGGGAATTGAACCCGGGTCCGTCCACATCGCAGCCCGCACGTTAACCACTGGTGTATTCTGGCGGTTGTGTTGCAATAATATATATGTTTAAATGTCCTTAGAATGAGAACCATCTCGCATATAACTCTTTAAAAATATTGGCGTCAACTTGACTTTGTACATAAAGAGTTAAGAAAAGATACTTACGAACTAACCGAAGCTCAATCCGACAAGGGAATCGAAATTTGTTGCCAACCCTTTTCAATATTAATCGTGATCATTCCAAAGTCTAAGTTTTCAAAGCCAACATCCGTCACCAGTTGCTCAACAGAATCATTCAGGTAAGAAAATCATAACCTCGGTTTGGTGGGATGTTTACGGTATGGTGTATTTGGAATTGGTTTCAAACAGAAAAACCATAAATGGCGAGCTATACAACGAGCAACTGAGCAAATCTTAAGGCGTAAGTATCCCACAAACCGCAAACGAGCTCTTTTTTAACCAAATAATGCGCCCACTCATCGGGCGACAAAGATCCTAAACAACATTTCTGAACTAGATGAAGTTGAAATCTTGCCGCATCCAAATTATAGTCCCATTCTTGTAGCGTTCTTATCTACCGCGCACTTTTTGACTTGTTGCCTTTTTAAGTGGTTTGATCTAGTTTATGAAACATGCTAAAAAATTTTATTTCAGAGACGACAGACTGTGTTAGTTATTTCAGTGAAAAATGCTCACAATGATATATTGGTTCAAAACAAAAAACCGTGCAATTCTAAGCTATAAATTTACATAAGATTTTGAGTGTTGATCAGTGTTTGGAGAAAATGGCTTCTGTGTTAAGAAATAATTGCCTTTATCGAACGATCATTAGGTAATAACGGAAGTTACATTAAGAAAATATAGTCTAAAAGAGTCTCTGAGATCCTCATCCGACATAAAAACTCTAATTCTTGCTGTTACAAAAAAAAATCGTTACTGCCAGGAAGACATTGAAACCCACAGCTATGTGAGTATTTAAACGTATCATTTTGCACGACCACTTTCTTGCAAAAACAAACAAATAGTACCATTCCCTTCATGGTGTTTCAAAATGCCTAATAAATTATGATAAGTGTGCATAGATGCCTAAAAATGTTGCTCAAAGACTGATTTTGAGGAATGCGGTAATGTATAGAATGTATTCGAAGGTATTTTAGAAAATTTAAATATTTAAACATGTATTGCAAAAATTTTTTAGTGACCTGTGTAGTTACATAACTTTGTTGATGTTAAAACTATAATTGCGAGGGTTGAAAAATAATCTTTAGGATTTTATACAGAATCTCTTTTACTACATTTAATACATTTTCTATAATGCAGTTACACGTATTAAGATAAATTATACCTTATACAGGGTAGGACAAACCGTCCTCTCTAATTTCAAAGAAAAGTTATAAAGATAAGGGTAGTAAGTAGACAAAGTGATTTTGTTTCAGTTTTGCCTGGAAGGGCCTTTAGTAACCAGCATGTCATGTACGAACAAACAGAGAACTTTTTCTATAAAAGTGTACATTTAGAACAAGGACTGTTTTGGTCGCACTACATACTTTTTAGGCGCGCTTTTGACTTGTTTCTCGAGTTTTAAAAGAAACTCAATTTTATTACAAATGGGAAAAGGAAGACCTCAGAATGCGCGAATACCGAAAAACATGTTGTAATAAGATTTTCTATTTGCAGTCTCTGAGACGATCTGCTTGCAAACATGGCGTTTGTTTTTATCTATACAAAAGGATATTTATAAGACCCTTAATTTCTCAATGCAGTGGCGTCTCTTAACTATCCCACGTATTGCATCTTGCCGTATGTGACTTTTTCCTATGAGAATACTTCAAGGCTGACGCTTACAAACTTCACTCTAAGTTCTTCCAAGCTCCACAAAATGCAAAACGTTAGAAATTAGACGTGTTTCTTAACACTTGTTGGGTAGAGTAATAAAGAACTTAGAATATGATTTGAAAAGTGCATCGAAAATGAAAGACACCACTTGGCTGAGGTCCTCTATAAACACATTTAAATAAAACTTTTACTTAACTTGTAAAAATAAATGTTGTACACCTACCATGCGTTTTGTATGTGTTTATCTTGAAGAAGGAGGAGAAAATTTTGCCCCACCGTATACTTTAATGACCACTTCTTCCAAAGAAGTTTTCAGTTACCAGTTCTTAGTACAAATTTTTTATAAATCCATAACAAATATTTGCAATTAACTGTAGAAGTCGTATTTACATATTTCGCTTAGTTTTCATGCTCTTCTATTACTTTTAGTACTGCTTCTTTACAGCAAATTATAATATTCTCTTCATATTCTTTGTTTATTATTTTACTTTTTAATGTATTTATCTCTATCTCTTTTGCTTCTTTTTATTGTGTCCACACGTTTATCGCCTCTTGTAATTTTTGTTGAGAGTCTGTTACTATGAGGATGTCAACTGCAGATATCAGTGCTTGTATGTATATCGGTGCTAGATTCCTGTTCCCGACTATGGTCTTTCTTGTACGTTGTTTATATCTTTGTATAACGCTGTTCATCAGTAAATTAAATAGCAGGGGACCCAGACTATCGTCCTGCTTTACACCCAATTGCACGTAAAATATTTCTAAATTCTTCGCCTATTCGTAACCTCCCACATACTTCTTTGTATAATTTTTAATGACTGTTTTAAGATTTAATGTGACTTTTAATTCATCTAGGGCTGTCCAAAGTTGTTTTCTTGGGACTGTATCGAAAGCAGCTTTGAGATCTATAAGAGCTAGATACAATTTTCCGTTGCGTTCTCTTGTTTTTTCGATTACATTTCGTACTGTGAAGATGTGGTCCTGAGTTTGTCGGTTTGGTCTGAAGGCTGCTTGCTTTTCTTGAAATTTTCCTTCTATTTCCCATCTCAGTCTTTTTTCCAGTGCTCTAAAATATATTTTGAGTATTATAGAGGACAGGCATTAACTCTATAGTTTTCGCATAATATGGTGCTTCTCTTTTTGTGTATTGGGTTAATTATGTTCATTTTCCGATCCTGTGGTATTTGTCTTCTCTTGCAGGCTAGCTGGCAAAGTTTTTATATCTAACTCTTCACTTTTTGCCTCATTTAACCATTTCGGGGCTTATTCTGTCTTCCCCACTTGCTTTGCCAGTCTTCATATTTTTGAAGGCTTTGGTTGTTTTTCTCGTGATAATAGAATTTTTATTAATACCTTCCTCATATTTTCCATATTTTTACCTCTTCTTGTTAATTACATTGCTTTCTTTTTTGTTATTTAAATTTATTCTTATATCTACTATGCTCTCTAGGTCTGCAGTATTTCTATCGTTTTTGTTGCTAGAGTGTTGTCTTCTTTCTGAACGTTTCTAGCTTTCTTTCCATATCGGTCTCTTAGCCTTCTGATGATTCTACAGAAGTGTTTTCTAATTTCCTGGAATTTGGTTTTAATATCATTTTCGAATCTTTTATTCGCCTGTTCTACTGTTTCGTTTGTTTCTTTTTTGGTTTATCATTTTTATTCCTTGTGTATTCCTTCCAGGCTATTTTCTTTTCTTTAATTTTTGCTTGATTTCTTTGTTCCATCCAGCCGTTTTTCTTCTACGTGTGTCTATTCTTTGTTTACCACAAATTTCTTCTGTTGCTTTGCATATGTTCTCCTTAAAACAGTTTCATGTTCTTGTGATATCCCAATCATTGCAGCCATTTTCATCTTGTTCCTCAACTTTTGACAATATCTTCCGTATGTTTGTTATGTATGCTATAAGCAGTTGGTTGTCGATGCAGAAATTGATTATTCTCTGTCCGTTTCTATTTAGGGTCTCTTCTCCACCGTATCTCCCATGTTCCATGGCCTCTATTTACATCGTCGCCTGTTCTTGCGTTCTTCGATAACATATAACATTCCACCATCATCTCTTGCTTTATCTACTTTATTTTGCAATGTTTGCTGCATCTTCAGTGGATGCATATGTCTGTATAACATTTACCTTATTTTCGAGTTGAAGCTGAATGGTTACTATTCTATTGTTGACTGTTTTTCACTTTCTTACTTTATTGTTAAGGTCTTCTAATACTATTTTTACCTTCTGTTATGGTTGAGTATTTTAATATGCGGTGTCTGTCTAGTGGTTTCTCTCCCTTACCTTTTACTCTGGTTTTAATTAGTCCGTAAATATTCAGCTTGTATTTCTGCATGTCTGCGGTTAGTTCTGCTTTTTTACCTGTTATTGTCTTAATGTTCTATGTAGCCAGTCTCTTATACCGATTTCTCGCCGGTCGTCGTCCAGTGTTCCGTTTTGGTCCAAGTCTTCCTAAATTACTTTGAACCATCTTACCCGTATGAATGGTTAGCCGGCGACAAGCTCTATTTAACCTCTAGGTACAAGAGACCGGTTTACACCCACCAGCAATGGCTCACCAGAGCCTCGTCAGTTTCTAGCAGGGTGCACCACGTGGAGGTTGACTTTGGGTTGGGTAAATGTTCAGGCGCCATCACCCCTTACACCCCCATATTGTTTTACAAGGTTTGATATTTAAAAAAAAAAAAAATTCTTTAGTTTGGGAATAAAGCCATTTTGTAACAGAATCTTGTACGAAACCCAGATTTGATCGGAGGTCACCATTCTGTTTGTAAATTGTTCTAAGTTTAAAAAGAATAAATTAAAACATCAACTATTTTGAGCTCGGTGTTCTTAAAAGTATATTTAGAAGATATGTAACTTTCAGTTATGTAAAGACACGTAAAATTTACATTAAATACATTATTTTAATGGGAAAAACTCTGAACATATAAAAGTATTGATAAAAATTTTATTATATTTTGGTTTTATTATACTTAAGTTTGTCAATGTCTAATAGTTATCAGTTTAACAAAATATTGTTGTAGTAATGTAATCTTCCATTATTACATCTAAATGGAGTTTTTCTTCAGACCTACACAATATTTAAAAAGCAGTTTAAATTTCGACCGATTTGTAAAAAATCCTATACCAAAGTTAGACAGTTCTCGCGCCAAATTGCGCAATATGGCGGGAATAAATAATATCTATTATCATAGAGGTCATTAATCACGCCACACGTCACAGTGCTCTGTAATTTTGGGAGCTCGGGATTTCAGCATATTAAAGTGGGACCAAGTAGCGCGGGCCATCAGGGCCGGCAATTATTACCGAATTTGTGATCTTCGAAAATTTAGAAATGCTAAGCTCTCGCGGCGGCGCCAAATCACTCTTACCTGTGCTGGCCCACGTTCTGGTTTCAGTTCGCCCCGGCCGCCTGGGCTCGCGGCCCCCGCAACCGCGGCTCAGGGGGCTCGGAAAACATTTCGTGGTAGCCGGAGCGTCCGGGGCGCATCAATCAAGGCGGAGGGTATAGTTAAGGTGACAGGTGAAAATTTCGGATTAGAATATGGTCTGCCGGGTGCCCAGCGTCTGCAAACTTGCCATTATGGGTCGCTCCAGCTTCTAATTTAATTTGATTTGATTTAGAACATTTTTTATTATTTATGTATTTACAAACCTTATAATATATTACGAGGGTTTTCCTAACCTTGGAGATAAATTTTATTACTTCCAGTAAAAAGTTTTCCATAAGTGCAATGTAGCTTTAAATAGTTGCAGGTGTTACTTAATGGTTAGTTATGTGACATTTGTATTCAATAGAACTTGGCAAGTTATTGTGGATAAATACACGCTTGTTGTCAATACTCTTATTTAATTTAAAAAACATTTATGCTATTCTTACATTTATGGTCAACATATATAGCAGAACTCAAATTTTGTTGTGTAGCCAGTGATTAATTTGTTAGTTATGGTATTTTAACATGTATACGTAGGGCAAGAAGATAAATATTTAAACCTTCTTACATTTGAAATATTATTTTATTTTTTTTTTATTATTAAAGACAGATAATAGAAGCAAAAAATTATTTAAAATTATCACCCTTTACTTCTTCGCACAATTTTAATCTATTTGACCAATTATTTATTATATCGATCGGAAAATTGGTTAGTGAACGTTTAAGGATTAAATACTCGGAAGCCTTTTGGAGCAAGCCATGACTTGGATGTCTTTTGGACATGTTCTTTAAAATTAATCCTAACTTATAATTCAAGGAGTTAAGATCGAAGCTTGTAACACTGCCTTCCAACCACATTCGAGTAGTATTGGAGCAGAATTTTGATGAAAGCTTCACCAATAATTTTCAAATATTGCCACTGGTGTTATGCAATATTTTAAATGTATTTGACCATCTGCGACGCTTTTCGGAAGCTCTTGATCTATATCCCACTATTCTTTTATCACACTCGTTCAAATGTTCCTTTATAGTAAAAATATTTTTGTCTATAAAAAGAATATGAAATATTTCTGATGTACGTACCACTGTGGTAGTCTTTTTGATTTTTCAAAACGGTTTTTTCCTTATAAGTTTCTCAGCAAGTGTTCTATGAGTCTACGACATGCCCCTAATCCTAAGTCACTATTGGTTAGATAAAACATATATGGTAACGGTATTTTTAGTTCTCTTGACATGCCGGAGTTCAAATGGTACATAACCCATCGGACTTTTACTTGACATTTACACATTGTTTTCCTAGTGCTACTTTTAACGAAGGTTAGGAATCATAAATGTAACTTATCCTTTGGTAGTGTTATGCTTTTACCATACTAAACTCACAGATGTTTTAACCAAAATGTTTTTACTTGTCCAACTTCTTCGATGTTTTCTTGTATGATTACTAGCAAAATCCTGTATATTTCCTGTTATAATAATGTCTAAAGTACTAAAGTTCTTTTTTTTTAATTGTTGAAATTACTTCCCTTTTCTTTACCATACGCAATAGTACTGTTTTGTTGTGCATTCTCAACCTATAAGATTAATCTCCTGAAGTACACCCTCATTTCAAACGATTCTAGTTTTTGGATAGTTGCATTTGTGAGCGGCTAGCATTCGGAACCACATAAAAAAAATTGAGAATGTGTGGTTATGATTTTGTTTTGCACACATCAAATTTTAGTTTTCTTGGTGTGTATTGCATATCGTTCGTTTGCACGACTTGTCTAATAAACGTTGCGTGTTGCATATTTTATCGTCTGCCTAGCATATATTGTTAACGTATTCTCCACAAGTCAAAATTACACAGTTTATTAAGAATGTTTTTAAAATATATTTAATGTAAACATTAAACAAGACAGGAGATAATATACACTCTTGGTGGACCCCTGTAAATAATTAAATTTCTTCGGATATTTCATTTGCAAGTATTACAGCATTTTTACGAGTTTACTTTTTAGCACATATGAAACAAGAGTTAGTTCGACACAAAAACCAAACTTTAATAAATTTCCTTCAACTGTCTTTTGAGGTAAAAACTGAGCAGGAAGTACCAACCGAAGTATGCTTTTGGTCCAACAAGTGTTAGCTAGAGGAACACTTGGGTACTAGTTGTCAAGCGTAATATTATGCCTCGTATCTTTGATTGGATCGGCAAATTGTTTCACGTTGCTTATTCTGTCGTTTGGTTTTTTATATGGACCATCTGGTTGAGAACTTGTATATTTCAAAAGTTTGCAAATAAGGTGTTTTGGCGTCAACTATAGCATGAAGTTTAATCTCATATGTATTCGGTTTGCTTGGCATGCAGACTAAACCAGGGAATCTGCCTTCAAATGCTGGAAGTTGTTCATCTATAGTTACATATTCCGACACTATGCAATGCTTTTTGAAGGAATCGCCAACCAGATCACAAAGTTTTCGAATAGGTGTCAATTTATCAAACTGTAATCTATGTTTTCTAGACGGTGTATCGTCGACTCGCAGACAACGAATAATAAAGAAAACGGCGAGAAGACATCATATTAGAAAAAAATTCTATTCCAGTTCCGTCTGTAGCCCATAGGTCAGGAAAGTTGAAATGTAAAGATCTACGGGCACCCAGCATCATTAGTAAACCAAAAAATGCTTGTAATTCTTCAATGGTCGTTTCTTTTGAGTTACGCTGTCTATGGAAAGGTGCTCATATATTTGGAATATATTGGTTTGTATATCTTAGAAACAAATCTATTTTATTCTTACCAAAAAATAATTGAACACAATCAGTTTTACTCTTAGGACTTCAAACTTCTCCTTTTGGCTCAGGTAAATGTAAAACAATATTGTAAGCTCTTTGCCTTATTATTTGGTTTGAGGCATTTTTGGACCATTTTGTTTTCTTGTCCTTATCAAAATAGTATTCTCAAGTCAGTGGCACTAATTTATTTTTGTTTCTTCTCCACTCTGCTCAGAATCATGATCTTCTTGACCAATACACACTTCTTTCACGCCCAACTCGTCGTCACTTTTGTCAAAAGGATTCACTACATTTTTGTTGAGAATAGAATTTATTTCCTCTTGAGTCAAGTGATGACGGCTACCCATTGTGATGTTGTACCTGTAAAGATCAATAAAATAATAATCAAAAGGGAAATAATAAAGAAATTATGAAAAAAATATTATGGTCACCAGTAATTTACTACACCATTAGTCGCGCGGGGTTTGTTGGACAGCAAGCACCTCCGCGTAACGCGTGCGATTGAAGCTGCGACTAGCGGAGCACTGAAGAGGAAAGAGCTGGTAAGCTAGGAAGATACAGTCGCTTACGCCGAATATTTGTCGAATTGTGACAAAAACAAAGTTGCTTGGGGTCCAATGAACCCCACGGGACTAGCTAAAGGTTAAGAATATTTTTAGCATCTGTAATTATTACATAGATTGAAACTTTCTATTTTTGGTAATGCAACAAATGTTTAAATCTGCTATTATTTTGGTTTAGCTTATGTTTATCTTAAACAGATCCATTAATTTTTTTAATCTATCCATTGACAGGTTTAAATTTTTTTTAACTTCGTTACCTTCAATATTTGGTCCTGTTTCTTTAGATTTCAGGGAAAATTGTAATTAATTTAACAATTTGCTATTTGTATCCAAAACTAGCTAATTATTTTCGTCAATTAATTTATGGCTTTGTCATTTATGACATTGTATGTAGGTTAAAGTTGTAGCGTTTTAATTACTACATATTTTTCTTAAACTCATTTTTGTTTTGCTATTTTTATTTTATGTGATATTTATTTGTTTGTTTTTATTTTTCACTTATTTCTATTTTTAACTCTTCTGCGATTTTTTATTAATTTAAGAATTTCATCGATTTCTCATTCCTTTCTCTTTTCTGTTTTATTTGGCTTTAAATTATTTGCACTTACTTCTATCACCACCTTTTTATTTGTTCCCATTGCTTGTTTAGTTTTTGTTGTACTTCTATTTTAGTATTTTTTTTTACTTTCTTAAGATCCAACTTAACAGTATTTTTGTCTTCTCGTGGCTTTCAATTGCATCCGATATGTTTTCACTATTGGATTGCGATCTGAGCACTGGAGTAAATTTTAACTCATGAAGCACCATTTGTAAATCTATTACTACTAGAAAACTAATTTAATTTTTTGTTATATTGTTATGATTATTCCTGAGAGATGTCCATGTGTATAAGCGTCCAGCAGGTAATTGAAACGAATGTTTAAAACCACAAAACTTTTCTATTCGCAGAACTGTAGTAGTCTGTCGCCACAATTATTTCTAATTTCAAGAATGCGCTTTTTCCTTTACCAATTGAGAATAAGTCACCCATAAATAGATTTATTTTATGTTCTTTCGTTAGATTTATAGTTTGTTAAAATTAATTATGAAAATTTTCAACTTCACCATCTTTTTTATCTGCTGTTGGAGCATACACTTAAATAATATTTACATCTACCGGTTTTGCCGACAACAGTAGTATTAGAAGTTTGTCAGAGATAGAAACAAAGCAGGCCCATTTATTTTTTCGATACTATAATTGCAACTCCATTGTAGGGATTATTGTTATCGTTTTTTGAGTAATACAAATGTGATTTTTTATTCACACATATCAGATTCTAGCTAGTGCATTTTACTTATCTATCTACACAATTAAACAAAAAGCAAACACAAAAATGTGGCGTGCAAGCACGTTGGGGCTGCTGCCGCTTCACGGTGCATCTGGATCCAAGCGGTAGCGGCTAAATCATCGGGCGGCCCTTTTGATCGTTGTCCAATAGATAAAAAACGTGTATTAAATATTCGAAGGGCTTAGCTAAGTACAATTTTTTTTGGTTCGCACGGCTTGCGAATTGGAAACACACACACTGTCATTGCCGAACGCCACGACCATTTGGTGTGCGTCCGCCGAGCGGAGCTTCGATTGTAAGTTGGATTGTTCCACGTTCTCGGTTAAGGAAGAAAGCCGATCCAGTTAAAAATTTATATGTTCCCACCTTACAAAAATTTGGGGGAAGTCTTTTCTATTTTGTACATATTTCTTACATTCCATTTAGCTGCTTTTATTTCTCTCTCAAAGATTTTTAGCCATCTGCGGCGTGTCGGGAACTCAGAGGCGTGTTACAATTGTTGATGCATTATAACTATTATTGGAATACACTTAATGCTAATCAGGTGGTTTTTCCTTGCCTTCCTGATTCTATGTCATTGAACATTTCTGGTTCGTCTGCCTTTAGAGCAGATTTATCAATTTAAGAACTATAGAGAGCCCTTCTCCATTATAGCAGTTGTATGCTTATCCTGACGCTCACTCAATCCCCACTTATGTTAGCCAAAAATGTATTTTGTGCCCATTCTGATCACGTTGATGTGCAAGTTGAGAATTTTCCTTCATAGGATTGTGAAACTAAGAAGCGTTTCTCAAACCCTACGATACTGTTTATGACTATTTAAGGATATTACAGCCATATTTGAAAGTGTTAGGAATTATAAAGCTTCTGTTACATTTTCATCCTTAAAAAAATCATCATCATCTCATCATTAGCCATCTTCGGTCCATTTCTGAACATAGGCCTCTTTCATGTTTCTCCAGTGTTCACGATTTTGAGCCTCTCTGATCTAACCCGGCCGTTTTCTTAAGGTCGTCGGTCCAGCGCATTGGGGGTCGTCCTCTGTTTCTTCTTCCTAGGTATGGTCTCCATTTTAATAAAGTGTTAGACCATCTTCCATCTTGGTATCTAACAACATGACCTGCGTAACCCCACTTCAGTTCTGTCACTGCCTCCACAACATCTTTAACTTTCGTGATGCTTCGAATTCATGTATTCCTTCTACGATCTTTTAGGGATATTCCTAACATCTGACGCTCCATTGCTCTTTGCGTCACTTTCAATTGGCTCATTGACTGTTTGGTGAGGGTCCATGTTTGTGCTCCGTAGATCAACACCGGTAATATGCACTGATCAAATAGTCTGCTACGTAAACGCATAGGTATATTTTTATTTTTAGTGTTTTACTTAGTTTTCCGAACGCGCTCCATGCTAGTCTTTTCCTGCGGTTTATTTCTATTTTTGATTAGGCCTTCCTAACGTTATCATATTTCCAAGATATATATAGCTTTCTACATTTTCGATTTCTATGTTTCTTACATTTATTCTTGGATTTTCTGGGCACATTACTTTTGTTTTTGTAAATTCATATTTAAACCAACTTTAGATGCTTGCTGTTCTAAATCAGTTAACATATTCTGTAGCTCCTCAGAGTTTTCTGTGATAAGTACTACGTCGTCTGCATATATGAGATGGTTTAGACGTTTTCCATTTATTAGTATGCCTCTGTTGTCCCAGTTAAGTTGTCTGAATATATCTTCGATAACTAACGTAAATAATTTGGGAGATAACGTATCTCCTTGTCTTATGCCGCATTTAATTGGGATAGGTTTAGTATGTTCATGAAGTTGTATTGTCGACGTTGCATGTTCATATATATATATATGATAAAAGCATTGAGTACCGATGATCTACCCTTGCATTATTTAGCGACCTTTTGATTGCCCAGTGTTCTACGCTGTCAAAGGCCTTCTTAAAATCAACAAAGGCCATATGTACATTCAGATTATATTCTACTGATTTTTCTAGGAGAATTCGCATATTTAATAGATGTTCATGTGTACTGTAGTTTGTTCTAAATCCAGCCTGCTCTGCTGTCAAATACTGTTCTATTTTGTTATTAAGTCTATTTGTAATAATTTTTGTCATTAGTTTATATACCTGTGAGAGTAGACTGATTGGTCTATAATTCTCCAAATCTGCCTTGTTTCCCTTCTTATATAATATTACAATTACCGCATTGTTGAAACTTTCGGGTACTCGTCCTTCCATGAGACATTTATTGTAAAGATCACATAGCTTTGATATTATGGGTTTTCCTCCTACTTTTATCATCTCTGTCAAAATTCCATCTTCTCCTGGCGCCTTGTTATTCTTCATCTGCCTGAGTGAGTGGTATACTTCTTCTATTGTTATTTCGGGCATCTCCTCTGATCCTATGTTGGTTATTTTTTGTTTTGTATTCTCTCCCTGTTCTTCTTGTTTCTTTGAACTGTACAAGTTTTTATAAAACTTTTCTGTTATTTCTAGCATAGTTTCTCGTTGTCGTATCTCTTGTCCTCTCTCATATTTTAATACCACTATTTGTTGTTTTCTATTCCTTCTTAAGCTTTTCAATCCCCTGTTATTTTCTATTATTTTTTCTATTTCTATTTCATAGTAGTTTTCGAGATCCTTTCTTACTAATCTTCTCGTTTCTTTAGCCATTTCTCTAAATTCGTCATATTTACCTTCTCTAAATAACTTTCTCTTTTGTTCTATTTTAATCTTAGTTGTTTGCTTTAGTTTCTCTACTTTTTGTTTTTTCCTTGGTGCAACTTTATCAGCGGTATCTTTCATTATTTCGTTCAGTATGGTACTTTGATCATCTAAGTTTTTACTATTCCATGTCTCTTCTATTTGTTGCAGTGCATTTTGTAGATCTTGCTGATATTCGTCCGTTTTCTCCAATAATCGTTGAGTGTCTGGTAGATTATATTTTTCTTTTCTTTTCTTTTTTGTTATTTTGCTATTAATATTTATTTTAGCTCTAACCATTCTATGATCACTGCCTATGTTAAAAGAATTTAGCGTTGTTACATCTTTTACTATATGCTTATCCTTTGAGAGAATATAGTCTATTTCGTTCTTTGTTCGGGTGTCCGGAGATATCCACGTCCATTTACGTTGTTTTTTCTTTTTGAAAAATGAATTCATTGCATATATCTTGTGGCGTGTTAAAAATTCAAGCATCATTGTTCCGCGCTCGTTCCTTTCATCAAAACTGTAGAGTCCTATATATTCTTCGTTTTCTTCTTGTTTATTGCCTAGCTTTTAATTAAAATCGCCTATGATCAAGGTATAATTAGTATTTTCTTTGGATAGATTATCATTGATGCATTCGTAGAAGCTTTCCATTTCTTCATCATCGTGGGCAGTTGTTGGGGCATAACATTCTATTATTTTTAATTTGTGTTTATTTGATATTTGTATTGTTACTGATGCGATTTGAGTATTATACTTTCTTCTCCTCTGCACCTTATTTCGGATAATCCAATAATATCCCACTTTATTTTAGTTAGTTCATGCTCCAGTTCATATATGTGTTGATCGTGTAGTAGTGTTCTGGTATTTATGGTTCCAATCATTAGTTCAGTTATTTTTTGGCAGCCTGTCCTAACCCGGGGATTCTTAGCACCCCTGGTCTGCCTCATTATCCGACCGCCGCCATGGTCGGGGATAAGCGGACCGCCGGGGACTCGGGGCCTTTCCTTAGGGTTTAATATCATCATGAAAGGTATTTTGGCATTAAAACACCACGCTTGCCATGCGGGTTGGTGAGTTGGTTTAGGATAAGGTACGGTAAATTTTGTTAGGTATGATAGGACTTTGGGTAGGGACTTGATTTCCTCCTGTTATAGGAGGCGGAGGATCATCAAGAGCTCACGTAGGCAGGGTCGCCACCCCCTGAAATAGGTCTGTCCTTTACCGGGATCGCAAAGAAGTACCTATTCGCTACCTAATCTAAAAAAAATCATAGTAATATTAAAAAATCAGTTTCAGGTAAATGCCTTGTTAATAATCAAAATTATACACTTTGGAGAAATAACAATCCTAAATTAATAATCAAACGATTATTCCCCTTAGCTTTCCAAAGCAATTGATACTACTGAGCTTTTACGATCGGCGATTTTATCTTCATTTAGTTTGAAATGTTGAATTTTATTTATGTGAAACGCGGTTTCGGCAAGATGGTGTCGCGTGTCATATTTTTGCCGAAAGTGTAGCATTATTAAAATCAAAATTTAACAAAAACGTTACTACATGAAATGCAGTTGTCAGCTAGCCACCAAGATCTTGCGGCACTACGCTATTAAATTTTTCTTGTGGTCTCTCATTTTTTACAATGGATTACAAATCTACGTTGAATTTGTCATGTTCTCTCAACCAAAAATAAATCGTTTTTAGTGCTAGCATTTTTTTCTTTCCTTCAATTACAGTTGTAGTTACGCTTAAAGTAGTGCAGTTTTAAAATTTACATTAGCATAATGAAGAGAGCGGCCGCGTTAATTAAATCCTTAATTGCGATCCGATCCAGATACGGCGGCTGGCCAGGACCGAATTTGCTCGGAAACGGGGCTAAATCTGGGCACTGGGGCGGACGCGGCCGAAAGTGAGCGCCCGCGCATGATGAATGCGGCCGTTTAATAAATACCCGAGTGGCCGCTTGGCAAAAACTAATTTAGCGGGTTACAAATTACGACGGCGCGATAATTGTTCTCTTCTGTATGTTTAATCAGATGGGAACGCCCACGAATAGCACATTACAGGCCATACTTATTCCTTTTGTATTAATACCGTTTTTCAAGCGGCACTGCCCGGCATAACATATACAGTACATATCTTTTCATTAAGTTAGCGTTGGCCTGATATATCATAAGACCGTAGCTCCTCGCACGGTTTCGCGGGAGCGGCTGCGTCCGTGGCTGTTCCTAATTACGGCACCGCGCAAACTGCCTCATTTCCTTACGACGGTCGCGACCACGCCGAGAAAAGTGCCCGGATCTTCGGGAACACCTCCTTGGTTGCTCCAAGGCGCACTGGTGAAGACGGGATGGCTCGCCCTCGAAAGG
The DNA here is from genome assembly GCA_036346155.1 of Sinelater perroti. Taxonomy (NCBI): domain Eukaryota; kingdom Metazoa; phylum Arthropoda; class Insecta; order Coleoptera; family Elateridae; genus Sinelater; species Sinelater perroti. The sequence continues at coordinate 30,474,942 of JARFIY010000056.1, forward strand.
CGCACGTAGCTGGCGGATCGGGGTAAAAACTAGAAATGAAAAATATTTTTAAAACGCTGTGCCGCATTTTCCCATGCCGGCACGAACTAGGGTGGCGCGGGGGTGAGGAATTGCTAAGTTTTCCTCATTTCGTTTCATCTGTACGGCTGATATAAGTCTCGTCCAGTGCGCCTCGGCATACTGATTAATCCATATACCATTCCAAAGGGGGATTAGTAAGAAGTCTTGAACTAAGTATGAAACTCGTTTCGTTATGAAAACTGGAATCGACCCGCCCGTCCGCACTTAGCATGTCGTAAACAACTAAGGCGTTCTAAGGCGTTCGAATCGGCGCTGGGGGTGCTAATCGTGAATTACACGAGCGAAGATTTGTATGTAATCTACCTAGATATGGCAGTAGGGGCATAAGTCTTAATAAACTTCATTTTTCTGCACTCATTCCATCTTTTCTTCGAGAGCGCTATTACAAAATAAGTAGCCTACTAATTAATCCCTACGATATTAATTGATGTAGGCCAAACTAAAATTAGTTAGACTTTATTTCATAAGATTAAATTGTAGAGATGCATTAAACTCATCGGATTTTTAAAAATACGATAATTAATTGAACTTTCAGTTAATGCAACACTTAAGTCCAGGAAAATTACACCTTGAAATTTTATCTTCAGCTCATGTGATTCTTAAAAGAAACGATCAAAATCTAGCTTTGTTTTTTATGGTCCAGGTACGACTGTTAGCTATATGAGAGTTTATACTCTTTTCGTCTTGATGTTCTTTAAGTTTAGTTGTTATGCAATAGTTTATGAACTGTGTGCAAGTTAAGCACTTCAGTTCTAGCATTATAATTTACATTAAACCGTTTCACTTCTTCCTGAATTGAAGGAATTTGTAGATATCTCGCTATTGTGTCGTTAGGGACGTACCATGGGACATCAACTATTGTTCAAAGATTTGTGTTCTGAAAACGCTGCAAGATTTGGCATTGGCTTTAGGATAACCTAGTATAGTAGCAGCTTGTTTTTTATTGTTAATTGGGATATTCTTTCTGTTAACCAGTACATTTGCCCTAGTTTGAAACCAAGTTACTTTCGCTTTGTGAAGATATGCTTTTTCCAAGTTAGTCGTCTGTCTATATGCATTCCGAGATATTTTACATCATCTGCTTGTTAAGAGAAGGGGAGAGGGGGGCAAGTATTTATATTTAGTGTGAATGTTACTTGTATTGATTTTGATTCGTTGACTTTTATTTTCCAGTTGGTTAACCAGTCCTGTAGCATAGTTAGGTTTTCCTGAAGATATTGTGAGGCTGTGAGGTAAGGTGAGGTTGAATTGTGATGTACTGCGAGTACTGCCGTATCATCTGCATAAGTAGCAACTGTAGTATTATGAGTTACTGAAAGATCAGCTGTATATATGAGATACAGGATAGGTCACAAAACGCTCTCTTAAGGAACTTCGGATTTAATTGTCAATATGTTCGTCCTGGACCTTGTCAAAGGGCTGGACGATTTTAGAAATGCCGACGAACAGTACTGCCTTTCCTCAAAGGCATTATTGATTGTGTTAACTATGCGATGAATTTGCTTAATTGTACCTTGCTGACTTCTAAACCCAATCTGACGATGAGGAATAAGCTTGTCATTCTCTAATACCGGTGTTAGTCGTTTTAGAAATATTTTTTCAAAAACTTTTGAAAGAATAGGCAATAGGCTTATTGGCCGATAAAAGGTTGTTTCATTTGGGTTTTTACCAGGCTTTCGCAACATGATGATTTCCTCTACGAAAAAGGTATCCAAGCCTCAGAACGGTTATAAGTCATCTACAATTATTACCACGTGGGCAGAAATTAATTATGCTTGGTATACTATTACAACGCTTACTATATGATAAAGCCAAAGGAAGAAAGGGTTGGTTTGAAGTTGATAACTGAACTAGAGTTTTCACAACGCTTTCGATCGAATTGAAGCAGATATAAGCTTAATGAGGTAAGAATTTAAAGAAGCGAAGTCTGACAAATACGCTAGGTATGGTAAAATCTTCCAATCCAGATCGGTGATCTCTTCAATAGTCGTCTTGGCAGTATATGGTTGCGAGATGTCGTGAAACAATATGGTTTCTCTTCTTTCCTTGTAGGAATAAGGTATTTTTGTAACCAGCACAGGACTAACGTACATTATTTGGTTTTGATAATCTTGTGGAAGCAACTCAGATTGTACGTCCGGTTGATATTACCATAAACACAGTAATATCTTTCTAGCGTTAATGTTCGGCCACTGATTAACAATTCACCTACATAAACCTGCAATTTTCGCCCTTGTTAGATTTCCATGGAGAATCTATTTTTATCGCAATCATAATCTGGAACTAGATCTCTTTCTGAACTTCGAGACAAACACCATAGCAATATCACAGCGTTTTTCATTTGTTTTCAATATAAATTCTCGGGCGACCCAACAACTTTCTTGTAAATCTACCTTAGCTTCTATATATATTTGGAAATGGCTTGATATGTTATTACTCCGAGTTTCTTTGAGAGCTCTGACTGTGTGGGACAACAATTCTTTTCAAAGTTTTTCAAAGATTTTATTTGACTGCCAGAGACGTTCGGCATCATACAGGACAAAATTTCTACTCTTAAACTGTTAGAACTATCTTCCCCCAAATCCGCACAAATATTTTTCTAAGCTTCGTTGACATTTTTTTCAATTGAGGTGCAAAAAGGAGCTAGTGCCGTAAATATTGTACTACATTGCCTTCATTATTGATTTTTTATAGTGTTTTTTTAATTTTTTATTTCGCACCTTTTGCTTTGCATTCTAAAGCAGACAGATTGTTGTTCACTATGACTATACAGTGAGAAAGATACGTAAATTTGTGTATTTGTATTATTTTCAATTGAAATTAGGGATCGAAAGCTAAGTTGTTCACCTAAAAATTAATTTATAGCATCTTTTGTTATTGTACTCTATTATAAAAAATATTTTTGTTATACATTTTTTCATTTTTTGTGATATATTTTTATATATATATTTTCTTAAATGTTTTTACAGAAATCGTGAATGCAATGTTTGTGAGTTTTAATTGGCATGGTTATGTCAGATGTTAACAAGAACCACTTGCTGCTGTTTGTGAGTTTTAATTGGCATAGTTGTTATGTCAGAACATTTGTACAACTAGGCATAAACCACTTATCCTGTTATTTTTAGGAAGAGTTGTTTTAAGAACATTTGTACCCAACATTCTCTAGGCATAAAACTTATTAAACCTCATTAGAAATACATCTCAAAACTTTTATAACTATGCTTCAACAACTAAATATCTGCAGTATGAAAATAGTCTGTCATTCTATAAGAATTCATAGCTTTCCTAAATTCGTTCATAAAGTTGTGTAAATATACAGGAAGGGTATTATTAAAACCAAATATCTGTGAGAAAGCAGTACTAAGAATATTAAATTAAAGCTATTTTTATGTCAACACAGTTGTGTAGCTTTTTATTTATTTTATTTATTGTCAAATCAACAAACGTTAATTTTGTTATACATAGCATAGATGAAGATATAACTCTAATTATAACATGGCGAGAGTCTAATTGATCTGTTCGATATTATGTTCAGGGTATTTGAACCTGATAAGAATGTTTGTTGTTAAAAATTTATAAAAAACTGCACCACTATAAGCATTTGAGTTTATTATAAGCTTTTCCTCTTCGTTTTGGATCAACTGGTTGATGAGTAACATTCTTAGCTCTTTATGCAGCTGTGAATTGCGAACATACCGAGGTGCGTTTACAGCGATTTTTAGTTTCTTTTTATGTTGGAAACGTCGTCTCTTCTACATATTTGTTTTGAGATATCACACTAAATTGGAGATGCATAGAGCAAGAGATTGTAGTTTTTAGAATACATTTTTAATTACTAAGCTAGTTTTTAATTTTTTTATTTGAATATGTTTCCAGATATATAACTAAACTGTCTTTGAGATCTCAGGGTATTGCTTTGTTGTATTTGTATGCAGGCAGGATTATTGAGTCTTTGAAAAATAAAAATTGTGGCGTAGCATTTATTAGGGTTTATTTATGATATTCCATTGTTTCAGTCACGACAAAAATGTGTTAGCTACATGCTAAAATGTTGATATTGCTTCATTGCTTCATTTGGATTCTCAACTTGGATGAATACTGCAGTCTCATCCGCAACGGTAGATACTGTTGTACCAAGTTCTAATAAGTCAGATGTGTATGTTAAGAAAGACTAGATCTCAAAAACTGTTTGTGGGACTCTGGCTAGCAATGGTTCAGTCGTATCAAGGATTCTTTTAATATATTCTATATTTAACTTTGAGTTTGGTTGACTGTAGGTAATAGATATTATTATATTATTTAGATCATTTTTTAATTTTAAGTTTAAGGAATTCTGGAAGTTGAGTTACTCAAATTTTGTTATGGTAGCATTCGCCATTCCACCTATAGCTGCTGCTTCATCCTTTGAGGTAGACGTAGTAACTAGAAATTTGCAATAATGATTTTATTAATATGTTTTTAATCTATATATTTTATATAATTAACAAATGTTTGTTAATGCTATTTGAATTACTGTTAGGAGTGGTCAAGTTTTGTATTATTTGACTCTGTTTATGGCCCATCAACAAGTACCTACGCTTGTCTGTGTTGAAGAGCGTTGATTATGTTTTTGTCTGGTCCGCGTTATTCTATTTATTGCTTTTTTACTGCAGGATTACAGTACATGATTATAGTTTTATTTTGTAACAACAGATTGAAGAACTGCTTCTTTGCTGTTGCGATAGAGATTTAAAAATTATTTACAGCAGATTATCCGTTGCTGCTTTTAAACCGCTGACAAAAATCGAAGTGATCATCTGGCATTAACTTTATTTGTATAGAAACTTGCAGATATTTCTTTCTTCCGAAAGTACTTCAACTGGCTGACCTTCACGTTTGGTTTGTCAATTTCTTTATACTAATATGAAACTAAAAATTTACCACGTACACGATCCAAACATTGTTTGATATCACTGAGACTAGGACTTTTTTTAGTGAAAACTTTAATCACAGCCCAGTATTTCATTTTAAACATTTTACGAAATGACACTGTACTACCAACTCAAGTGACTATTGTTATGAGACTAAGACAAATTGGCTGCTGAAATGTTTAGAAACATTTAACCAAACATGGAGCTATCTGACGCTACCACTATTTTTTTTGTTATCAATGCAATACAATCAGGTCAAAAACTTTTGGCTCTACTTCATAATTACCAAGAAAAAGTAATTTACAAGTAAAATAGTAATTTATTTCCCCGATAAGTATGGAAATTTAATAAGCTTATTAAATCTAAACCAACTTAAGGGAGTTACTGATCGCTTTATTTATTTTATTTTTATTATTTTATATTGTTTGTATAAAGCTATAAAGGCAATTATTACCAACATTTTTGTTCTCTATCGTCTTTGGCATAATTGGAAACATGCAATTGTTCTACCCTACCCCCTCTCACAACTCACTATATTTATATATGGTTAAAAAAGATTTAAAAGAAAGTAATACAAAATTTTAAAAAATTTGTATAAAAGATTAATGTCATTAATATGTAAGTATATATAAGAAATAACGAGAAAATAAAGAAGAAGCTTAAAGCTCTAAATTTGTCGTTTTTAACATAATAATAATAATGATAAGGCTTTACGTCCCGCGTGGGAGCACGGCCTGCGAACTGAGAGGTTAAGGCTCTCATACGTTCACTCTCTTGCCCGGTCGTCGCGCACCACCTCTGATGCAAGATTGAACATCGCGCCTAAGACGACCGCCAATTATTGTTCGAATGAACGCAGGTACTCAATTATTTTTAGTGACTGAGTAGGCCACCCGCCAGGCATCAGAGAGCAGAATTGAAGCGTCAGCATCGCAGCCCGTCCCTCAACAACGGGACCACGCTGGCACTTTAACATAATAAAAAGTATAATTTAGAACTTGCCGATACACATAGTTTTCAAAAACCTCTTATTATGACAAGAATTGCAAACGGTAACTCAGAATGTAGTGTGTTTAAATCCATAATCTTTAAGTATGGCTGTAGGCGATTCAAAGAATGTCAATAGATGTATCTTCTGCCATAAAAAATTTCCCAACATACCTTTCTTTTATAGATACACTTATATCGAGCACCTTTTTATCGCATAGTAACTAAATAATCTTCACTTTATGCGAGTTCCAGCAATCTCTAACGTCATTGGTTTAACAATAACAAGAACTATTTTTCTATGAAAACAACTAATATACGAAATGCGTTAATGTTCTAAAGGTCTCCAATTTATTTTCTGGAAAAGTACCCAAGAAAGTAGAAACCTCTGTTACTTCTCAAGGTATTCTCTGACTAGACATACATATTTTTACTACGTCGTCGTCATGATTCCAAGGCTGCTAAGAACACTTTTTAAAAGTGTGTTTTTCCCACTGAAAATCGCTGATGCAACAGCACCTCGATTTGAAAACGAGCGGCTACCGAAAATGTCCTTCATGATCGAAAATTCATGGCGGTTTCACATATCAACATGTCCTGAGATATTACCACCCGTCCAGCCTTGTATTCGTCAATTAGCATTTGTGAGAACCCACCTCAAAGAAAAATAGACTCCACAGATCCTATAGAAATTTCGAGTTTAAAGGCATTACGCACACCTAATCCGCGGTCTTCCATATCAACTTATTTCACTCGCGCAATAATGGTTTCGGTCCGGCTGATTTGTGACCGAAGCGGCTTTTGGTTGATTGTCACACAACTCTTGCACCCACGAACATTTTTAACATCTATAACGCCTCCCCCTTATGTCTCACTCAATTGGCGATTAATTTCTATGAGCGCTTTACCACGCATGAGGAGAAAACGAATTATTACACGTTATTCTTGAACACTAAACATCGCTATTTTACTCACTACACTGGCAATAATTCGATCTGCGCCTATTGTATGATGCTGCTATCTATATTACAAATTCAAAAATATTTTCCGTGCCTTTTAAAATTAATCGCATCTTTTTCCTTACTCTCACTGTCTAGAAAAAATTTGAAGACTTTAGAACTTGAACGCCTCGTACAAACTGTTCCCAAAGAAACAATAATTTTGTTACTGCTAAGTGTATCATCAAAAGGACAGTTACACAATACTAATTTGTATGTTACTGAATAATTCCGAAGTAAAATTAGTTGAAAAAGTCGTCAATATAGCTAATACAGAGAGTCACACTTACTGTCGAACAAGATATTTTATTAACAAAATTAGTACCAGTGAGGAATTTCCAACGCAATTTAAAATTCTGATCTTTTCTGAGTAAAGAGATTTCTTATGTACGTGTCTGGATTTTCACTTTTCAAATAAGAAAACTATGTATAGATAAAATTATTCGAATTTTTCTAAAAAAGTTCCATAAAATTGCATTGTAAATAAAAAAATAATGACGTTCAATTGTTACACTGTAATAAAATATTTATATTGCTAGAATTACAGGTGAGCGATGTATTAGAAAAATGTTAAAAAAAAGTCTGAAACCAATTACACACTCGTTGATCAAATATACTAATGTATGGTGCATATAAAATCCAATTGTGCTTAAATAATCCAAAACAGAAATGAGTGAAGTTTATAGAAAATATATGCTTGTCAATGAATATTCCAGAATGTATTAAATATAAACCGATTTTTTTAAATTTATCTAAACATTATAAAAATAAACATATAAAAATAGTCTTCTACATAGGTTTACAACAAATAGGTAGTTTTTGATTGCAACACTGGCCAATCGAGCACGAATATATTAACAGTAACCTCGTCGTCAAATTTATGTTCTCCAAATGATTCTTTTAGTTCAAAAAACGATAACTGCAGAGCGATAAGTCCGAACTGTAGGTAGAGTGTTCTATTTTAGTCCCGAATAAACGTTTCCTGATTATTTGAGTATTGCCATGAATTATTCCGAGCTCAGAAGCAATTTCAATAACTTCTAATCGAAAGTCATCTTCGAGAAAGTCACGAACAATGCAAATACTTTCCTTAATCGCGTTGGTTCTCGGAAAGCTTCGGTGATTTTCATTTTTAATTTTTTCTATTTTCCCAAAGAGGCTTCTTAAGTGTGTTGTATCTTTTGCTCTGACATTGTGATTCTAGCTAAAGATCGGCGGTGCAAGGTATTCGATGGGAAATAAATTTTTCGGATATCTTTCAGCTATAATGCCCAGAAATCGTGTCTTTCTTTTTATTTACCTCAGCAAGTAGGGCGATTAAAATTGATTATGATAGTTTATACCAACGATTTCAGATATTGTCTATAAGTCCTGTTCTAATGTCTATCAAGTTGTAGTCCAATTTTTCCAGATATAAATAAATAATTAATTTATAATGGTTATAAATTCCTAATTTAAATTTCTAAATTTCTCTCTTTATTTGCTATTGAAATTTCTTGTTTATTTGATAAAATTCATACGGTACTTGATTCTATATTTCACTCTGGAGTTTAGCGAATATAGTCGTTAATATTAATGAGTAAAACTATTTACCACATTGATAACCTTTAAGAAACTTTTTAATTGTTTTTAATTAATTAACTTACTGACTTATTATTAACTTTCTTCTTATATTAATGTATAGTAGATCAAACAGTTCCATCTATACTTACACAATAAGACCAACGTACTTTCTTATATTATAATTCTTTTTAAATTGTGCTTAGAAAATTACCACTTATCAAGTCAGTTAGAAACTTTTTAATTATAACAGTTCAAATTAATTAGACACGTGTACGAATATTTTAAGCGTGTGCCAATATTAACAAATAACTTCTAAAATTAAATATATGCGTTAAATATATGAATATTTCTATATTATTGATTTAATCAAAGTTTATTAAAGATGTATACAGATAGTGTTTCCCGAATTTGTTTTTGATGCTACAGGGTCCGGCAGAAAAATATTCTCTTTGCTAAACCGCAATAAAAAGAACAACGTAGATTGTGTTCAAAATTTTATTGTACCATCACCCAATATAACGTTTACCATTTAGTTATCAACCAGTTTTGAAGATCGTATCGTTCAAATGTTTGCTCGCACAAGCAATACACTCGTACATCCTTAACTTAAAGTCGTCATTGCTTGCTGAGTCATTTCTACTAGTACTACTTCGACCTCGCTGCAAATAGCATTCTTTACCGACCCACTAGTCGGCGATTTGCGTTGAAAGACTTTAGCTTTCAGGAGTTCCCACAGAAAAAATCGCAAGGGGGCAGTCATGAAGGTCATGGAATGCCAGTGTATAATGAAATGAGGCGGCCTGGAAACATTTGTCCACAAGTTCTGTAGAAATTCTCGCCGTGTGTACGGTAGCACCATCTTGTTGGAACCACAGTGGTGCATTTCCATGTTCGTTGAGTCTGGGCACCAGAAAATTGCGTAACATTCCAACATAGTGGGTAGATGTGACAGTCATCGCACGTCTTGCTCTTCAAAAAAATACGACCCTATGATGCCAAATTCCGCAATAGCGCACCAAATAGTTATACACTGACTGTAGAAAAGTCACTTATGGAGTTATCGACGATTTTGTGCAGCTCAATAGCAAAAATTATGCTTATTAGCACAGCTGGATAATTGAAAACAAACTTTGTCAAAAAACGGCATTTTAAAAATAAATTTGAGCGCAAACGCACAGTAATCACTACCCCACGCTATTATGGACACTAAAATGGCATGTCTTGTGCTGCTCAAGGATGTACAACTCAAGCGTCATACAATTCAAAAGGGGGAATTCATTCTATCAAACCACATATTATTTAATCCTGATTGTTACTATCTCTAAATTGGAGAAGTAGATAAACTGAAATAATTTGGCCTAGAGACACAAGAAGATTCTAAAAAAAATTCCCGTTAAAGATGATTTTTTTTACCTTATTTTTTTAAATTGATATTTCCGTTTTTCATTATTACTAACGATTTTTACCAACTAAGAAAGTGTATTTAGCAGCTCTGAAGTGATACAATCGCAGATACGCTTCCAAATCTCTTTTTCTTTTATGTGATCGTGTGTTTAGATTTTAATCAAAATGTAGTTAGGAAATGGTTCCATCCCGATATAAATACAGGTTTCTGTAATGATTTCCATATATAAAGTCGAGTGTAGTGAGATGAGAATGACCCCAATACTTTTTTAGACAATGGTCTCTTTATTTTCATATGATGGCTTTGATTAACTAAGTTTCTCCCAATTATTTAACTTAATTTTAATAATTGTTAATATACATTAGTAAATATAGAACAAACTTTTTGGATGTAAATATTCAGTAGTGCGCTTAATTGATCGTTTCTTATTCATAATTTATTGACCTCAAAATTGTGATACATAACCCATTTTTACTATATATAATAATTTGGTACAAGCAATATAACATTTCATTCTCAGAATAAACCTATCTGCTCTTTTACCCGGTTTTTCTATCGATGAAAAATTGATGATTGAAAATTTAGAGTACTTTTATTATTTAATTTATTGTGATATGTGGTCTGACCACCCCAAAATGACATATTTTTCCTACGTCTAAGTTTATACATATATTTACTTTGTAATTGCAATTCATTGTTTAAAAATGCCGCAGTTATTTATTCTGCATTATCTTATTTTATCATTTTTTGTAGCTGCGTAAAATTTTATTTTTGCATTTTGGTTTTATTTATTATTTTTTGTTATCGTAAGATGTATTTAGTTGGTTTTGTGTCTAATCTCTAATTAGTTCAGAAGCTTTGTCTCTATTTAAGACTTATAATGGTGACTCTAACGCCTCGCGTGGGAGCACGGCCTGTGAACTGAGAAGGTTGAGGCTCCCATATGTTCGCCCACTGTGTCCGATCGTCGCTTACCATTTCTAATGCGGGGCGCCTCAGACATTATTACCCCTTCTTCAAAGCGAACACAGGTGCTCAATTATTTTTAGTGACTGAGTAAACTACCCGCTAGGCATCAGAGAGCTCTGGGAATGGAACCCGGGTCCGTTCTCCAGTCCGCGCCTCAACCGCGCCACCACGCTGGCGATTGGTTAAAACTTAGTGTGTTAATATATATTTTTTTCTTTAATTACGTTTTCTTTGTTTTTATGTTATTGTAACATACGAAGCAAACATTTTCGTATTTAATAGTATTTACTTTTTCTGTTCCTTTATTCTTCATTTCTTTGGTGTTACATACACAATGGCACTAATTATTTTAAAGACAGTTCTATGGTACATACAGGTGACAGGACCTTATTATTAATAATTACATTAGATACTACTGTTATGTGGTATTACAAGTTTTAAAAAAATAATATTCAGTTTATTGTATTCCTTCTTCTTCTTTTTTTAACATTCAGTTGTCCACTCTTAAACATATGCCTTTTCTTTTCTTTTTCACTTTGTTGTGTTTTGTGCTGCCTGTAGTCGGTTCTTCCCAGCTTTGTATTTATCTCCTGAGTGGTCTTTCCACGCTACGTATGTACAATCTTCGTCTCAATTTAAAAATATATTTTGTCCATTTTATTTGTTTCTTTTTCCATTTTGATCTCGTAGTTGTTTTCATAATTCTTTAGTTCATCTTCTAATTTCTTCGTTTCTCACTCAGGCTTATTCCTAACAAAACCGTTTTATTGCCCGTTGAGTTGTTTTAGCTGTTTCGTGGTTTTTATAGTTAACAATATGTTTTGTTGGTATTTTGGAATTTTAATGTGTACTTTTTTGGGTAATCTTGGCCTATGTTATTCAAATTCGCCTACTTATTTTGGTAGTTTGATTTCCTTAGCCAAGTTTTGCTGTGTGATATAAGTTGATATCATTATCAACTCTGAATATTGTGTTACCTGTAGGCATAACTGTTGTTGGAGAGGAAAATTTCTTTGGATACGGTTTTAAGTTCACTTAACATCTGTTGTAAGAAACAGTTGACTTGTGGATCTATGTATATCAAGACTTTTTAATTTGTTTTCGACCGTCTTACATACTCTGCAAATTTATAAAAATTAGTGTTTTAGTGTACCCTACATATGTAGCGTTGTCCATAGCCGTTAAAATTGTCCAATGTCCTATAGAATCAAATTTTTTGTTAAAATCTACTAACGTTAGGTGGAATAGACAATTATATTAATTACACTCCTCTATAAATATACGCGTTATCTGAATGTGTGCTCTCGTACTGCAATTTCCATAAATAAGTTGTACGGACGAGCGAGAAGACTTGTGGATCTATAATTGTTCAGTTTTAGTTTATCCTCTTTCTTATACATTAATATAACTTGTGCTCTATTTCATCCATTTAATGTCCGTAATTTTCTCTGAATCAATATTCTTACATTCTTTAAATTGTTGAACGAATATAGGGGTGTAGGGTCGCGTCATAGAGGTAGTACCTTTATACCGGGAACGGTCACACCAACGGTCTTACCGGAAGTGGTTCTCGATAACTGGTCCTCATGAGGCACCCAATTCTCACCTATGGCTCCAAGTGCCACACCCCCGGAAAACTGTATTGACCTACAGGCTAAACTAGGTGAGGATAGCCAGATATGGTGAAACCTGACATAGGGCAGCAGCAATGTCAGTACTAGGTTAAAGTGGAAAAGAAAATCTTTGGTACAGTTTATCACTAGAAAATCGGAGGCGACTATCACGAACTGATAAACACGGCTCCGGTACTGCGACTTGCCAACACGTCTGGCCAGCGCAGTGAGTTAAGGCCGAAAACCCAACAAATCCCTTCATGAATACACAAATAAACGAAAGGCCCTCAGTCCCCGGCAGGTTGAAAGTAGCTCACCACGGCAGCGGTGAATCCTACCGACAACCAGAGGGTGCGAAGAATCACCGGATGAGGAAAGGCTGCCAAATGAAGACGAAGTTGACTATAGCTAGGTACAACGCCCAGACCCTCAGAACTGAAGAACGACTAGTAGAATTTGAAAATGAAATTAAAGATAAAAGATGGGACGTAATAGGACTAAGCGAGACAAGAAGAAAAGAAGAACAGTGTACAAAACTATCATCTGGAAATACATTATATCATACCAAAAGTATACTAGAAAATAACACAAACACAGCGGGAGTTGGATTTATGATACACAAAAAGGTAGAACAAAACATAAAAGAAATAAGATCTATCTCAGCAAGAGTGGCATACCTAATACTTCAAATATCCAACAGATACAATTTTAAAATAATTCAGGTGTACGCGCCCACATCGACACACGAAGATGAAGAAGTCGATCAGTTTTACGAAGAGATAAATGCCGCAATAACATTAAACAAAACACACCATTATATCATAATTGGAGATTTTAATGCCATAGTAGGAAAGAAAGAAGATAATGAGAAATCAGTAGGATACTTTGGAATAAGGCAGAGAAACCAAAGAGGCCAAACATTAGTCCAATACACAGAAAGACAAAACCTATATATTATGAATACCTTCTTCAAAAAGAAGGAAGGAAGAAAGTGGACGTGGAGAGCCCCGAATGGAACTACAAAGAATGAGATCGACTTTATTATATCATCCCATAAACATCTAATTACAGATGTGACGGTAATTAACAAATACCCAACAATCAGTGATCACAGATTAGTAAGAGGAAATATAAGGATAAATACACAAAAGGAACAAATAAAACTAATAAAGAAAGATAAACAAGAAATAGATAGAGAACTTCTTAAAGAAAAACCAACGAATACAGAATAGAATTGAGAAAAACCTCTGGTACAGCAGAATTAGAAAACAAGACACAATAGAACAAATAAATACAAAGATGACGAATGCAATATTACAAGCAGGAAAGAAAACAGCTAAACAACAAAAAACAAAAAAAGTAAAAAATATCAGGAACGAAACAAAACAACTATTAGAAAAAAGACAAGAATTAGCAAGCCAAGGTAAACGAGGTACGGTAGAATACACGGAACTAAACAAAACTGTACGAAAGAAAATAAAAGAAGATATCAGAAGAAATACAGAGGTTTTAATAGAGAAAACAATTGAAGAAAACAAAAGCTTAAAAGTGCTGAGAAGAAAAATAAACACAAATATCAACATCATTAGCCATCTGAAAAAAGAAGACGACACAATAACGTATGATAGAAAAGAAATCATTCACACAACAAAAAACTTTTATCAAAAGCTGTACAGCGCCAAGGTAAAAAACCAGATAAAATAAAAAGAAGACATATTCTTAACGTCGGATCGGAAGAAATACCGGAAATAGAAGCAGACGAAATAGAAAACGCAATTAGGGAAATGAAATTAAACAGAGCTCCGGGAGAAGACGGAATAATCCCGGAACTTATTAAATACGGAGGAGAACAATTAATAAAAAACCTAAATATACTACTAAATAAATGCTTGGAAGAACGGAAAATACCACAGAATTGGAACAACGCCGTAATTGTGTTGTTACATAAGAAAGGAGATAAGTCAGATCTAGGAAACTATAGGCCAATAAGTCTTTTATGTCAAGTATATAAGATGCTGACGAAAATAATAACAACAAGATTAACAAGCGAATTCGAACAGTATCAAAACACCGAACAAGCAGGTTTTAGAAAAGGGTACAATACTTTGGATCACATACAGTCACTCCGAAACATCATCGAGAAAACAACAGAATACAACAAGGACATATATCTAGCTTTTATAGATTATAATAAGGCATTTGACTCGATAGAAATATGGGCAATTATAAACTCATTACAAAACTGCAGAGTGGATTCCAGATACATAGAACTCATCGAAAATATATACAAGGAAGCAACAAGCACTGTGAAATTACACTCAGAAACAGAGAAAATAAAAATCCAAAGAGGAATAAGGCAAGGAGACTCTATATCGCCAAAGCTCTTCACACTGGCAATGGAGGACATATTCAAAAACCTTAATTGGGAGAACCATGGTATTAATATAGAAGGGCGAAAATTAAATACACTAAGATACACAGACGATGTAGTGCTTATTGCAGAAAATCGATTGGAACTGCAGGAGATGATGGAAGAACTGAACGAAAAATCAAAATAAATAGGACTAACTATGAATATGACAAAAACAAAAATAATGAAGAGATCCTCTAACCAAGATGACGGTCCCATTACGCTAAATGGGGAAACTATAGAAGAAGTGGAACAATATATATACCTGGGACAAAACCTGCGAGTAGACAGGAAAATGCAAACGGTAGATGTAAATAGACGCATTAGACTAGCATGGACAGCGTACGGAAGATTGAAACATATATTAGAGAGTAAAGAAAAAAGATTTAAGATACACATGAAGATAAAACTATTAAACCAATGTGTAATACCGGTCTTGCTATACGGAGTTGAAACATGGGCAATGACAAAGAAGACCATGAGTAAGATGCAAACTACCCAACGACACATGGAAAGAGCGATCCTCAACATAAAACTGATAGACAAAAAGTCGATAAAATGGATTAGAGAACGAACCAAAATGGAAGATGTCAAAAACAAAATAATACATGCAAAGTGGAGATGGGCAGGACATATAGCGAGGATGGAGAAGAAGAAATGGACAAGAAAAACAACTGAATGGGGAGAAAAACGAAACCCAGGAAGGCCCATACTAAGACGGTACGATGACATCAGGAAAGTGGCAGGAAGGGGATGGATGAACATAGCACAGGATAGAAACAAATGGAGGGAAATGGAGGAGGCGTATGTTCACCTATGGACAACAAACGCTAGATAGAGAGAGAGAGAGAACGAATATAAACCTCTATAAACATTTATTATCAGGTTTTAATGGTCACTGAATGTGCTTTAATTTTTTCTAATGTCCTTTTATGTCCTTGTTATTTTTAATGACTTATTTTTTTATTTGTGCATTTCTTATATCTTCTTGATAATTTTGTTTAGTTCTAAGTACTCTAATAAGTTCTTTTTGTGTTCCTTCTCTTTCCGATTACTTTTGTTTTTTTCTGTTATTTTTTATTGTTTTTTTAAATATACCTTTTTATTGGTTGATTTTATGTCGCTCTTTATTTTTGCTTTGATCTTGCTAATTTGCATTTCTTAATTTTTCTGTCTGTTATAGATTTTTATTTAGTTTCGTCTGACACTTATTATTATTATATTTTAGTTGTTCTTTAGTGGAAAATCTATTTGACCTTACAAACATGTTCCTTTCTAAGCTGAAGTCAATCTCTGCTTTTGTACTTAAATGTCTGTAGTCACTGCTAGTATCAAATTTGTACCAAACTGCAACATCTTTTATTATATAGATTTTGTGTCAATAATTTTGAGTCAACCATGAGGACTCCTTCATTTTCATTATTTCTGCAGCAATTTTTGGAAATGAGTATTCGTAAAATACGTTTTTATTTTGTAAGCAATTTATTAATATAGCTTTTCTTTTGTTCGGAGAATTAAGTTCAAAGTTTTTTCTATTACAGTTTCTTGCTTTAACATTAAAATCGCCTATTATTATTGTGTTTTTCTAATCTACGTGCAAGTGAAATTGTATTGCTTGAATGATGCAAATTAAAATGTTGGGTTTTATTAGTGTTAAATTTATATATACCAATAACGTTAGTAAGAGCGGAATACCTCATATGTAGTAACATCAGTTTGTAATTAGGAAACACGCAAGCCAGTTCAAATCAGAATACCACCATTAAATCGCTTTGTTAAGTTCCCGCTCTTCTGCTTATTATTTGTTACACATCTTTGCATAACCACTTACCTAAGTAATGGACAGAGCCCAGTTGTGCCAATTTGAATTTCGCGGCCTCCATCTGCAAAGCTAATTCTAATGGCGATGAAATTACTGCACTAATACATAACTCTAATAACTTTTGAGACGCTCTTACCTCGTTGAAATTCAACGCGAATTAGCCTAAGTACTGCTTACACGAACTATGCATTTTGCAATTCCATAAAGCAGCGTTATGTGTAAAAGCTCCGGCTACATTCCGTATTCCTGAATTTACTTTCGGCTGGCGATAAGGATCTCGGCGCGCTACACTTCGAAATAATCGAGCTGCTACATTTGGATGATTCATTTGCAAAGCCACGATAACGCATCTGGTTCGTGGCACTTTGCGTAGCAGATGTAAAAGGCAGGGAAAATGCTAATTGCACATTAATACGAGGATTAGCATTTATTCGTTTTTAAATGCAGGTCGCTATTTATAATGATTTATATATCGAATAACTCTGTTTTAATCTAATGTACTATAAAATTATGTAACTTATTTTTTTTACTTTGATGAAGACCAGATCTAATGAAGTGCATGAATGATCCACAATAATAATAAATTTGTAGCTGTATAGGTTTGATATCTTTGTTTGTAACTGCAGGTAATTTCTCCTGGTTTTAAAAAATACTGAATTATATAAAGTTTTTTATTTTAGATATAAATAATATGTTACCCTCTTGAATTTATCTAAAGTTTTAGGGATTGCTTGTGAAACAATATGTGGCTTTGTTCTAAACCGAAGTTACTATAAGATGTGAACAGTTGTATAGAGCTACATTGTAGTAGCTTATAAACGAACAAGTATCAAAAAGTTCAGAGCTTAGTGAGGCATAAAAATAGTTTGTTAAACCCAAACTACGTAAAGAACGCTTAATCGAAATAATACTATTTTTATTATAGAGATAGGGAAAGCTGCTAAGAGTATTCAAATACATTTAAGCTTATAGTAGTTTTGCTTTCTATTGTTATTGTTATTATTACTATTACGCATAGTTTTTATGATAGAAAATAAAAATACATTATGTATTACAAGCTAAACTTATTTATTAATAAGAACTACAGTAAAGTGACAAGATCAGTAATACATTGTATGTCATAGGCTATTAGAATCATTAAAATTATATTGCATGTGTCACCATTGAAGGCAGGCACTACGCTGAACCCACTCTTCGCCAAGGTTCTTGTTACATCTTAGGTATAAAGTATAAGTTTCGGGTATTCATGACACACATAACTTTCTATAAATTTTTTACTTCTATAATTTTATTTTATTTAAATCTACGTCTAAGAATTGTGCCTGATGACTAACAAAATAAGAAATAAATTGAGAATAGTGGAACTAGAGTTTATGAAAGGAAGTTTACAATAAACACGTAGAGATAGAAAGCGAACAGAAGAGATATGGAGAAAGATGAAATTAAAAATAGCAATTGCATGACGATTATAAAATAATACACTTAAGTGGTACGCCCACATTCAAAGAACGAATGAAGAAAATTACCAAAAATAATTATGAACTGATCACCTGCAAGAAGAAGGAGAGGTCAACCAGCAGTAAAATGGGAAACATATGCCCAAAAAATAATAAAAGATAAAAGATTAAATTAATGAGATTGGGAAGAAAAGTAGTATTGGAGGTTAAGAGCGGCAAACCTCTAATTGGTAACAAACAGAGAAGAAAAAACATGTGTTTTACTTTGCAAACATTTCTTCTTTATTTTTGTTTTACGTCAGCTTTTTTTCAGTAAAAACCCAAACAGGATTTTAGATTTTTTTTGACAAATCATGACTACCTGTTTTGTTTTCCAATTCGATTAGAATCTTTTCTCTGGTAAAATTCTACATGCTTTGAAAGAGAGCTGTAAAAATTTCAGCCATTTTGGACGCTTAGTTGTTGTTGAAGCGCCGTTTGTATCAGTTGATGTTAGTGCTTTTGTAAAAATAAAAAAAATCTAATACCGTGTCGTAATTAAGTACTTGCATTTGAAAGGCAACGCGCCTACGCCACCGTGAAAAGATGGGCAGCTTAATTTATACGTGGTTATACCAACTTGGTTGATGTTGCGTGTTCGAGACGGCCAACAATTGCGATCTCCACCGATAACACCGAAAAAGTCCATCAAATGGTACTGGACGACCGTCAAATCACGGTTAGCAGAGCCTGTGGGCATATAAAAAAAACGCGTTTGTCATATATTGACTAAATATAGCTTGCTCACTTTCAGCCAATAATTCACTCGTTTTGCGTCAATTTATTATTGTCGATAAAATTTAGGTCCCCCATTACACTCCTGAGACAAAGAAACAGTCAAAACAGCGGACTACAAAAAAAGCGAAGACGGTTTTATTGGCCAGGAAGATAATGGCGACTATTTTTGGCATAATCGGGAAATTCCGTTTACTGACTACTTGGAAAAAGAAAAACAATAGCGGGGTCGTGCTACGCATCGTTATTGGGCCAGTTAAAGGCAGCACTTGCTGAAAAACGGCCTCATTTGGAACGGAAGAAAGTGGCCTTCCATCAAGACAACGCACCGGCTCACACTTCGGCAGTTTGAATTAATTGACTTTCCAGCATATTTACCAAATATGGACCCCAGCGACTATTTCCTATTTCTTAAGCTCAATGTTTGGCTCGTAAGACAGAGAGAAGGCCACGCAACCGTAGAGGCTTATTTTGCAGAGCAAGATGCCAACTACTATTTGAACGGGTTAAAGTGCTTTGAGTTTGACAGAAAGAGTATTTGTTTCTGTGTTAGGTTCAAAACTTTTCAGATTGCTTAAATAACTTAGTTTTTGGTCTTGAACTGAGTGATAAATCATTTCGTCCTTTAAAATCTAGACGCATTGTGCGCTTATCGGTACTACAAGAAAAAGAAAATCCTTTATAGCTAAACAATTGTTTAACTTTTTTACTTATTACAACTCTATTGTAAGCTACTTTAACTAATTTAGTGCACTATAGAGACAAGTTTGCCTGGAGTAACTTATTCAGTAGTTTAAAGAAGTCTTATATGCATTATATGTTTGGTAATGTGCTGATAACAAAAATATTGAGGTAGTACTTGATATAACCACTGTATATGAATAAAAATGTCTTGCATAGTTTCACTGCAACAGACACGTAGTAGTAACAGGATTTATTCGAAAAACCTAGTCAATTAAATGTTTGCGTTAAAATAGGAAAGCAAAAATATTTAATGGGCGAAAAAATTGGAAAAATTAGGGCATTTTATAAAGAAAAATATTCTTCCACATCTCGTATAAAAAATAGGTCGTACACAGAAGGATGTAAACAGTTTCATAAAGAATTCCAAAAGACATCGAAAATATTCACACATTTTTTTACATCTGAACAAAAAATGTCGGGCTGTGCTGCGTGAAGCATCGAATTTGTCATTAACAGTTGGACAAATTGCAAAAATGTAGGAGCAAATGTATCCGTAAGATCTACTATTGGAAAGGTTGAAAAATTTGTTTTAAGAGGTTACATTGTGCTACACGTTCCCAATTTACTCATGCAAAAATGATGCAAAGATGCTTATAACAGATGAAAGTTAAATTTTCGATTGTTATGGTAAGTCAATAATTTATCTTTGAACAAGACAACGGCAGTATTCATTCCACGCTTACAGGTTGACGCTGGCTTCAACAACATTCTCGATTGATTATTACCCTTCCCGGATTTTAAAATCACAGTAAATGCTTGAGGTTGGTTATCACGAAAACTTTGTTTACATAAAACAATTATGTTGCTTTCAAACACTACAACAGGCACTTAAACAGATTTGGCCCGAGCTCTCTTCTACCACTTAAAGACACCGCATAATTTCCTTTCGTCCCGAACATTTGAGATTGTAAAAAATGGTAAAGATATAGATTACATTATTGATCAGTAAACTGCATCATTAATGTAAACGCGTCTTGTATTTTATAGAGTAGTCATAGCCAAGGATTTTACTGATTACACATTTATAATAAAGGATTTAATAAATTGTTCTATTAACAGTTAGCTGCAATATTATATTTTAAATCATTAAGTAGCTAATAATAGGTGGTGCGAAAGTCATAACCCTATCGACAGAAGCTTTTATTTTTGCAAATGGCCTCTCATGTAATTGTGACTAACATTCCTAAAGTAAACAAAAGCAGAATACACATAGACAAACCATGAACAACTGTACTCCTCAAGAACGAGGAGCAATTGTGATCAATGTGTTTGACAAATAATCGGTCGGTGGTTCGTCAATTCCCTGGTCGTGTGGTACCAACTGGACAAACACCGCGGCGTTTAGCCCTTCGCCTCCAGAAGATTGGCTCGACACAGGACAGTAGCAGACATAACCAGCCCTGGAGCGATCGTTCAGTCAGAGAATATCGCTGCTATGGCTGCAGATGTCCAAGAGGGTCCTCAAACATCAATCAAACGATGGGGCACACCATTGAGCATCAATCTTTACGGCGAATTTTGGTAAAAGACTCAAATAGATTCTCGTACAAAGTGCAAACAGTGGTATTACCCGCGATGAGGATGATTTCCCATTAAAAATCATCATGGGCGACGAGGCGCATGTCCATTTATGCGGATAGACGAATACGCAAAATTATCGCTTTTGGAAGATTGAAAATCCGCGTGTAATGCACGAAGAGCCGTTACATCTTCTCAAAGTTACTGTTTGGTGCGGTGTTTATTGAGAAAAGGTGATTGGGCTATAATTTTTCGAGGACGGCGTTGGCAACACTGTTATTGTGACTGGTGAGCGCTACAGAACCATGATCAATGACTTCTTGTTGCCGCAAATTGACGAATTGGGTTTGGAGAATATGTGGTTCCAGCAGGACGGTGCAACCGCACACGCTGTACGAGGGACAGTAGACATTCTAAAGCAAGCGTTTTCCGGCTTAGTCTCTCACAAGAGCGCCCGATTTAACCGTTCCAGATTTCTCTATTTGGAGTTTTATGAAATCACGGGTCTATACAAACAAGCCACAGACCTTAGCGACTCTAAATGAGAACATCCAATAAGAAGTAGAAAATGTATCGCACAAAGTTTTAAAAAACGTAATGAAAACTACTGTGAAACGGGCCCAAATGTGCACTAACTGTGGCGGTGGCCACTTTACCGACATTATTTTCGCGACTTACTGAACAAAAATTTAAACGTTTAAATAAACATAATCATCAAACAAATTCAATTCTCTTTTTATTTAAAAAGTTACTGCTTTAGGAAATCGAGTGATGACTTTTGCGTCGACTTGTAGAATCAATTTGTGTTCAGAAACATAACGAATTAGTTTCAGACAGTAAAAACTTACAACAGATTTGTTTAAAATTGCTTTACGAGCAGGCAGTTGAATATCAAATTTTTACAGCACAACTGACAACAACCAAGGCTTTGTGTTAGTGCTGCCAATTTTACAATATTGTCAATACATATTCTTAGAACCTGCATAATCTTAACAACGTTTCTTCGAAAGACTGTAGTTCTCTTACCCCCTAATTACACGGCCCAACAAAAAAAATGTTTTCTTCACTTCATGAGTCAACTCTAACTAATTATTGGTTGAGAAAAACAAATATAACAAAGAAAAATTTTTATTAGCTCTAGTTTCTGTGATATACAATAAGTGAAAGTTTTTTTTATGTTAAAGGATCAAGAGAGACCAGTAAATTTTAATTAGATATGCTAACAACATTAAAAGAGTAATCGTTCTTTTTTTAATAAGTTACATCCTAAATTGATGAAAGAACAACTACCAGGTGGTTGAATCTACAATGAATTGGTGGTTTCATGAGATTGACGTTGTTTGTAAAAGGTGTCCCAAAATTAACGCAAGATTTGAATTAAATAGAAAACACAGTTGTTAGTCTTTTGATTGTAATTTTTTTATTGAAACATAAAGTACATAGGATAGGGTTATTTATGGAATAACACATCGAGTAAATGGCCTCCACGGCTTTGCATACACATACATGTCGAAATTTTCCATGACCATTCTGCATAAATGCAGCTGAATTTTGTTGATGCAACTTTGAATCTCCTCCTTTAATGCACGCATGGTTGTGGGTTTGTTGACATAGACCTGTGATTTTAAATAACCCCATAAAAAGAAATCTAATGGTGTTAAATCACACGATCTAGGGGCCAATTCTGATCACCGAAACGAGAGAGTACACGACCTGTAAATGTCTCATGCAGTAATTGAAGTGTTTCACGGGCTGTATGTCATGTGGCACCGTCTTGTTGAAACCACATATTGCCCACATCAACATCATCCAATTTCGGCAAAAAGAACTGTGTTATCATGTCGCGATATCGAGCACCAGTAACAGTCACTGCTTGACCAGCCTCATTTTCAAAAAAGTATGGTCCAATTATGCCTCCAGCCCAAAATCCACACCAAACAGTGACACGTTGTGGATGCATTTGTTTTTCGACAATCACATGTGGGTAGGTTCTCAGAACCCCAAAAGCGGCAATTTTGGCGATTAACAAACACATCAAAATGAAAATGTGCTTCGTAGATTAAGACGATTTTGCTCAAAAAATCAGCATCCATTTGTTGATGCTCAATAATCCATTCAACAAACTCTCTTCGCTGTGCATGGTCATTAGGCTTCAGTTGTGTTAATTGAATTTTGTAAGCATGGAGACACAGATTTTAGTGAGTATACGCTGTAGAGAGCTTCTTGAAATTTGCAATTCTTGTCCACGACGCCGAATTGAGGTTCCTGGATTGTCACCGACACTCTCACTCGATGTTGACATTTGAACGGCTTGTGTTTGGCGTCTCCAACGGATCCTGTCTCTCGGAATTTTTCAATTAATCTCTTCACAGTTGACGAAATTAAAACACTATTCCGACCATATTTTGTATGAAATTTTCGAACAGCGGCCGCCAAGCTTTCATGATTTTTTAAATATTGTTCAATAATGAAGACACGTTGTTCTATCGTGTAACGCTCCATTTTTACTAACGTTAAACTGTCAGCTGTCGATTTGTTTTTGTTTTAGGGTTGTCAACAGTTTACTGCATAAATGGCGACAAATTTAAATCTTGCGTTAATTCTGGGACACCCTTTACTTGGAGACCCTGACATCATGTTGAAGAAGATTCTATTACTGCAACTTTGACCCTAAAAGTTTCGCCTTCTCCTGTGGCAAATCAAGGTCTCGAATGAAATCACTCAACTTCGACTGGCTTAATCTGTGCGGTTGATCATATTTTTCTTAAAAATCGGGGTCATGGAATGTTGAAGGCTTGTTGGGTTCTTCGTCTTCTTTTACACTGTCTTCATTTTCTACTTCGAATTCATAATTTTGGGCTGGACTAGGAACTGTTAAACTGTCTGAATGTGGAATAGGTCGAATAGCAGAGGGAAGACTTGGGTATTACACTTTTTCAGTTTTTTCATTGACAATCCAGTCTTTACAGGCGGAGTCAAGCAAAAATAGCAGTCATTTGTATGGTTTGTAGGCTTCTGCCAAACCATAGGCACAACAAAGGCCATCGATCGTTTTTTTATTTTTCAGTCATTTTCGTAATAAAACTAAACATGAGTTGCAACATATATGTAGAGCCCATGACTTATCCTGGTCCCCTACCTTCATACCAAAATAACGCTGGTAGGCAGTCTTCACAAGAGGCGTCAAATTGCGTTTCTGTGGCGAAAATGTTATTCCACCACAAATGCAACAGAAATTGTTCACTGAATTTACACGTTTTGGTGGAAAGTCGATGTAACAAATTTTACTGTTTAAAAACACTCGAAAATTCTGTACTAATTACAACAGAAATAATATGAAATTTACTGTCTATATATAGCAATAGTCTTTACGATTATAATCTACCCACAGCTAGATTACTGTTGTATTTTGACAGTTGATAGGTGTGCCAACATCCAAAAACAAATTTTCCCCAAACTGAAAATGTAAACTATAGAGAATATAAAATGTCATCTCCAAAACAAAAGCTAATCGGTGTTTTTTATGGTGATTTGTAAATTCAGCGTGTGGAAATTCATTTGAATCACCTATTTTTGTACGTGATACGTGATATAAACAAAAACAAATAAAGAGATGAATTGTGAAATATTTGTGAGATTCAAATAATTCAAGCAAAGCTGATAGAAAGATACCTTACTATTACACCAATTATATCTATATTAGATGAAGGTTACTTAGTTATGATCAAATTATATATATGTATATTGCAACAAACTCGATTTATGAATTTGATTGCTAAAAAAAGGTGATGTTGCTCAAATTTCTCTTAATTGCTACAATCTGTATTACTATATAAGAAAACTTTTACACACATTTGAATGAGGTTGGGTAAGATGGCCTGAAGTAAGATACTCCACGACTTATTTTTATTGCTTGCAACGAAATCATGACTTCCAAGCTTATTGGACAAATTATAGATAGAATAAGGTATTTATACTTTTTCCTGGTCGTGCTTTAAAAAATCAGAGATCCCGAAAGCACCAAAACGTATATTATATTTATAGTTCTATAATTACAATGGAATTTAGTTCTGTTATTAGTTTAATCAGATGTTCCCCATTTGTTACTTTTAAATAGCACACATTGGTTCTAGCGTTTGGTTTTTTACATAACATAAAAGTTTAAATTTTTTATTAATGAAATACTTCCATCATATTTATGTATGATATAGCCTCAATAATACCATTTCCCCGCACCTTACATAAACAGCTACAATTACAGTTAAAAATATAGATCATACATAAACCTTTTAAAAGGTTTTGGGTTAATGGCTCCAAGTGTGTTCAGAGCTAATTTGGTTCGCGTAATTTATTAAACTATGGTCTGATAACTATGCAATATAATTAATACGAAATTGTTGACTGTAATATGCTGATTTTGTTCATTTCGGCGTATAAATTCGCAGCTTTTAAAAGCTACAAGCCGGCAAATAACTGCATTTATTATGGCTTCTGATTTCTTCACTTATAATGGAATTTTAATTATGAACCGATGCTTCTGCTGGCGAATGAGAAAATATGCGAGATTTCCAAACGACATGAGCTGCGTTTGCATACATTGCGGCGGCGGCCAAAGACGCGGCTGGTAATTTACCATCAATCTTCATTACCGGGACGATTTCCAGTGGCAGGGAATAACTTTCTGCTCCACAATCCTAACGATCGTAATTAGCAGCCACGTCCTTAAAACTCATCAGCATTTCCCTGCATTGTGGGGAATTCAGTTCTCGTCCGTAATTAGCGCGCGATTTACAAAATATGACACATGCGCGCCGATGCTATCGGCCGCTTTAATGGATTATGGAAATTTTTTATGGTTTTCTTAATAAAACGCGATTCCACATGGCTGATTGCTGTTTAATTCGTCCGGAATCAGGATGTTGTGTAAATGCGATCCGATAGTGCATTTCTTAATTTACTTTTCATTAAGAGGCTTCACGGTCGCTAATTGCTCCCCTTGTTTCTAACCACAACAAGTTCTTGGGCTGTTCCCATATTTCTATTAATTTCTCGGGAATTGTTTAATTTCGCGTCTTAATTGGTAATGGAATTGGGGCCGGACAATTTTTTTGTTCTGAAAATAAGGGTCATAGGAACTGACAATACTGTGTGTAGGCTTATTGTTGGCATTTTCACTGTTGTCTCTCACTTTCTAATTTAATTTACGCGGATACGTTTTAACACGTCTTTTCAAATTTTAATTCGTAGCTTGCTTCTGTCTACTACTTTTTGTTGTTGTTACGTGATCGGTTTGTCTCCACTTTATACTACTGATTCTAGTGTATCTTGAAGTTCTCTCGTCTTTAATATTCACTCATTTCACAAAAAATACATAGGATTTAGGTCTAGACGAAGAATAACTCCTATATGTAAATATTTTGTTAAAGATATTTCTTACTAATGGGCGAATGCGGCTATGTACTATTTTGAATAAATCACATGTATAGTGTGGTCCGAGTTCAGAAGCTTTTCACGTTTCGTCCACAACGGTGGCGGATATTTTCAAAAGAAAATCTTCTAAAATTAAGTGATCGTCCCGTGCGTTTTCGCTTTTATACTCGTGCAAGTATAATAGAGATGATGTTTGGAGGCCATTATTGACATCACCGGGACGGTAGATAACGTAATCGGGTTAGCTGCTGACGTCAATCGGGTCGTTCTAGGTAATATTTTGGCATTTTATAACGTCACTCGCTCTTTCACTGTATCGCGGCTAAATAAGTCAAGATTTAGGTAGATTGAATCCGTCGTCCATGTTAAAATTATTTTTATATTTATAAATCTCCACCGCCTCTCTATACAATGTGGGGTAATAATTCTTACAGTTGGATAAAAATTTGTGCTTGCCTAAATTCTATGTTGGAGTCAGGATTTTCCAAAGCTTGTTTAGCGACTAGTGATTTATCGGGCTGATTAAGGCGTAAATGACGTTTGTGTTCCTTTATCCTAGTGGTAATCGTGCGGCCCGTGGTCCTAATGTAGACTTGCTCACATGAGCAAGGTGTGTAGTATACCTCTGGTGTATCCTGTGGGTTTCTTATATCTTTGGCTGGTCTAAGCAAATCCTGTATTTTGGTGGTGGCGGTATAGATTGTTTCCACCTTGTGTTTATTGACAATTTTTCCTATTCGGTCCTTAACCCTGTTGATGTAAGGTAAAAAAGCTTTGCCTACCGTAGCCGATTTCGGTTGTGTTTTCCGTGCGCATTTGCTCTATTTATCTCTGTCCTCGAGTAACTATTCCCTTGTAAAGCTTGTTCCAAATGTTTTAGTTCTTCATCCAAAAAATGTGAACATATAAGTTGTACTTGATTTAACAATGTTTTCACAACCGTTCTTTTTTGACTTGGGTGGTGATTCGACTGCTTATAAAGTTATTTGTCTGTGTGCGTGGATTTTCTGTACACAGTGTGTTGTAAATATCTCTTCTTCGATCTCAACACCTTTACGTCTAAGAGAGTAATCCTATCTTTCGATTCCAGTTCCATGATAAACTGTATGCTTGGGTGTATATAATTCAGGTGTATAAGAAATTGCGGTAGAGTCTCCTTTCTGTGTTTTCATATCACAAAAGTCTCATAGGCGTATCTTAGCCATATCGCGGTTTTTAAAGGTGCTGTATTGATGGCGATCTCTTCTAATTTTTTCATGAAGTAATTAGCAATTACAGGGCTAAGTGGGCTACCCATTGCTACTCCGTCTTTTTGTTCGTAATATACGGCCTGCCAAACAAAGGAAAATTTTTTTCAGCTAATCTATGACATCTTGAATCGGCACTTTGCTAAACATTGAAGTTACATCAAAGCTAACCATTAGCTCTCTCTTCTGTAACTGGATGTCTTGAAGATGGTTGACGAAATGTCAGACGTCCTTGATGTAACTGGTGGTATGTCCAATGTACGATTATAAAAGACTGAATAAGTATTTGGCCAACTTGTAAGTAGGACCCATGATGGCACTGACAGTAGGTTGCAGAGGTACATTATCTTCGTGTATTTTGGGGAGCCCATATATTCTTTGGGGCAGCGTCTCTGATGTTATGGGTTCCTTTTGATAGTGTCATCCAGAAAGAAACTCTTTATTAGTTTGTTTGTGTCACGTAGTATACGCGATATGCGATTGCGTTTGAGCACGGTGTAAGTTTTTGTATCGAGCAGTTCCGCCATCTTTTTCGTGTAGTCCTCCTGTGCTAATACAACTGTGGCATTACCTTTATCTGCTGATAAGAAAATAATGGTAGCATTATTCTTGATTTTACGTAGAGCATTTAATTGCTCTGAATAAGTTCGTCTTAGGTGGCTTAGCACGGCGCAGGATGCTTGAAGCCTCGATTCGTACTTCCTCTGCTGGAAAGTTTCATGTGAGTGCTTCTACGTTAACTATAATGTTCTCAACCAGAATAGATTTAAGTGCTACGGCAAACTTTTTACCTTTGCTGAGAGCACTGGTAGCTTCCTGGTTAAGCTTGTGTTTGGAAAAATTTATTACAGTTTGCCTATAATTTAGCTGTATAGGAGCACTTTTTTTTCTGTAAACGCTGAAACTTAGAAGTTTGTCTAACGGTGGCGGCCGCTTCGTGTTTCTTCGCAGAATGAAAAGTGATGCGGTCTATAGTATCCCAGTCATATTTATAGATTCTGCTGAACACAGAGCGAGGGTTTTCCTAGTAGCGTGCATTTGTTCTCTAACTAAGGTTCCTTTTCCGATAAATTCGTTGAGCTTGAGGAGTACGCAAGTGGTGTTTGACTTGTAAATACTTCGGAACTACCTTTTGATCTCGACAACGCAGTAAGAAAGCAAGGCTGGACAGTAGCTGGAATTTCTTCTTGCGTAAGTTCTTGAGTTGTCTTACAGACTTGTAAACCGGCTCCCCGTAGAGGCGTATCAAATAGCTGCGAAGGCTTTCGCGGCCCGTGTTCTGATGCATCGTGTGGTTGGTTCTCAGGTTATAAGACCGTGGTCGGAGTCCAGAAACTCTTAACGTTTCGTCCACAACTGCGGCGGCCATCAGCAGCTAGCCCAATCAATTTGTCTACCATTCCGGTAACGTCAACAACGGCCTCCGAACACCATTTCTACCATACTCGCTCGAGTATAAAAGAGAAAACGCACGGCACAGTCACTTAATTTTTAGATTTTCTTCTGAAAATGTCCGCCGTAGTTGTGGACGAAACGTCAGGAGTTTCTGAACTCCGACTACACGCTCAGTAGCACCGGCCGTGAAAGCCTTCGCAGCTATTAAATCACATGTAACGTGCATTAATTGCGGTGACTTCCAAACTAGTAATTAATTGATTTCTTAGTCTCTTAATGAGAAAAATTAATTAATATTTGTGCTTCGCACATTGTGTTAGCATCGTGGTTAATAAATAACATTATTTAGGTCTTTATAGCTCAATAAATAATTTTATAAAGGATGCCAACCCTACCACGGATAAATCTAATTTAGTTTGTAAATAATGTATTAGACAGAAAAATAAACAAGCAACAGATAAAATAAATAAATCAATATGGCTCTCTCAGAAGAATCATAAATATAGTATGTGATAAAGAGGTTGTAGTACATAGCTTTTTAAATGATCATGTATTTAATATTTTCTATTGGCGCAATATTTCAGATCCAGCCCCAAATATTTTTTTAAAATACAAATAGTTTTAAAACCTACACCTTTATGCATACAAAATCTAACTGGCACAAGACCTTAAATTTCCTCACCATTCACATTTCCTCAGTAGATTTCTAGAGCATCATGAAGTGGATTCTTATTTTAATCGAAAACTCACTAATTTTTACTTCAATGGGTTTGTAGACAAACAAAATTGTCGAATTTGGGGTTTAGACAATAATTGCGTCATTTACGAAAAGAAAATGTACCCCTAACGGGTTACTGTTTGGTGTGAGTTTTGGACAGGTGACATGATAGCTTCATACATTTTCGAGTATGGTCCTGGAAATGTTATAACTGCAAAAATCAATCCTTACTATTACATAATAACCCCGTTTTCTTTGATAAAATAGATCTAGAATAAGTATGGATCAAGCAGGACTTGCCATATAGATAGAGGAACAGTCAATTTATCACTCCAACAATTTTTCTAGTCGCGTAATATTTAACACTGCACGACTTCTCTTTTGCGGGGTTATCTAAAATCTTTGATCTACGCGAGCAACCCATAAATATTAGACGACCTCAAGAACAGAATACAATGAGTTATTGATATTATATTTCAGTCTGTTACATTTTCCTCTTTTATGATTTTATTTTTGTCTTCTATAGCTAGTTATACATATGTACATTATTTTATCTTATTTTTCATTCGTCTTGTTGCAAAAATGTATTCTGAATTTTCCTATTATTAAAGTAGCTTATCCTTTTCCAGATTATAAACATATTTAATAATAAATTTATTTAAGACAAAAATATGTTTCTTATACGTTTGGAAATTTAAATTTTAAATTTTTGTTACTGAATAATATTTGTTTTACTGTGAAAAATAAACTACTAAATTCATTAATGTATATTTTTCATTTTCCCCTAATTTGCTAAATTATTGAACTATCTTTGCTAATAACATCCTAAGTTAAGAAAAACAAATTTATAAAATAAAAATTTTGTTTAGAGGAATAGTTTTAGGAAATGTTCCATTAATGCTAGCTGCATTTCCACGTTGGATAGCTAAATTAATTCTTTGTCTTAGGTATGATTCCGATCTGGACTCTTTAGTTAGTAGGTGAAGGTAGTTTCCAAGCTTTGCGATAAAATCCGTTGTTTCATCACACCAAGGTTCCAAAGTCTCTACTGCAAAAGAAATAAAGATGTATCCTTGGTCGATGAGCTCTTTGTATTTCCTCTTCTTGTTATCGGCAGCATTGCTTGCGATAAGGCCAGCAGTTACACTAGATTGTTTAATGTACTATAGGGCTAGGGTATCAGTACAGGTAGCATCCCAAATAAGGTTCATACCATAGGACCACGGGATTAAAGTTAAACCGTCCACCTTTTTGCCACCATTACGGATGAGTCCACATGGTTTCAGTTTAGATGGGGTGTTAATGGATGATAAGGCTTGTTGAATGATCTTATTTAGTTCCTGGTGGCGAGAGTGACGACTACAGCTTTTTTTTACATGAGAGACCATTAGACCTGACTTGTCCACTTTATCTCTACAGATGCAGTTGTGGAGCTCGCAAATGTTACATCTGAGATCTGAGAGCAACTGATATTCTGAAAGTGTTGTCATTCAGGAAAGTTCCAAGTTTCGTGCATGGAATTGCATTCAGCCAGGCACCGGATTCGGGTTAGTGGAGGCAAGATATCTAGCCTGATCTCTTTCTGAACTGAAATTGAAGGTTCGTATTATTCTGTTCATATACAGGATGTCCCAACTTTTTTGACATGAAGGAATAGGAGGTGTTTCATTTAATAAACTGTTCCAGATTCTGATGTAGTCTAAGTATCCTGAAACATAGGCTAAGTTATTCTCGGATAATAACATCACGGAATAAATTAGCTCTGATACAGAATTCACAGACGACAAAAAAGCTGGGATGTAGATATCAAATAATTTTCTAATTCCGATGCCTCTTTGGGATACGGGAAGTGAAGCAACTCTTGATGTCTGAGCGTCAAGCATAATATTTATTATTTCTTCAAGAGATTTTGAGATGTTCTCATAAATTCCATTCAGTAGTGTAGTAGAGTTGTGTAGGGAGGTTGTCCTGAGCAAGAACGTTAGTCTGGGTATCCCGACTGAATGTTTCAGAAGAAAATATGCTGTGTGGAGCTTAGGCTGAGTAGACGTGAGAGTAGGAGATTTATTTCTTCTTCTTTTTTGAAAAACAAAATGGAATGGTTGAAGGGAGTAGTGGAGCACCAAGTAGAGTCAGATTGTCAATAATAATTTGAAGTCCCGGTAGAAGTTTTTGAAAGTTAGAGATTACTTTACTATCAGGGTCTGAACAGAAGTATAGCTCACACTTCGACGGATTCACCTCCAAACCAATGTTATGGCATTCTTTGATAAGAAATTCAATGTCATTCAAAACAACTTCAAGTTTTCCACCACTTGTTCCATCGTCCAAGTAATATGAATTGAGCTCAGAGGAAAAACTACTAATTATTGGTTGAATTGTTAAGCAGAATAGGAGGGGTTCATAAGTGTCACCTTGCTGTGCACCAACAGACAATAAAATACGGTACTTTCCAAGGAACAGAAAGCTTGGACGCATTGCGTAAGGAACTTATATATTTCAGGATCATGTTGTAGAGTTTTCTCTAACATTGCATTTCGTTTCGCAAATTTGTAAATAATCTAAAATTTAGTATACAAAAATATAAAAGATCAATCTCAGAAGCGTAAAAGATAAAAGTTACACAACATTTCACAGAAATCCTGTTATATACAAGGTTCAGCAAAAAAAACATTGAGGTTAATGTTCATTTAACCATAAATTCTAATTTTTTTTACAAAACTAGGTTACTTCCGTATAGGTAGTTTTCTTAGACAACTATACAACAATAGAGTTTTTTTTTTCATTATTTGTAGCAGACCTGGAAAGCTTCTGGCGGAATGTCTTTCAACTCGTCAGTTACTCTCGAATTTGGCATTTTATCATGGGGTTTTACTAAAAAATTAATGATTTTTCACCTATGATTACACGACTACCTCCCTCTCAAATCGATACAAAGATCAAGGCACGCATTTTTCCGATTCTGTGAATCAATCTTGACACATACTTTTTTATGTCCAAATTCCTTATTAAAATCTTGCAAATTATTATTTTAACATCAGCTGATACAAGATTGATTGCAAGATTTCTTATTCGTTCCACATTGACATCCATTTTTGATGTTAACGGCGTTTCTTTACGAAGTTCGTTTTCCACTTCATTTT
The DNA here is from genome assembly GCA_036346155.1 of Sinelater perroti. Classification (NCBI taxonomy): domain Eukaryota; kingdom Metazoa; phylum Arthropoda; class Insecta; order Coleoptera; family Elateridae; genus Sinelater; species Sinelater perroti. The sequence continues at coordinate 30,508,126 of JARFIY010000056.1, forward strand.
AGTCACATAAAAAAGCCTTGTGCCATCTAAACACTTGTGCTCTAGATAGAAAAAGCCTTTTATAATTTTTTATTAGTCACAGTAGCGAATTCATTCAGATTTTATAAAAAATTTAATGGCACAACATTGTTCAAACTTTTATCATTTTCGTAACGCACTTCTCAAAAATAACTTATTTTAAACACTCTTAACAATCGCACAGAAAATGTAAGAAGTTCAAACTTGCACTAAGTCTGTGTTAAGGGATATTTTAAAAGTCGCGTGAAGATTAAAATGACCCAAAAAATGTTTAACTTTTGACTATCAAAACGTTAGTTCCTTCTATAAATTATTAAAATTACATATTTCCATCAAGAAACATGTATCGTATAAATGTAAAGATATAGAGTAAACTAGAATTCAATTATTTACATCTTCCTTTCCCTTTATCCAATTTCCATTTTTGGATCTTACCTCGGTTTACGTCTAAAGAATATATTTTCTAAATTTGATCGAAAAAAGTTTTGTAGGAGGTGAAGTGAGGGTCCTGACAGCATAAAGCAAAAAACTACAGTGAACATTTTTAGAAGTCATGACATGAGGATGTCTACAACAGGTAACAGAAAGTCCACCTAAAAGTTTTTTTGCGCACTTACAGGCACTGCAGCCCCAAGGGCTTAATGTGCCCACTAACATACACTTAATGCTATGACATTCACACACACCCATGGGTTGAGCGAGACTCGAACTCGCGCGCGCCTGCTAGAGGACAGAGCCAACTGGTTGAACCATCTGAGCCACCGCGTCCCCCACCAAAAAGTTAGACCAGGAGTAAATTATTTAGTTTAATTCCTTCTGTAAAAGTAAAGCCTAAAAAAGATGATAAATAATAAAAGTAGAGTAGATACTTACTTTACATATTTTTTTCCAAAATATTCCTTTCAGCTTGTTAGATTTCTTCTGAGTGGCTTCTTGTTTATAACAATGTTTTACGTTTCTTAGATTTGAAGCACTTCTCTAAATAAATTAAATTATTTATATCCTCAAATAATTTCTTGTTTATGTTTTTATTTGTCTTATTAGTTTTCTAATATTTTGGTATGTACTGGTTTAGACTGATGACATTACTAATTTGTGGTATGGTCAATTACATTCATAAAAAATATATTCCTAAAATGATGTAATTTATGCGTAATTTAAAATTTACTAACTTAAATGACACTGTCTGAAAGAGACAGCAAATTATATAGTTGCAAAATTAGTTATAAAATAATTTTAGGTTGCCTTTTGTTGTATCACAAATACATAATAATTTTTAATATTTGTTAGGTAACATACAGAAACTATATTTCAGTATTATATTGGTTGCTATTGCACAAATAATTCAATAAATTGAAAAATAAATTTAAATCTTGTTAAGAGTGATGATACGTACATTGTTATAAAAGAACCTCTATATGAAGATGAACGTGCTCTATTAGACAAAGAGGACAAAAAACGAGTCACAACAATTAACAAAAAAGTTGATAAATATGTTAATGACCACAATTACGTAAGTGAATACAGTAACGATAAGGAAGAAGAATTGACATTTGTATATCTTGTAAAATATATATAAAAAAAAAACAATTTATTCAAAATGTTAAATCTGCTGTTAAAAATTATATGGGGTTTTGTTAGACTTATTTCTGTTACATTTTTACAATATCTAATAGATCAGAATTGCTTTTAGTCAAACTACATAACGTATAATGATAAGACCACAAGGACATAAGAAGCAAAATACTGTAGCAAACTTGGCGTACGCATTTGATTATTTATTTTCATTTAACAATCTACAGGCACTTTTTATATCTACAACAGGTTCGCCATTAATGCACAAACGTACTAAGACTAATTATTTATTTTTACTGGTCAATCTGTTCTCCGGCACTTCAATCACCGCACAAACCGTGTGTGATCGCAATTTTTGAACCTGTCGAAGGTACCAATTTGACGACTACGAAACAAAGAATTCTTAATGTGCTTCTTCAACTTGGTCATCGAGGTGCTTGCTATGTTTCAAAACAATCACATGATTTACAGCTTCCTGTCCATTGACATTACAAGTGTTCTTTACAACATCACTTGTTGAAAATCCCTGTTTCAGCAACATCGGATCAAAACTGAAAATTCAATTTTGTCGGTTATCATCTGAAATCCAAATATAGAATTTTTATTACATCATAAGCACAATAAACAGAAAAACAATCAAATTTTTCGTGAATGTTAAGAAACTGTTTTTACAACTCAGCATAGGATCGTTGAAATAAATCCGAAAAAGGAGTAAACAATGAAAGAAACTAAAATCCAAGAAAAACTAAATTTATTTTCATGAAACATTTACACCATTAATGTAAATAGTATTGAACTTTTTAAGCCGTGACATAAACTTGCTACAGCCCAACACAACTTCCTTTTGTCTATATGTGTCCTTACCTCCATGACGGATGCCCTTAACCTGTAGTCAGTGTTATGGTTTCATTGACCTTCACTTTGACCACGCCTTACACGTAGTAGTCAAAGAAACCAGTGGTAATATAAATTATTAATATTTGCCTCGTGGACTGGAACGAGGCCTTGTTGGAACACTTGCTATGCCTAGCTGTCACCTTCCTTATCCACTGCTTGATAACTATCTCCAGCACGTTAATATAGCTGTCGCTGGTCACCTTAAAGTCTTTCTCAAAAAAGTGGGGCGCCATAATACCTTCTTCGCTGCTCACAAGCTCCAGCACCATCACATAAGTAGAAAACTTTGTATGCATGACGGTAGCAACTTTAAAGGCATCTTAACAGATCCAAAGGTGTTGCGTTTGATATCGTAGAGCAGTACTTGGGCTTTTAACTTTCTGTCCATCTTGTTTTTTTTTTGGTCAACAGTTGACGGTTCTTCAGTGCACTACTAGAGTGAACATCCAACTTGCCACGCCCATTTTCTTTCTAGCTCAGTTGTACTCCTCTCAGAATCCTGATAGATTTTCTGTTTCAAGTTGTGGATGAATTTGTCACTTTTCTTGGAATTAAATCGCTTGGTGTCAGTTACCTTTCCCCCTGATAGTTAGATTCCTTGTATTTCTTAGCCACGGCGTATCCTTCTTTTGTAGCCAAACCTCGCAATAATTTCTGTCCGCTATTTTCCGGGTGCAAAGGGATTTGAGTATACCAACTCTGTGGTTGTGTTCTCGGCTAGGTTATCGGTTATGTGAAATTAATTTATGTTACCTAATAGGGGATCGTACATGCACATAAATTTTTATAATACAACGAATACTTAATAAACTATGAAAAACATTTAACATCTATTATTATTCTAACTATCACATAATTAAAGATAGAAGTTCTTTAGAAACATTAAAGCTAATACATGTTTTCTATAAAAAAAGTCTGGTTTCGTTTCTAAATTTCAAATCAAATTAGGTATAATGTGGCAATTATAGCTGTAAAGAATTGCTCTAGAGGTGTTATAACACCATAATGTTTAGTTTCGTCATTCCCTATAATTCTACCTTACTGCAACAGGACCTGTTACAAGATGTGTCGGCTAGTGTTACAAGTTACAAAGGAAAAATTTTCTAACAAACTTTCAAAGTAATTATGGCTAAAGAGTAATAAAATGCTATTGGCAATAAAATGAGTAGTCAACAGATGTACTTTATTTTTGAAAAACTTGAGTCTCTTGGTTCAAAAATATATAGAAAAATAACAAAATAGCACTAAAAGAAAAATTAAATAATTAAAGCTAAGCAAAGTTGACAATCAGCAAATGTATTATATTGATTAGTCAGGTGTGCTAAAATGTTGTCATTAAATACATAGCAAGTCAAAAATTGTGGTTTCATATTTTTTGTAGTCGATGTATATAAATATTACACTTCTAAGCCAATGTTAAAAATTACGCTTACGACATGAAACAAGTTTATATTATCTGTAATTTTAAAATTAGATGAAGCATATGGTACTCTCAAAACGAGAATACCATAAAAAAAATAGACCGATATAAAGAGTGTTCCATAGGGAACACTGAATTTGAAAATTTAATAACTCAATCAAATTTCTTGAAAATGGTTATATTTAACATACATTTAATCAGTTAACTTTTTATTTTCGTATAAAACTAGATGTCAGACATATGTCCGTCCGCATTGAGTCTGCATACATATATGCGTTCCTCAAAATTACTGATAATTCTTTCGCAAATGTTTGGCCCGATACTTCCAATCACGCGTATGATTTCCACTCTCAATTCTAGAATTGCGTGTGGTTTGTTATCGACATCTATAATTTCTCAAACCCCTATAAGGAGAAATCACAGAGTCTAAGATCATAGGGCCTTGGCGGCAATTCCTGGTAACCATGCATAGAAATTACTCGCCGAGAGAATTATTTGTAGATTTAAGTAACCACTTCACGGAAGGTGTAGCAAGTCACACCATCCTGTTGAAACCAGAAATCGTCAATTTCCATATCTTGAAGGTAAGGCGTGCCCGATTAAATATTATGTAACGGTAACGTTCTTCATTGACCGTAACTACAGTCCTCATCATCTAGAAAAACGGCCCTATATTTTCACCTGTCCAAAATCATACAAAACACTGTTCTTAGTGGATGTATTTTAGATTGATATTTAAATTGATTCTGGATATGAAATAGAGAGTAACAAGATTACGTGCTCTTGGGCTTTCATTGGGGCCATTGTATTACCTCCACCGCCGCCTCTCCCCGTGCGCCTATTAGTCAAGCTAACCAATTCTTTGGATGGATTTGAGGATGTCCACTAGAGTGCCGATGCTAGCCATGCTAAGCCAGAATTCCAGCAACATGGATCCTCTAATTGGAGCAAGCGCAGGACATTCGAAAAGAACTTGCGTTGCCGCCTCGTTCTATAAATTGCAGCCTCGGCACCCTTCTTCTTTGACTGTTGTTTCTCTTCGATAATTTTAATATTGAAGACTTATAATTAATAAATTGGTTTTTTTTCTTTGTTATTTACGGCAATTACAGCCTCCCCACTTATACCAAACACTAGGAGTCTACCCATAGGTTCCTCCTTTGGAATTGTGAAAGATGCACCACTCTCGGATATTGTCCCAGGGGTTCTGCACTGCCCCGTCTACGGATGACCGTTTCTATGGCCTCGGATTGCATTGAAATTTACAGAGCCGCTTTCCTCAATCTAAGTAGCCAATCCACCCGCACGATATCAAGGCGGGCTTCATTTCACGTGGAGAGAAGATTCGCAACTGCCTAATTTAGCCGCTGTAAAGCATGGTCGTTTTTCAGATGATTCTAAGAATTTCCCCGGAATACCACCATCCCTAAAAGTGAGTACGGGTTGGTTTTCTGCTAGGTTGAACAAATAGTATAAGCGTCTAACACTTCCAGAATCACTGCCTGCAGTGTTTTAGCTAGACCACTGATTAATTAAAAAAAAATAGGGGTTGGCTAGGCAGCTTTTGAGAGTCTCTCTATAGCGTCTTGTATAAGGTTGTTGTTGACCTAATTGTTGCCTTGGCTTCTTTTTAGGGTTGGAGAGAGCTGATCAACTTTCCTCAGAACGACCCCTCTTACTCTTTGTAAATATCTGAAGAGTAAGCTTCCCCAAAACTAGCCGTTCGCAGGTCAGTTAAAGCAGCCGCACTTTGGGTAGCACTAATGGTGTCGCCATTTCTCTTTTTTTCCAAGAAGGTCGTGTTTGCCTTCTACTCTTTTAAGTTGTCGCATTTTGTGGATTGTATGTACATGATGTAAAGATTTTTATGCAAAATTCAATGTAACGTAGTTATCGAAATGTTCATCTGTTGCGAATGTCGGCAAACTAATTTTCCAGAATTCAAATTGACGCTGTTTTGCACAATAGCGATTTGTTGCTTTGTCCGACAAGATCGATTCCGCCCAGCGATTTCACCGTTCCCATTGAACCAGTCGCTTCAAACTTCTTTATCAGTCTTTGAACTGTATAAATGTTGGGTGCTATACAAAGTGCGTTCAAGTGCGGTTTCCAAATTTTTTTCTAAAAAAGTATTTGTTGAAGAAAGTTCTTTTACTTTTCAACAACGTATTCTTTGTCTAGATGTACATATTTCTTACAACGTCCTCACCATGATTGCTGAGAACACTTCTTTAAGGGATGCAACAGCGGCTCGATTAAAAAATGAGCGGCCACGTAGTGTCCTTAATGGTCGGAAATTCATGGCGGCATTACGTGCCAACATGTCCTAAGACATTTCCACCCGCACAGCCTTGTGTTTGTCGTCAAGTTTAGAGACGATATCGTACGCACCTAATTGATGGTCCATAATAAAAAATAACTTGTTCCACTTGCGCAATCATGGCTTCGGTCTGGCCGATTTGTGGCCGAGACTGTTTCAGTTCATTGTCGCACAACTTCACATCCACAAACGCATACTTTTAACATCCATAACATTACTGCATATTTCACTCAATTAATTTCAATAGGCGTTTCAACACACAAGACAAGAAAACGAATGATTACATGTTGTTCTTAAACACTAAACGTCGTCATTTGAAGTATGCAAAACAACACTTACTGTAGTGTGTATATTGTATGCTGCTACCATTTCTATTACACATTCAGAAATATTTCTCTAATCTTTTAAAATTAACCCCGTCTATTAATCTTACTGCTGTGAAAAAAATTTGAAAACCTTAAAACTTGAACAGACTTCGCATTTCTCTTGAGAAACCCACGAAACTTTCGCACTATCTGCGCGGTAGTTTCACCGCTTTGGTAACATGTTTTAACACATTGCTCTGTTGTAAATTTTTCGATGATGAGAACGAACCAAAACATTAATGGGGGTGGTGATAGATAACAAGAGTGATATGAATAGGCCTGCCAACTTCACAACAAAAAAATGATTCCAATTTCAAATTCGGTGCTTTTTATAGAACACCCTTTAATAGCTCATGTATACATAAGCTTATCGTATTAATTGTAACACTAAAGCTAATTCCCACCAAACTCAGCAGTACGGTCAGTTACGTAATATTGATTAACAAACTTCCATAAAAGTTAAACTAGCCGACTCTAGCACTAACAATCTAGTGAAATTTCTATTTTTATAAACAATTTATTTTGTAAATTTATATTTCTTAAGTTTATCAAATATTAGTTGTTTGAGTAAAATGATTTAACCCGTTCTGAAAGAATTAAACAGTTAAATGTCTCTTATGCTTTATATGATAAATATAAAAAAGTAAAAACCTGTACTTGGTGCCGGTGCGTCGTTTTTTGAGAACACTGAAAAAATGAAGTGGAAGCTGAAAAAGCTTCCAGGAAACAGCCTCTTCGTCGGCAACCGCAGGTGCCCGCGCGTTAATAATATGCACGAAAATTATGTATAATTAAAATATAACAAGGGCAATTACTTACTGTAAGTGCATACATAAATATCAGCAGCTGATTTATTCTGAGTTCCATTAGCGCGGCCGATTATGCCACAATGCGCCTAATTGCATTTATTTGTTCAAACGTTACGGCGTATAAATTATGATTGCCATTATTTGTTTTGCTAATGAACGGCAATTAATAGAGTCGAGCTATTGCGGCGAATCCATATTTCACGGTGCAAGATGAGCCAACAGGTCCAGGTGTGCTGCAACGTGGCGAGGAAAGAAAGCAATTTAATGATTTGTTAACTAGCGGAATTTTCAGCCGCGATGGACGGAGTGCTTGTTCGCAATGTGCCGAGCGTTACATATAAATTAGATTTTAATATTAGAAAACATTACGGCGCGCTTTTTAATTCCTGCCGCCATTAGCGGCGGTATTCTGCTCGTAAATGGCCTGATGGCGAATCATTGGAAAATAACAGAATGCACAACCAGCAGAATATAATTAGCCAATTAAATTTGCAGGAAAACAGAGCAAATTAAAAGTTGTTTCGGCGTTCTGGGAATACAATGGCAATGCAATGCTTTGAGGCGAAAGTAATCTAAGCAAATATTTTATAACACTTAATAGCAAAGCGGGGGAAAATGGTAGGTTGATGGGGTTTGGTAACATAAATAGTGTGCCTTTAACTTAAAAAATGCCGTAAAATATTATGAAATAGAGTTAATATCAAGGTATTTAGAAATTCAATTTGAACTATAAAGTAATCTTTGATTTTTGTGTGCACTGGAAACATTGGTGACCTTTATTAACTACTAAAAAAGACAATTAAACTTGATGAGAAAATTTGTGGTTTTACTTGGCCATGAGTTCTACTAAATGATAAAAAAAGGACTTGAGAATTATAATTATTCAACCTAATACCTGTATAATAATTTACATAAGATTACATAAAAAACGCGGTTTTTAATTTGATGCTACTGACTACAGGAAATCGTATCGTCAGTTAGTTACCTCATAAAAAGATAATACATTGATAGTTGCACACTAAGACAACTGTTTTCTCTTAATTATTACAAATGGATTTATGACTAATCATATAGTTAAGAAAAATATCTCTAAAAGGTGGCCCGAATTGAATGCCAGATTTAGATTTTTTGTTTAGCTGTCAGCAGAAACGATCACAGATGTTATTTACGATTCTGTCGATTACTAAGTAGATAACAGCAAATTATTATTGTTAATATACATTGTAAATTTGGTGGAAATTTTGCAAAAACTATGAGAAGATTTGATGGAATTTTTGATCGAAATGTTGCACCAAATGAATGAACTGTTCGAATATTGTCTAGAAAATTTGATGAAACTAGATCGATAACAGATACAAGTGCTGATAACTATCAGCGTAAAGCAAGGTTCTCTAAAATATCGCCGTAGTTAGCCAAAATGTTGCTGTAAATCCAAAAACATGGACTCGCCATCGTGCACAACAATTAAACTTTCCAAAAAACTCCCTTCGACAAATACTCACTAAAGAACTACACCTTCCTGCATACAACGTTTAACTAATGCAAAGCCTAGACTTTGATGATCTTTCTTACCGTCATCAATGCGTTATTTTTATAGACGAGGCGCATTTTCACCCTGACGTTTGTAACAAAATTGTGACATTTGGGGTTTGGCAAATCCTTGCCTAACTCATGAGAAGCATTAATTTATTGTTTGTTGTAGATTTTAGACAGATTAATCTAATAAACCCATATTTCTTCAAAGATAATGTTGGAAATATTGTAAGTATAATTCATATTTCATAACTTTTGGCATATACTTGGAACAATAGCATAACACTACTTGTGATGTAGTTCGAGCAACAATTAATTTACTACACCAACAGTTGCCTAATTGTAAAAGCCGGACAGCAAGATTTTGTGATAAAACACCGCGCTTTTTTGTGAAAAAAAAAACAGATCTCCAGTGGAAATCGAGGTGTCCATTTGTCATTTTGTGAACGCTGTAAACATTTAATAGCCGCATTTTTTGCGTAAAAAATAGAGCTTAAGAAAACCAAACAATACTACCATATATTAAAAAATCACAAAAATTGCCTTGGTTCACAATTGCGCAGTTGGCCTCCTTTCTTTCGATTTGACTAAAGATAGAGAGCATTTCTAGTTGGAAAAACTTAGTTCAAAATATAAAGAGTTTGGTTAGAGTGGCCGTTCCTAACTTTTCCTTGGCCATGTTCCACCTAAGCATCTCTAAAATTCTAATTTTTCCTCTATAACATATAATTCTTATAAATCAAAAAGTAAACTCTTATTAACATGAAGGAAGCCTGTGTCCCACGTTAGGAATCACGAGCTTAGAGCACTTATTGCACTTTTATTTAATTTTTTATTAATAAAAGTTCCTTAACAATCATTAAGAATTTATTGTGTATAAATTAGTTTGTAGCTAATTTTGCTTACAATTAGTAATAATTCGGTCGCTCTATTTGGAGCAATGGATTCATTTTTAGTTATATGTTTTATATCATAAATTAAAATTTCCATACAAATGTAATTTTATATGCACATATAACATTAAAATAATGAAGTTAAGATTATAGTAAAATTAATAATTTGTTTTGTTTACATCGCCCAGTCCAGCAGTAAGGGAGTTGGACATTTAGATAATCATACACGTCACCATACCAATAAGGTAGAGCCTCATCTAGTTGGAATATGAAGTTATTGGAATCCTCAGAAACAGCTATAACTGCAACGTATCTAAGTACTAAGGTTGGGCACTAAAAATCCGGTTTACGTGCCATCAATTCCAAAAAAATTAAATGAACTTCGAGACCGTATTACTGCCGCTGTGAGAAGCATCAATGGAGACACCCAACAACGTGTGTAGACCAAACTGGACTATCATTTAGATGTGTATCGTTTGGCGCGAGGAGCTTACATCGAACATTTGTAGACCGCGTAATGGATAAATCCATAACAATAGCACTTTCAAACGTAAACGGTCTGGCTTAATATCGCCAGGAGGTTGAATTATTTATAAGAATTTATAAGATGGGCATCTCATTAATAACTGAAACTAATTTCACTTTCAGTTTCACTTTAAAATAAACAACTTCAAGGTTTATTACGCTCAGCATCGCATGAAGGAGCAACTGTAAAAATAAATAAAAAAACTGTACACATTAAAGTGGAAAACATGAAATAGATTATATTTTATCAACTTCAGTTACAATCAGATTTCAATAGCACAGCAGCGATCACTGAAGAAATTTATTTATTATTGTAGGTGATTTTAACGACAGATACTACTAAACGGTGTCTAGATTTACAACAATTAGAAGTCGTAAACTTTAAAAAGTAACTATTGTTAACACCTATAGATATGTAAGTAATGGTGAACTTATATAATGGTCTTCTGATATCCGACTTGTTTGATTTTTTTATCAAAAATTGTGTAAAATAAATTTTTGATTTTACCAGACCAGTCACTCCCCAATGATAGCTATCTAAACACCGCATCTAAAATCAGAAGGAGATATCGAACATGCAACAGAAATTTTGACATGAACAATTTAGGAGGTTAATGTCCTCCTCCAAAAGAAATGCCAGAAGACCGTAGCAGCAAAGTAGACTTCCTGCTGACAAAATGGGGCTGAATAACTGAAGAACTTGTTATATAAAAAATAAGACGTTTTAGGGTTAAACTCTATATTTATTTTTTTATTCAGTAGAAGATCATTATCCCTTCCTCTATGCAGAAATAACACTTGGACCAAGGATAACTCTAGCAAAGCTAATGTATTTACTGAATACTTAAATTAAATTTTTCAGTCAACTTCTCTCACATGTAATGATAAAGAAAAATTAATAGCTAAATATTTAGAGAATACTTTATAAATGGAGGGGTTTGTAGAGAAATAAAATTACTAAATGATAAAAAATTACTTGATTACGATTTAATAACGGCGAAGGTTTTAAAAGAACTACTCAAGAAAATTATTGTAAACCGGATAAGCTTCCAAAAAACTCATTCTTATAAGCCGTTCACATTGTTGCTAGGTTTATCTAAATCACTAAAAAAGTTACTTGTCAAGCTGATCAAAATCATATTTGAATGAGTCATTTCATTCTCGAATGGGTTCACAGAGTAGTTGATTTTAATTGAAGAGAATTAGAAAAACGAGTGGGTTTTTGGTTATCTAGCAAACGTTTGATAATTTCTGCCATAAAAGGTCGTTACATGAACTTAAACTGTATCTACCTCATTAGTTCTACTTATTATTTAAGCCTTAGGGAATGCTTTTCCAAGTCTTTCCAAATATCATCTTACATAAGTTGGAGTTGGATTGGACTTTATATTGATTCTATATGGCAGACACACCTCGTAATAAAAATGTGAATTTAGTAACATTTGCATATGACATAGTAATGATTTATTTTTACCGAGACCCAGGATTAATGTACAAAATTAAAAACCATATACCAGCATTCTTTATATTACTTAAATCATATTTATTGCTGTCGAACCTACATACTGGACCACGGACCCTAGAAAACAGCCTGACCTGCTTGACCTGTAATTTTGGTATGTCATCGACTCTACTCCCAATCAATTCTGGGGTATCTCAAGGCAGGTTCTGGGATCTCTACTTTATGTCTTATTTACCACAGATCTACCAGTTTCACCAAACGGCATCACAGGCACATTTGTTGAATATACTGTCATACTGGCTAGTCACAATAAAGTTCTCCGAACACACGCGCTAATACAAGAATATCTGCATGACTTAGATCACTGGATTAAAAAGCGGAATGTAAAAATAAAAGAAACTAAAATCTGCCCACGCAGCACTTACCCTAAGAAAATTTCCATGCTGTGCAATACTATTAAGGAAAAATAAAATAAATATAGAATGTTAGAACATGTACGAAAAGTAAAGTAGCATACAACAAACTGAAAAAAACAGATAGATTATCATGAACAAATAAAAGCTTAAGTGAAAAATTAATAAAAAAACAAAATATTAGAAACTTATATTGTGAAAATAATTGATATCACCTACACAATAGCATATTAGTATTGCCTGTCAATATACAAGAGAAAATATAGAAAAACATTCGCTAGTACATTAACAATAATGGGCGTGCTACAATTATGTTAATGGTTTTGGAAAAGAGGGGGTTATATAGTTAACATTTCTTACTTCCTCTAAAATTTAATGGAAAATAAATTTTACTAATCATGATTATCATTAAAGAGTTTGTCAAAATTAACAATCTCTTTACTACTTACTGCTTTAATACAAAAAATTGTTCTGCTCCTATTTTATTTTAGGAGTTCTTGATTTTCAAGCAATTAGATTATAAACAATACCTTAGATTATTAAATGAGTTAGGTAATTTTTAAAGAGTTTTTCTTCTTCTTATTTCTTACAAGCAATTTTTCTGTTTTACCCAGGTTATTACTTATTAGATTTTCTCCATCTTCGCAATTGTTTGCTGTAGTTCTATTCCTTATTAATGATTTATTTCTAGCAACGTTAACTATTCTGGCTATGCGTTGATCTCATTTTGTTCTTTTTCTGTTCAATTATGGGTTGAATCTGACATATGCGACTCACGTTTTTGTTGCGTACTCGATCCTACTTTGTTTTACCACATATTCTTCGTAACATCCTCATCATATTTTCAGTTTAACATTTGTTTTGTTTTTTACATTTTCAGGGCGATTTCCGCGGCATATGTTAGTACTGTTACGGACAAAATCAACATATTTTATTATTTTTTTATTGAATATTGCCTATTTACAAACCACTAATGTGTGAGTAGTAAGTAAATCCCATAAAGTTTACATAATGTGTGGAGGTCTGATCAGTGCCATCCTTGTCGTAAGATTCACTAGTTCTGGACGATTATCAAGTAAATCTTGTGACCATTGCACTTTTGTCTTCTGCTGATGGTCTGTTGATTGGACAACTTCTGTATAAGTTAGTTTCGGTATCCTGCCAAATTGTTTGTGTACGTATGGGCAAGCCCGCGGGGGTTCCTAAATCCGTATAAAGACTTTCATTTGTGACGTGCCAAAAGGCATTTGCTATTGGGCAGTGAATCTTTGATCGATATCTTTGTAGGATTTTAGTGTGGGAGGCGTTTGTGTAGCCGTAGAGCTAAATCTCATATGTTCATATTTTATTTATACCGATTTTTGTATGTAAGTACTTTAGTGAAAAGGTGAAAGTTGGAATGGCCTTCTGATTATCCAATTCATGTACTTGATCCTATTAGAACTATCTATGCATGTTTGATTTTAATATGGGTACTTCAAGTTAGTTTTTAGTCAAGATACAGTTCAAGTATTAAAACATTATGTTTTGCGGAGATACAATACCTTTGGTAGGAAACATTATTTGTGCGAATTTTTTGCTGTTGACTATAATTGGCCATTTATTAAACCAGTCTTGCAGTTTATCAAGGTGTGTTTGTAAGTGTGATAGTGCTATTACTGGGTCTTCATTGATCGAGAGAATAGTTGGATGATCAGCAAGTATGGAAATTACAGTACTGTTTATTGTTAATGTATCTCACGGTACTCCAGATGTGATTTTATAGTAGTCGGACACTATTATTGATTTAACTTAAATAAAATTTTTTTCCAAAGTGCTTTTAGTGTCAAGTAGCTAGTCTGAAAAGTGGAATTAGATTTTCTGTAATAGGCCTACGTGCCACACTTTATCAAAACCCAGTTTTATATCAAAGCAAATTGTTATAAATATACGTTTGGTCTGTAGGATATAAATTATTAACGTAATAATTCGATGCCCTTGGTGGATCATCAAGTAATGTTGTTTGAAATCAAATTGGTAGGTTGGAATAACGTGATCGATTTTTAATTAGTAGCCACTCAAATATCTTGGATATTAAAGGTAAGAGACTGATGGGTCTATAGGAGAAGGGTTGTGTAAATAGTTTGCTAGGCTTAGGAATCATAGTGATTAGGATGTGTTTACACTGGGTAGGAAAGTAACGTAATCGTAAAATCATGTTGTATATGGTGGTAAATAATATTAGAGCTTTTTAAAAATGGTTTTGTAAAACTTCTACTGTTATTAAATCATATCCAAGAGTTCTACGGGAATTAATAAGGTCGAATTATTGATGAACTTTAATTGGTGAGAATGGTTTCATTGGTGGTAACAAGTGATATTGCGTGTTAAGAAACGATTAAGTCCTGTCGTCATGAGTGCCTTGAGGTTGTGGTGCTGCAATTTAGTAGTAAGGTGTTCAGAAAGTGTATCTGCTTTTTCCTTGTCTGATCCGGCTTACTTATCATCATTTTTTTGAGTTGACGTATTGTTGCTACAGATCCTTTGAAGTTTTTAGTTATTTATCCATATCGTATGATCATATACCGTTGGCGTTCCACAGTTGTTTATTACTGTCGAAATCATATTTAAAACCATGTTGTTTGGCTAATAAGTTGCGAAAACATTGCTTTATATATTATGAGAAAATATATCTATACATTTGAACAGAAAGTAAACAAAGAAATGTGGCGTGATTCTAGACCCTTGATTTACACGAGTAGGTCTGTGCGTAGTAAACAAAGATAGCCTATACATTTGAACGTAAAGTAAACAAAGCAGCTGGCATTAAATTTGGTGTGGCGGTGCCCTGAGCTTTTGATTTACACAAAGAGGTCCGTGAGTTCGTACACGCACGTCGGGCGGCTCTCGCTCCTTGACGAATGGCCAAGTGGCGGCCGTTGTCACTGGACCACTGCATTTTCGTACGCAAAAAGCGCGTCTGCGAAGGCCATTTTATTTGCTTTCGTCGAGGGGAAGTTTGATTGTAAGAGCCCATTTATAATGGATGTAAGCATAAGGTGCCCATAAAAAATACATATAATGCACGTAAGCCTTATGTAAACATTTAAAAAGTTGCGCATGCCCAAACACAGTAGCGGCAGCAATATCCTTGCAGGCATTATGAATAATTATGTTGCCTTTGTACCTGTCATCCCTTTTATGGTGTAGGAACAGATGCATATTTACTAACTTAATTGATAGTTCCCTATCATCTTATAAAAAGTTTTAAAGAGAAAAAAACTATTTAAGAAAAAAGCGCTCAAAAATATTTTAACACATCTTCATGAACCTTTTTACAGATACATCAAATTATTTTATAATTTTTAAGAAATATTACATTTCATATGTTATTGTCTACATAAAATTAGACAAAATTTGATAATACCTAATCCAAAAAATATATTTATTTTGGACTTTTGCGGAAATACGCGTTTTTTTATACTTTTTGCGTTTCATTATTGACAACAAACTATTATGTTTTATGTTTGTGCCCAAAAGTAATCATTTCAATTGCTTATTGCAGAAAAAAAATTAGGTTTCTCTACGACTAATTAAATAGTTTACCTATACAGAATATAATAAGTTACGGATCAGCATGTTTATGAAGGCTTTCTAGAGACAGTAATGTTACTCTTTGATATTCTGACAAAATGATATAATGTAAGCGGTACAGAACGAGGCTTTTGCGTTTAAATCAGCCTTCAGACCTCATTTCAAGTAAGTACATGTGGAAAGAACTTGAGTTTCTATTTACAACTAAAAAAGTCATAAATGAACACGAAAAATTTGCACAGTTATAAGAGCATTGAGCTTCTTAAAAGCATGGTTCTGATTTGTTATCACAAAGTAATAAATGTGCTTATTAATATAAAATTGACTTTTACTAATTAATCGTTTATTTTGAGTTCTTTATAAAACTTTATTTCCAATTATTATAGAGCTAGTAGAGTTAAAGATATTTTTTCATTACGTGAGCTATATTTCATAATAAGGACAATGTTGACATTTTTTTAAATTTATTGGTGAAAGCTTTTAAGAAGCACAAGTTCTTTGGTAAAAGGCTCTACCATGTAAATAATACGAACCTTTTGTTCAAGGCAAAATCCTACAAGATGTTAGAAAGAAGGAATGGCGGAAAACTGTTGTATTAACGACTGGCAACAGAACAATAACAGTGGTTATCTACATGAGTGCTTAGGGCCATTATGATCTACAAGTAATAGCATTGTCCCAAAGAATATAAATCACCAGTTCAGGAAAGGGGTTATTCCAGGTATGGTTGATGTCGATCGTTCACCTGCTAGTGTCGATTTCATCTAATATTTTTACTGATTTGAACTATGTTAAAAAACCACCTTCTAGTTTTACCTGTCTTAGACGGACATTTTATTCATGTTTGTATTTTTAGTTTTAATAGTACTGCGAGCAATAACCATAGCTACTTTGTCATTACTTCTATACTGCACCCACAAACTGCACCCCTTAGGTAAAAACCTTAAAAGCATATTACGGCGAGAAAATCAAGCAACGATTTTGCCATTTATAAGAACCTGTAAATTTGGAGGTGCAAACAGGAATTGTTGACAATGGTTTCAAGACCACGAAAAATTTTCTCCTTAAAAAATATATTTGCAAAGCTAATAAGCAAACCCTCATTTGGAACATCATGATAACTACGATTACGCTAATTGTGAAACACCTAAAACTTTAGCCCCCATGCTTTAAGAGCCTGTGTCAGGAACCTCAGCAATAGAAGTCCATACAAAATTACTCTTCCTTCCTTACCCAAGAGAGAGTTCAAGTACAACAAAAAAAAAGGTAAGTAAGAGCAAGAAAAATATTATTTAGACACAAACAGAGAAACATGCTTCAAAAATTATACCCTTTAATTTAAATTTTTGGATTTTATCGTTGCCCAAAACTTGCAGTTCTGTTTATTAACATAACAATTAAAATGGAAATGCGCCAAATGTACCAAATTTGGCAGATTTCCTCTAGGTCAATATTATTAGTTTTGTATTCAAACTTCCTTCCGCACAGTTAATATTCACATCCAACTAAACAACAAATCGTTGATTTGTTAAATCCATTGACATGTCGACAATAATCTCGTTATGTGACAATGATTAAACGCTGACTTTCAAAATAAAATTTAATGATTTTAACGCGATATATAGTGGCGTATTTCTTCACAGTAAATTCTTCAAATCTTAGCTACAATTTCTAAAAATAAAGAATATTGTAAGGTAACCATTTTTAGACTATCCTGTATAAATAATTAATCTGAATTTATTTATTAAAGAAAACCTTTCAGTGTTTTATTTATAACATGAAACATGAAACAGCACAATGTACTTCAATGTAATGAAATTGAAGAAAGTGTTGATGACTTATTTTGCCAATTTCTTTGCAAATGAACAGCTAACAGTTAATAAATATGTTAAACTATTTTATTATAAGACTCGAGGAAGAATCTAACGCTTACGCATAGATTAATTTCATAGTCTAACAATCTAAGTCTAAATCAGATTAAGTCTTCAGTGTAAAATTGCGAGTTTTGAATTCCACCTATCTAAGATATATTTTTGTTTGAAGGCTGATATTTTAAGAGGTATCTAATATATATTTGTCTTATTTCCCTAAACTTATAATTCTATCTCCTCCTAGACGCTTCAACCGATTTCCTTGAAACTTGCACACCACATTCACAACTTTATTTGCTAATTCGGCGCAAAAAATCAGCCTTCTAACTTTAACCGTTTTTGAAGTATTTAAATATTTTGATTATTGTCGCAGAAACATGTGGAATGTTCTACACGACTGCCTGGCGTCTAGATCAGGCTTCGTCGACGAAGCCTGCGGGGTTCTCTTCTGGTATTAACATAAAACTGCAGGCTTGTCAGGCGGATCAGCGAGTTGTTTGGTTTGCGAGAAGAATTAATGTTTTGAACATAAATTTCCCTACAGAATGGGAGGTGGAGATAATAATTAGCTAAGAAGGAAATCTAAAGACACCTCAATTAGGCCTATTGCCTACTTTGAAAAATAGAATGTCTTGCTTAAAAGATGTATTAATTAGATCACATAATATTGTGCCACACCTTTAAGAGTCGAAAAGAAAAACTTTACTTGCATTTATATCTGTTGATGATGCGTCGCAAACCTGACTATCAAAAACTAAATTTACCAAGAAAAGAAACACTACTTCCACAAACAATGTATGGTAAAAATGTTTTTGGTGCGACTCACTATTCTGATGAACAGACATAAGAATAGCTGACTAACAAAGAAATTTAAAAAAAGGTGCCGCTGATGTTTAAGATTTAGCAGCATATATTTATTACTGCCATGGTGGTTTAGTGGATAGGTCGCTAGATTACTAAACCAGAAGTTGCGGGTTCGAATCCCGCTCTCGTCAATTCAATCGTTAGCATTTTTAGGGCCCAGCTTGACTCAGGCTGCAATAAATGAGTACCTGGAGGTCAAACTCTGGAGTAATTAATAGGCGGTCGGGGTACGTAGCGCCAGCCACGTTTACTATCCTTGTGTACCGTAGGCTCAAGATTGTAGCAGACCTACCCTGTTACGACCCCAAAGGGCCTTTAAGGCCTATTACGGGGAACTATTATTATATATTACTGACTTATTAGTTTTGATAATATTACATGACAGACAGATCAGAAGGCAAACAGAAAGCAATCATTAAAAGAAATATTTCTCTCTAGAATAAATTTATCTTAAAAAAATGTATTAAACAAAATAGTTACCTACTTTTCGATAAAATTACTTTTGTATATTGTGACCATTTTGTGATTTCACGTAAAAATTTTCTCCATTTGCTTTTTACCATTTTGAGATGGGTACTATAGAAAATATTTAAATTGCACATTTGCAACTTTCTTAATTATAGATTAGCAAGCATTATTTCATTTACTCGCCTCGTGTTAACAGCAGCGCTTACAATTAACTAGATGAGACTATATTAATCAAATTAGACCAAAATGTGACATTTCTACACACTTAAAAAATAGAAAATTTTTGGTTCTTAAATCATCAAATTCAATGTTAGTTGATGACATAGTTACAATACACGATTCCATTATATTTTTTATTTAACAATCGTAGAACAATGGGCTCTTTGTTTTCAAACGTCACTTTTATACGACACGCCACACCCACACAATAATTACTGGTATACTGCACCAGCTGCAGATTACTGCTTTTGGGATAATCAGAAAATGACCCTTAAGGCACTGTTACTACCAAGAGAAATTATGTGATCTCAGAAACGTGATTTAACTTGATAAATGGCTTCTTAAAGAACTATTGATTTCATTTATATTACCCAAAGGAAGGAAAGCTTGTTTTACTGGACTCAACAAACATTGATTTAATAAAAAATATGTCTGAAGAGGAAAAACGTAATATATCTTTCTGTAATACGACCAAAAACTAAATACAATGCGGTTAAAAACCAAAGTTTTTGAATTTGGAAAATAGCATTTGTAAATGCTTGTACACAATCAAAATAAAGTGAACAATTTTTTAATTTTTTCCTGGCAATGAACTGTTAAGTCTATACTCTTTGTTATCTAGTTACTGAAAAACTAGAATTAGACTATTAGTTTTCGGTTTAGAAAGCAAATTCTCAGTTTTTAAGCGTCAAAACGTATTAGGAAGGTGGCAACTTTGTTTCAGCAAAAAGATAAAATAACCGCGAACATTACACATCAATTTTTAAAAATTTTGTTAATAAAGTATAAGTCTATTTATTTTCATTTTTGTTACTTGATCTATTATATTACTACTTTTGAACGAATGTAAGTTGTATTAGTTATCTTAATCTATTTTCCTAAATTTATTATGAGATATAATCTTAATATCAATTTTTTTAGATTTTATAAATAAAAATGCATGTTATATTGAACTCCGTATATAAATAGAAAAAAATATCATTCATTATAATATACTAAACAATCTTATTCGTATAGCAGGAGAAAAGTTATAAAAATTGAACTCTATGTACACTTAGTCCGTCGATTAGCTTACAAAATGAAGAATATTCTGTCCTTTTTAATTTTACTAAATCGAGCTATCCCGGCCCTCGCTGCAGCCGTGCCTGCAGTCAATTTCGCTCAAAATGGCAGATGCCACATCAAATAAGCCATCTAAAAAAGAAAACTTTCATCTGTTAGCGATTTTCATAAAAGTGTATTTGTGCCGAATCCTCACTACTAACTAAAAATCGATATTATCTACCCGACAATGTCGAGAAGCAGATCAGCCAAAAATTCCCCTGACATTTTCGCATAAAATAAATGACTATCAGGCAATTGTTAACGACATTAAAACTCCAATCGTCAACGAACTTACAACTCAACATAGAATGAAGGGTCGAAAAACAAATTTAATCTCGATAGACGACTATCGTATTTTATCAAAATATTGTACAGACAATTTCCATTCGACAATTATCATAATCCCGCACAAGAAACTCTAAACGTTGTACTACGTAACGTTGCAACCTCGTTAACAGCCCAAGAAACTCATAATAAACTTATAAAAATTACCCAGTTCAAGCAATTACTAGGGTCCTTAGCAAAGATAAAATAGCCGTCCATGCCTTTGTGTGCGGTACAACTAACAAAAAACGAAACTCCTAACCAGATCTTCAAACTGGAGAAATTAATGTACTCGGTAATTAGTGTGGAATCTAGAAAAAAACCCAAAACAGTACCCTAATGTAAGTAGGCGATCCCAACGTTATAGCTACAACAAAAATTACTGCCGACTTTTGCCACGTTGTGTCAAATGCAACGGAGAACACCTTTATTCTACTTGTACTAAATAACCAACTGCGAAGAATCACATTCCGCCAACTATAAAGGCTGCTCTTACTATCATACCATCAAAAATAGAAGCTATAATTACAATACTCGCCCTTTGCTACCTAAACAAGCTAACACAGGTATATTCCTACCACTCTGCTACCTAGATTATATGACATCAACGTAACTAAAAACTCAACTGGCTCTACATTCAACGCTCTCGTTTGAGGAAATAATTAGAAGTCTATTCTTGAATATAAATGCTATTGCTGGATTCTTTAATAATGGAAAATAACTCTCAAAAACCAATTCACCAGTTAACTCTATTAAACTTCAATGCAGATGGTATTAAAAAACAACAAAATATATTCACCTTATTCCTTACAAGACATCGCATTGACATACCTTGCATTAGAGAAACGCATTTAACTGAAGACGAACGTTTACGTATTAGCAGATTTACAGTTTATCGAAGTGATAGAGAGGTTCGACACGCTACTGGAGGTGTTACTATCATAGCCAAAAGGAACATAAAACATCACTTACTAGCTCTTCCTAATCTTGAATCACTAGAAGCGATTTCTATTAATATTAAAATGGATAACGGCAGTAAATTAATTATCACATTTGGATACAAACCTCCCAATACACAATTAAACAATGGAAACCTTGCAACCTTATTTTTGGTCAATACACCTAACATAAGACTTGGAGATCTTAATTGTAAAAACAAACTGGCGATGCAGATCAAACAATCCCAATTGGCTTAGAATTCATAGATTGGCTGCAAGTTTAGGCATGCATATTATAGCTTTTACAGAATCCAGGTATATCCCTTACGGAGCCTCTCAAAATTCAGATATACTAGATATTGCTCTACTCAAAAATATTAGAACTATATTACAGCAGTCCGTAGTCTGCGAACTTGATTCCGATCATCTACTAATAATTATATCTTCTAACACCTCATATACTCTTAATGCTTAGATGCCAAGGTTAATTACTGGGAAAATAAAGTGGAAATCGTTTTAAACTGCTTTGGACCAACACTTGAATGTAAAAAAAGTAAAAACGAATAACAACTGTTGACATGGCCATCGATCTGCTGATTAATGCTACTCCTTCAATCGTGACTCCAAACAGAACAAAAACACACCGTGAACCACGACTTGACCCACCTGCATACATCTTAAACAAAATTAAGGAGAAAAACAAAGCCAGACGCGTATGGAGCAGAACACGAGAATGTTTAACCGGCTTTCTCATCAAGTCAAAAATGAGATCGACAACTTCCGGTTTACATATTACTAACATTACATTGCAGAAATAAATCCAAACGGTAACTCTTTATGGATACCCACAAGAAGAATATTACGGAAAACATAATACAATGATCTACGATATCCAACAAGCAATTAATGACTTCCAAAGCGCAGTCGGCCCATATCAGGAATGGTGCGAACAGTAGCGAATTAAACTTAACACGTCTAAATGCCAAGCAAAAATGTTTACCTTAAGACACCCTACGAACCCAACCAAACTAGAAGTCAACGGGGTCGATGAAGCTGTTAAATACTTAGGCATATACCTCGAAAACTTAGTTGGGACTACCACCTTAATAAGAAACTTAAAGAATGTCACACAAGGCTTAATCAGTTATACCTCTTAATAAATCGTGAATCTTCGATAAATCAACTGTTCCGTTCTGTTATATAAATCGCTTATAGGTATGTCCAATTATAATGTATGGTTGCGCCGTTTGGGGAACAGCTACAAAGACGCAGACTAACAAAGCGCAAGAAATGTAAAATAAGATTCTTCGCATAATATGTAATGGAAAGGAACTACAAGTGTCGCGCGTTAAAAACTATATGCATCTTACTGCCAAACAGTTGCTCACAAATGTGACTAATTGTAAAAGGGCTATAACTCATAGACTAAATACTTCTCCACCCTTCTAGATTTAACATTATCCACGATAGCGAGTCCGACGAATAGTTTGCTTTAATTTTATGCACCTTTAATGTTATGTACTGTATATTTGTCACTAATGTAATATGTAATCCCTATCATGCATAGACTGTATTGCTAAACTGACAAATACATTTGTCAATTAAAAAATGACAAATAAGTCAAACATTGGCCGGGCGAATACGGCTAGAATAGATAAAATATTATAAACTAGCAAGCGGCACTTTTTAAACCAACATCCCACAATATTCAAAGAGGGTAATTCTCTTAATACTGATATATAGAATAGAAACCTAGACGTCGCTGAGAAATTCATACAGAAAGCGAATGTTAGCCAGCATGCCATTGAAAGATTTATTACAGGTCTCACAGACAAGAATACAATGAGAAATTAGTATATTAGCCAACAAAAGAATATAATAAAAATGACAGAAACAGAACTGGGTTGGGTACCTTCTAAAAGAATGATAATTCATGATAGAAAAAGAACTGTAAGTTATTAAAAAGAAAGAAAATAAGGGAGATATCTTAATCCTATATGTTCAGTAAAAATCAACCAACTCAATTTGATTGTTTCAGATATTAAATACTAAAAAAGTCATTTTAGAATTTAAATTTCAAAAAAGTGCAAGGGCGGTGAAATATTAGTTAGTTCTAAGTAGTGGTGCTTTGTAACCAAACCATCAACTAATATTGAATTCAAGTTGGTATTACAGATGAAAAATTTTATATTTTCTCTATTTTGTAGGATGCCATGTTCCTCCCATAATTTAATTTAGCGTAGCCTAGTCTAGCTTAATTTGGTCTGGTCTAATCAAGTCTAGTCTAGTATAATCTAGACCAATCTTCAGTGATACTTAAGAGAAATCTAGCTTTTTTGAACAACATTTACTAGTTTCTGCAAAAGAAGTCTATAAAACACTCGAAGTATTTTTTGCAAAGCTTATTTTGTGAATTTTTTAACTTAGAGGTAATTTAGAAGGTAACAGGAAAGCATGGGAGGAACAATTCGGTAATTCTCGATTACCAATTTTAATGGACCCATCTGCCGACGACAGCAAATCCGAGCAAATCGCTGGGCCGCTGTCGGGTCCCATCGCGACCGCGGCGAGCGCTCGGCGACGCAATAAGACGCAAACGAGCGCCCGGTATATTAAATTTGAATTTTTACATTACTTAACCAATCGACTGAGCAATGTTTAATGCCATCAGCGGGCCGACCGAACCAATGGGGCTCCGGAGGAGTGGTCACGTTTATTTGTTTCTGCATATGCGATCCACGTAGCTCTGCTTAGCATTGCACATATCTTAAGTCCCGCTGTGACCTTGTTTGTCCGCGGTTGCGCGTCATAGAGCCGTGCGTGGACGCGTTTCCGTTCGATTGGCATCGCGGCCGTCGGAAAACGCCGCGACTGCCAAACCGCGGCCCCGTTTCGGCAGACGCCGCGACAAAACGACACCGACGCGCAAAAATGGCGGCCGAGGCCGCGCCGCGATTGCTATTCCCAATGGGCCCGCGTTTCCCTACTGGGAAAACGCAATATGCATTTTAATGGTGGCGAAGTCATTGAGGAAATTTCTATGCAGACTTCGACTAGCGATTGATACGGCGAAACCAGTGGCGTGGCTGGTCTGTTCCACAAGCGCTTAATGGTAGTCTTGCGCCTTTTGTTTTGTGCATCTCTCGATATGCTCTATTACCATTCTATTACAAGTGAGGTTCAACACACTTCGTGTAGCATCTTCTCACTTGTGTTTTTGAGTCTATTTGCATGTTGTCTATTTGGGTTTAATTATGATGATGGTAGATTATTACCTGGTAAAATACTTCTTACCACATTATAATTGTTTTCATTAGATGATGAAAACATTTGAAGATATCTGTTTTAAGCAGAATTTATCAAAAATGAAAAACGATTTAGATTGCAGTTCTGATCGAGTTTTCCTCTCAGTATATCAGTATTTAAATAAGGGTATGTTTAAACATTTAAATAATAGTCGTACGTTACTGAAGAAATGTATATAGTAGATTCTAAATATCTAACACAAAGCATATTTATTATAAATGTTTTTAACAACCTCAATCGAAACTACTTTATGATCTTAATAAATTACCATCTCTGGAATAAAAGCAACTTATAGAACTTTATATAAATCAGCAAGTGTCTTTTAATAGTGTGATAAAAGTGTTTGAAGCCGTGGATGATCAGATAATCTTTTATTGAGTTATATAGACCTTATTCTAACATTTTAAAAACTTAAATAATAATGCTATAGTTTTTCGCACTTAGAATATTTATTTCCAATGTTTGTCCAGATAATCATTTTATTCTAACCTCATAGGCAGAACCAGAACTAGACTACACTTACAGTAACCGCCTGGAACATATTTTGTATATACTATTCCCCCCCCCCCCCCATTACATTTAGTGTGTGTAACAAAGGAAAGATATAAATAATCACCTTTATCACCTTTCATATTATTGTCATAAAACTTCTGAAAACCACCAGCAAAGATCTATTTGGGAATAGATCAAAGCACCACTTTCACACACTCAATGACGCTTAGCTTCTTGATCAAACTGGTAGCACCAGGTTTGCAGAAAGGTTAGATCTTGGTCACACATGGTAATGAAATATCCAAAGGCTTGCTGTTCGTTGACACCTTGTGCTGCACAAACCGGTCACAAATCTTCCACCTACGCAAATCTTCGATAACGATGGTGCGCATTGTGCACTTGCTAATGCGAAATTCTTCTACCGCTAGTCGTACTTGCTCAATTATGTCTGGGCGACCACCCATCCGGCGCCGTTTCTCTAATTTGTATCAAAATTTAAGGTTCTCTTATTATTCTATTGCATCATGATTCTACCTCTCACTCTAAATACATTTGACTGCCCGTAGTAGATTTACTCTGTGTATCCCACTCTGGGGGCATCTCTTATAGTATCTCTGGGTAGGCATGTGCACACGAGCGCATTTTGCGCACCAGACACGCCAAACAAGTAATAAAAAATGTTAGTACATTCAGAAAACATATTAAAATTGTATAATACACTAAAATTTCTAAAAATATCTTCAAAAATCAGCTATAAGGAAAACAAAGTCATAAAAGTGAATAACACAAAAGGGAAGGCAAGAGTAGGAAAAATGAGTTAAACCAAGTTAATTCGTGCCAAATCTTATTACATAAAGTAAAGATGTTTATTTAAACATTTTTTATTAAAATTAAAATTTAGTTACGGCTTTATAACAAAGAAAATGCACACTAGAACCTTACATAAAAATTGTTTCAGGGCCTTCGCACCAATTAAATAAAAACAAAATCTTCATGACGAGGGAAAGGCCGTAAAGTCGTATTTTTAAGCTATAAAACCTTATAAAAAACAAATCAAAGTTTCAATAGCAGCGTAAAATTATTAGATGTTAATAAAATGTATTGCGATAATAAATGAATGTGATCGCTTTAATGTAACAAGCACTTGAATGAGCTTTTCAAGTGAAAAGCACGGACTAAATATAAATGATGTACTAAAGCAAATTTAAGTTTCACGTAAGCATTAAGTGAACAATTGAAGAAGTAAAAAAGTTAGCATTATAAATCATATGGTGATATAAGATACGCAAAAAGGCAAAAAAAGTGTTACATAATAATCAAGTACCACAAAAGATCGGTAATTATTTGAAATACAATTACGGCCCCATGGTTTTATTCATTTATACATCTTCTCACTACCATGCAAGATTTAAATTACTACATTGCTAGGAAAAAAAACTGCCTAGGTACTCGCTTTGTGGTATGAAACTAAAATCTGTTATAAACTTTGAGCACACTACAAAAAGTGTTACAAAGTTTCTCGAACACACCTAAATATTTAAAATCGTCCGCACATGTGTTGCGCATGAATTCTTGTTCATGCAACAACTGGCGGCAGCATTGCGTGCGTAAATGACATGATTTTGGTACATATACAAGTGACTGTTGATGTGACAATTTGTCTACAAATTAGTCATAACCTTGTTTGTCATGCGAAACAGACTTCGCCCTCATAGAATTGCATTACCAACATACCACCTTATGGATACAAAAATACTTGCGATTTACTCAAGGATCAAAGGTTAAAAGCCTAACATCAATAAGAAAATTGTAGTTTATGATTTTTAAGATTTTTTAATTTTTATGGAAATTTGAAATGAAGACAAAACAAGCACAAAGCTTCTGTGATGGAAAACAGTTTTAATCCAAACCAAAGGGATTTTGTTATTATTTTACTATTCTTATTGCAATAAATTTTAAAGCAATTACAGATAATTTTTGAGCCGCTCTCGTAGTTATAGCAGATAAAAAATTAGCGTATTCTACCACTTACTGCACTGTTGTTTTTAGTTTGTATTCTTCCGGAGCGTTAGCCACTCATTTTAAAACAACCAAAAATCGTACGCAAATTATACAGTAATAATATTCAGGCAGGAAGCTTTTAAGTCTGCATATAACGCATCACAAATAAATATGTTTAGGAAGTGCGCATTAATAAATTAAGCTTATAAATTTTTTATTACAGTAATCTATTAAATGTCCATTGACATGCTGCTAACGTAAATAGGACTATAAGGATGGTACAGCTACATCATGCGCGCTAATTTTTCCGGATGTGTAATAGTTACATTAGCTGTAAATGCATAAAGCGTTACTAATGATAATCGAAAAAAGTGCATGTTAATATCTTATTATATAAGTGTTATATGACGTGCATTATGCAAGTCGAAATGAGGTTTATTTGTAGTGAGCAGTATTTTAGACTAATAGTGTAGTAGCACAAAAAGATCTGGAATCTAGACTTACTGCATTCCGTAATTGTGCTGCTATGGGGATGAGTCAAACAAAAACATTAGGATTACAATAAAATCATATAGTTTACGATAGGTGGCAGTGTAGTACGGACAAATAAAACGTCGTTACAGTAAAGAACAACGTTCTTCCGTAAGTCTCTTCGGCAATAAAGTCGTAGAATCTATTAAAATTTATCAACTTATAACAATTTGATATATTGATGCAAAATTGTCAAAGTTAAGCTACAGGTAATCTTCGAACACTTTACAGCCTAGGTAGTGGCTACCTACCAGTCCCTTATATTTAATACCTTTAAAGAACCAATTTTAACCTGTAATCAGTTCAAAACATATATAGCAATTATCAGGCTTATGTAGACTAATCCAAGTTGGATGTTTGAACGTTGGAAGTTCACATTTGTGCAATTGGTATCTAAATACATGGAAAAGCCCATCAAAGACCACCAAAAGCGTCGTACATTTATAAAGTGGATTTTAGAGAATATAACAGTTAATGCTAATTAAAACAAAACTCATATTAAGCAACGAAGCTCGTTTTTCTTCAAATAACTTCACAAATTGTTAATATTATCATATCTGAGTAGAGAAAATCCATGTGCGATTCACGAAATGCCCTGTTTGGTGTGGATTACTTTACACTACAGTACTTTTTTAGATCAAAATCAGCAACGCTGATGCTGTTTCTGCAATAAAACGTGTAGTTTCAACAAAATGGAGCCACATTACACACAACGTGAAACACTCACTTTACTTCATTCCAAATTTCCTGGTTGTGTTATCTCGCAGAGAGGTGACATCGATTGCCCGTCACGGTTTTAGGATCTAACCCCATTAGACTATTTTCTTTAAAGCTATTTTAAGAACATAATCTATGTCAACAAGCCTGCTATGATTTCAGCGCCAAAGGAAACATCAGACGTGTACTTGCTGAAACAGAACTAAAACTTCGCTAAAATAATGGTTGCATGTTTCTGCATGTAACTGCTAAGTCTACACTTTACACTGATAGCAATAAAATTTGGATTGCTCCAATATATTGTGTTTATCCTATACTATATAACTGCAACAGTTGCGATAGTTTAAAACCTTTATACTTATTAACGTTCGCATCTGGTCATTAATTTATCTATACATTAAGGCTATTTAAAATCTATGAAACGAAGAGGTACAATAAATAGCCGTGTAGATAGCTATTATTTAGACAAATTTATGCATTCTGTAGAAATGGGACAATGTTCATTGAATCTCATGGAGACTGCATGTTCAAACACAATTTTTCTTTGACTTGCGTATATAGTACAAATGCAGACGTCTTCATCATACCTATCTATTCACTGCTGAGGTGGCTGAAAACTTTATGGAGACTACCCAATAAACAAAATAACAATACACATAAGCATTGAAAATTTATTTTTCTATGAAAATCTATTATAAGTAAGAGTAGACTTATTAAAATAGATGATTTATATATAATATAAATAATAATAATAATAATAATAAATATAATATGTAATATACATTTCCATAAAAGTAGAAAGGCTTTTTAAAATATTGCAGCTTCCCTCTTTACCAGACCAAGCAAAATGAAGGTATTAAAAATATCTACATTTCTAAAAAGTATCTTACAATTAGGGGTAAGTAAGAAGAAAATATGGAACTACAACTTCGTATCCGTTAAGTCCTTCTGGGGCAAATTTATGAGACAACTGTTGAACAAATTTATTCAAAATTGTTCACGCGCAAGATTTGATTTATTTGTTGCCACTATTTTCTTTCCAAAATTTTAACACAAGTGATGTTATGTTCCTTTCAATTTTATACTTTTTTTTCTTCAAATCAGTCGATACTTCTAAACGGCCATAAAATGGGACATTTTTAACACGCCAAACAGACGAGCGTCATCGCGTGAATCACATGCCCAGCAAAAAGCCAAAAGGGGGCCCGTGTGCGCCTCTGCCATGTACCGCTGACGTAATAAAAATGAAGTGCGTTCCTTCGGCTTATTTGGGAAGTGACAAGTGGCTGGACGCGCAGCAAAAAGCCGATACGCAGCTTCTCCGGAGATGATTTCGATGGCATGCCGCTTTTTCTGGCCGATAATGAGCGATACTGTGTTGCATGAGCACCAGCTGCCTTCGTATAAATTCATTATCCCCGGAATCCGGCAATTCCGCGGACCGGCGATGTCCAGCCCCGGCCCCGGCCGGCCGGAATTCGGCGACACGGCCGCGGCGGCAGGGGCGCCGCAGGGCGGGCCGCGCGGCCGCTGCTGTTTAGAATACGGTGGCGTTCCGCGAAGCGGGAGGTGAAGAAACCAGGAAGCGAGCAACCTCTAAAGGTTAATTACTTTCTCCGTAAGGAGGTACCCACGACGACAATTTCCTTTTTATTTATTCAACGGCACGTGCCCAGGCGGCGTAACGGATGGCATGCCGGTATAAAACGGGCGGCCATCTAGCCTCGGCGCTGCTTAACAGCTCGGATTAAATTGCGCGCTATGCCGTCGTCCTCTTCAGCCTCAACACATTTATTAATAGGCACGAAACGGTACTCCTACTTGATCGCTGACAGTTGCTTGATCTATTTCAATTAATGGACATATTTATCCATGTATATACAGACCGCTTTTTGCCAACATCCTGTCGAGGCAGGCATTAAACCTGAAAATATTACGCTGCGCTTCATGTAAATATACGAGGAAGGTCGGCCTTATCTAATTGAGTGGATCGAATTCATTACGGCGGATAGATGCACTTATTTTCATGAAACGCTGATAATGCTTTTTGCTCGTTTACCACTAGCCGCCTGAAAAAGCCTCATCAATCATGCACATCGAACTGGATACCTGGTAGAAGCAAATTGAAATGCGCAATCAAATGACATTATCATAAATTTCTAAGGCAGACGCAAAAAATTCGTTACGAATGCAAAAACTGGGTAACTACGTATAAGGTATAATAAATTAAAAATCTGCTCGGTCAGGTCTGTGCTGATAATTAATTATTCATTTTAAGTCAATATTTCGCAAATATAAAAATAAGTTACAAATCATTAAAAAAAGTCGTAATCCGTAACAGCGATGAGCTTTAATTATAACTATATTTCTTCACAATAAGTGCAATCAATACAAATAAATATGTTACATGAATCAAAACCACACTTTCCTCAAATTCACCACCCGCTGACCCAGTCACCACTTTTAATACTACCCTTAACAAATTACAATATATTCACATGACAACTAAACTAAAACCTCAATTAATTAAATTATATGACATGCCGAAAAGAAGCCGATACCACAAATGGACACACTTGACAAGCTTAAAATGTAAAATATTAAAGCATTTTCCATGTATACTAAGCAATGAATTCCAACTAAACATTCAAAATAGGTACGTCAAACTACAAATGAAGACATAGCCGCACCAAACCTTCAACAAAATAGAGAAGACACGGAAATATATACACACGGTGTTTGACAGTTGTTTCAAGAAACCATACCACTATGTTAAATGGAAAATGCGGAACAAAAAAAGTTAATGAATGCTATAATTTGCCCAAATGCTTAACTACCTAGTAATCACAGGTAATAAGTGAATTACTGCTGCTATGAGCTCGAGTATTGAGGAACAATTCGTCGGCTGCGCGAGCCCACACGCTCACGCGTTACGCGAGTCCCCACACAGGGTCTCGTTATTACTCTCGGCTGCGCTAAAGTCCCTCCTCGTTCTAAACGCACCGCGAACAGTAATTTATCACCATATGTCACCTTTGAACATACCAAAACTTATTTATTATTTTTATGCAAAAAAGAACTAAAAAGAGGAACTAAAAAACTGAAAATAGAAAACATGGAGCGTTAGCATAAAGCAACCTGATGAATTAGACGATATAACGCAACACTATTACAAGAACAAACATGGCACTCTGCATATTCTCTGAAACAGGAACTAAAAGAAACCAGCAATATCCCTCTTCATACTAAACCCAGAGCCAGAAACACATGGCAAAGAATATTTAACAACGATGCTAAATTTATTTATGATAAATTGAGACGGAAGCTAGAAAGATCGCTAAAAAGCGTCCGCTATTGGACGACCACCCTATCTGCAGGCAATAAAAAAAAATTAAAAGACCGCACTACTAGTACCGTCTATCCGAAAACCAGAAGAAAATCGGGCCTTATCAAAAACGCATAAAGCATATGTATTCGTCGAGCATATCTCAGAAGCTTTTGAACTATTCTAACCAAATACAAAAAGGTCATAATGAGATTAAAACCTTTACAGTCCTACCATATTAATTATGCTTACCTGTAAAGATAAATCTATCAACAAATTAGGTTAGTTAATAAATACAAAATACCTGAGATATGACCTAATCACAGAAGGAATACTAAAGAAACTACCGAAAAAAGAGTTTTGCTTTTGACAATTTAACAGCATGCCAAATCTAGAAAATTACCTATTAATACTCGTTATCGTCCAATAATGTTATTCCCAATTATGTAAAAATATTCGAAAAATTGTTTCTAAAAAGACAAAGTGGACACTACTAATTCGATGGATCATATTCCAAATTACTCAACACTATAACACACAACTATAATAAACTTGTGGAATAGTTAAACTAAATGCAATAAGCTTTAAGGAAAAGAAGCCTTTAATAACGTCTGGTAAGATAGGCTTCTATACAAAATCAAAATTGTACTACTTGCTCCATATTACTTACAGCTAAAATCATACCTTTCTGACAGATACTACCACGTAAAAACATT
Source organism: Sinelater perroti (assembly GCA_036346155.1). Lineage (NCBI taxonomy): Eukaryota > Metazoa > Arthropoda > Insecta > Coleoptera > Elateridae > Sinelater > Sinelater perroti. The sequence goes on from JARFIY010000056.1 coordinate 30,540,805, forward strand.
TAATTTAATTTTGATATTTAATAATTGTGATACCAATGAAAATGACATGATAGGAGCATTAACCAGTGCCAATGCCGGTGAAGGTTCGTCGGTTGTGATTGAGTTACTAGGTCCAGCGGCCATTGTCGTTTCAGTCGTCGTGTGAATTCTGGTTGACGGGTAAGTTGGTTTATGAGGCCGTTTGAGTGACCGTGTAAGTTGTCATTGTATGTAGTAGAAAGTCTTTTTTTCTTTTCTTTTTTTTTAAGTAGTAACTACTAAGTTAGTGTGGCCGACCGTGGAATATCACAAGCTCTCAATGATGCGATAAAGAATTATTACGGAGACAGAAGGATACTATACAAAGAGATCAGTATACAGGTCACATGTGGAGTGCCCCAGGGATCCATATTGGGACCAGTATTATGGAATTGCCTATACAACTCGGTTTTAGAGATAACACTGGCACCGGGATGCAAACTCATTGCCTTTGCAGATGACCCTGCAGATAGGAAGGTAACCTCTTGGAAAAATTTGGTTATTAACAAAGTTGCTAACTGGATGACGACCCATGAAGTTTAATTAGCACTCGACAAGATGAAGCAATAATGCTGACGGGCAGGAGAAAGCTAACTAATAAGGCCATTAAATTAATAGATGCGAGCATACCAATCAAGAACAAATTAAAATATCTGTGAGTAACCCTAGACCGCCACTTATCTTTGACCAGGCACATACAAAATGTCATTGAAAAAGCGCAGAAAACCTATAGCAATCTAGCGAGAATAACGCCTCGAATAAAGGGGCCGAAAACCACAACTAAGAAAATAGTTAACTCGATCACTCAATCGGTATTATTCTACGCAGCGCCAGCATAGATAGAGAAGTGGGAGGAGGTAATTCAAATGTGTATCAAAATACTGAAAGAAAAAGGCTAATTAGAAAACTGAAAGAAACAATTTAAAGAACGAATTACCACCCCTCACCCAAAGAAATGCATACCAGGTGGGTCACATGGTGAAGAGAGGGAGGTAGACGGGTTTAGTTGGTAGGTGGACCCTCTGGGTCTAAATCCAACATGCCCGAATTGCTCGAACACCTAGACCCAGGTATATATAAATATTCCTAATCTCCCCTCTATAAAATAAAAAAAATTAGTCTGGAAGGTTTCGTTGGTAACGTAGCATGGGACGTTTGCTAGCATCCAGAGTGACTTCGACTGGAAGCGCTGAAGGATTTTTGTATGTGACCATATGTCAACACTGGTTTCAAGACGGCTTTGTAGATTAACACTTTGTTTGCCAAGGAAAGTTGCAAATATTTTCCCAGTAACCAGATCATTTGTTTGATCTTGAAATCTAGGCACTTTCTTTTGTTTTTAATATATGAGCTCCAAGTGAGCTTTTGATCTAAATGCATACCGAGGTATTTTATAACTGTTTTAAGCGGGATGGGTACGTTGACGATTCTGCTTTGCGAGCATCCAATGCGTTTTGCGGTAAAGTTTACTTGCGCGGATTTGTCTGGGTTGATTGTAATTTTCCATTTATGAAACCGGTTTTGTAGTGTAGTTAGATGAGTTTGAAGATGTTCTATGGCCGTTTCAGGTGAGCCATCGACTGACAGGATAGCAGTGTCATCTGAGAATGTAGCAAGGACTGTGTCGTTTACGGTTGTTGCGTCCGCTGTGTACAGCAGGTATATCAGTTCTAATACGCTTCCCTGTGGAATTCCAGTGGCAACTTATCGCAGGTCAGACACTGAACTATTTACTTTAACTTGGTATGTTCTGTCTGTTAAATATGATTTGAGTAATAGATACAATTTACTGGGAAGAAGTAGTTTAAGTTTGTATATTAACCCTGCATGCCAGACTTTATCGAACGTTTGTTTTATGTCTAGGCTTTTTATTATATGGTTGACTATTCTATGACTTTTTTGTATGATTGAATGGGATTGCTAAAATCCAAAGTGGCGTGGAAAGAGCAGATGATCGAGGTCTACAATGGTTTTAATTCAGTTGAGTAGCAATATTTTAAAGACTTTGGAAAGTAAGAGGATTATTGGTCGGTATGATTGCGGTTAGCTAGAAGGTTTTCCAGGCTTAGAAATTATTATAATCTGGGCATGTTTTCATAGCAGAGGAAAGTAACGGAGTCGCAGCATGCTATTATAGATTGTCGGAATTAAAATAACTTTTTTTAGGAAAATTTGCTAGTATTTTAACTACTATGAGATCGTATCTAAAAGCTTTCTGTTTGTTGGTGTGTTGAAGTTGTAGGGCGACTTCAGCAGATGAGAATGGCTCAGTTTGATAGTTGACATGGTACATCTAGAAAGTTTTTATTTCTCTGTTATTATTGTTGTCCTGAGGTTGTGGTGTACTGAAGACGTTTGTGAGATGGTCGGCGAATGTGTTTGCTTTCTTTATGTTTGATCTTGCCCAAGTAGCATCTGTTTGTTTGATGGAAGAATTATTACAATTAGACTTTTAATTTTTTTGTTGCCTACCAAATCGAGTTGTAGTCAGGTGTAAGTTTAATTATGTACTGTCTAAAGGTTTCATTGCGGGCTTCTGTTGGTATTGCGTAAGTCTGTTATAGTACTTTTGATCCTGTATGTTTTTGCTTCTCTGCCATTGTTTTCTCGTTCTGCGTTTTGCGGTGATGATGTCTCGTTTATATGGAGGGATATTATTTGTTGTAGACTGAATATTTGTTGAATTAGGGGTAGCGTGCTAAGTAGCTTCTTGAATCTTTGTGGTCAAATACTGAACTGCTTTGTTTATGTCCTGGGTATCTTTTAATCGAATGTTAAGACTGATTTTCTGTTCCAGATGTCTTTTGAAAGCATAATTTTAAAGGGAGTTCTTTCCTTATGATTGTAGTACTAATTGTTAGAATAACTGATGTATGATCATCAGGCAAGTTATGATTGGATTCTACCTGGTAGTAACTCTGGTAGTTTGTTTGGCTCGCTAAGACAGTATGTTGGTTCCCCTGTTGAAAGGTATTTATAATTATAACGTTAGATTACTTTTAGGAGATTACGTCGTTTTAGTGTGCTGACTCTTGAACCCCACGCCGAAGTTCCGGCGATGAATTTTCCACCTTGTGTTTGAAAGAAGTCTTAGTATTCCTCATGGGAAATGGAATGTCTGGGTGGGCTAAAAACTGCTGCGATTACAGGTGGGCATGGCAATACTTCTACTTTAATTTTAGCACTTTGGATTTTATTGCTTTGGTATGCTTCTAACTGGTAGTGAAGCATCATATTTTTAATGATCACTGCGGATCCAACGTGAGCTGTACCATCTGGGTGGTTATCAAGGTATATAATGTAATAGGGTATTTTAATTGTTGTTCTTGTGGTTGCATGAATTTCTGAGATTAATTGGAGGTCGATATTTTAAAGTTTAAGTAATGTTATGATTTCTGAAATATGGGTGGTAAGCCCATTGACGTTCTAAAGGGTCACACATAAGAAGGGTGTCGTTTTTAAGCTATTTCGTTAATTACTGTGGATAGCATGTTTAGTACCATGCTGTTTTGACTTATTAGTTGAGCAAACATTGGTTTAAATTCTGCACAAAAATTAAGTGTTTCGTTGTTAGTCATTTTTTCATTAGTTGATAAGTTATTGTTTCTCCACATCACTGCTTGTCGATAAGACATGGTATTTTGAGGTATAGGATTATTACTTGTGTTACTTAGTTTGGTGCATAACAGAGAAAATTCATTAATTTTTGCGGATAATTGTTGTATATGCGTTTTGTTTAGTACTGGTCTGAATGACGGATTCTAGATTCCTGTCTTGGTATGTCTATATATATATATATATATATATATATTATATATATATATATAGTATATATATATATAATATATTAGCTTCTGCCCATGTCCTGCCTTTTTCTTCAATATTGCTGCTACTTCGTCGTTTTACGTCTTTTTGGGTCTTCCTCTAGATTTATGTCTATGTACACCTGCTTCCCATATACGTTTCACTTGTCGGTTATCGCTCAATCTACATACGTGTTCAAACCATTTCAATTTTTGTTTCTCTATTATATTATTTATCGGTTCTAATTCTAGTTCTTCTCTCACCGAATCATTTCTTATTCTGTCTTTCCTGGTGATTCCTTTGACTCTTCTTAAGTAGTTCATGCCAAAAGCTTGTATTTTACTTTTTGTTGAGTTTGTCAGGACCCAGCTCTCATACATTAAAATTGCCCTAAAAATTGTTTTATCTCCTTTTTACCTAAAAAAGGCTTGCTCAAACTGTGATATAACCTTGTAGCTTTACCAATTCCTTCACTGACTTCACTTTCCATGTTTCCCTGTCTGTCTATCTGTACTCCTAGGTATTTGAATACATCTACTTGTTCTATCTTACTTTGGTTTATTTTTATGTTCTTGTTTTAAATCTCTCTTTGCTAGTTCTTCTTCCCAAATCTGTAGATTTTATTGTAGGTCTTTCTCATTTGCTGCACAGATCATAAGGTCGTCTGCAAAGACACATACTGATACATTCACAGTTGATAGTTTATTGAAACCTATATGTACCTTTTTGGTCTTATTTGCTGTTATCTTAATTATGTCATCCATTATTAATATACACAACGTTGGACTCATTACGAGAACTTTATGTTACTTATTAATTTTATGTTAAATATATTTTTGTTGTTATTGTTGGGTTCAGGGTCAATCATAAATAAAGATAGTAGCTATTTGGTATTTCTGTGGCATATGATTATGATTTTACAAATTTTGTATCTCTTCTTAGCTAATTCTTGAATTATCATTTAGGTTAGGATGAAGTGATGAAGATTACGAATGGCTGCTTTGTAACCTCTTTCTTCTTCATTTGATACCTATGATACATTATCTTCCTATCTTTAAACTGTTTTGTTAATTTTCTGTATGAGTTAAAGTATTCACTTTAATAGTATCATCAATTAATGATGTTACTTTTCTATAACTATAGTAAAGCTTTTAGTCATCTGTTTGTAATTGTTTACTTTCTCTCTCTCTCTCTCTCTCTCTCTCTCTCTCTATATATATATATATATATATATATATATATATACATATGCTATGAATCTTTATCGATCTCGATTTTTGGATTAATATCACTAATGTCTTCTAAGTTGTCTATATGTGAGTTGTGTAGATTGTTAGTGTTTGTTACTTGGGTTTGTTGGTTTATGTTGTTTTGCATTGCTTGCGAATGTGAGGTCTGAGGATTAGTTAAAAAAGAGGGATGCATTATGGTTTGGTTTTGAAATGCATTTGGGCGTTGCGAGATAAATTAATTGCCATATTGATTTTGTTCTACAAATTGATATCTTTGAGTGTTTGGTAGTGGAAATGTAAATCCATAATTTTCTGGGTCGGTTTGAGAGTATATTATTAACGGTCCAGGGTCGGGAGGATCAAAGTCGTTTCCAGTTGGGAACATGCTTCCTAGTAATAAAATTTTTTAAATAATATATATGTACGTGCGGTTTTGAATATTCTACCAGTAAATAATTCTAAACTGTTGATTTTTGGTGGGCTTATCAGCCTATGGCACTTAAACTTTCAAAGACAGTGGCACCGCACGCGAGCATGTTTATTCTTCGAAAGTCAAATGACAACACGCTTAATATTGCACTAGCGATTTATAGGTATTTACTGTGGAACATTTTTTTTAGTAGCTGAATCTTGCTGATAATGCACGTAAAAACATAATACCATTTTCTAGATTCTTTATAGAGGGGTTTCAAGTGTGCTGGATCCTTTATAATACCTTATCTACGCCGGGAATTTTTCAATGACAGAAACCACAATACAGCTCTCTTAGCAGTTATTAATAACCCTATAATAAAATTCCAACATCTTTGCCACCACATTAATTTCGTTTAACAAGTTACCTTTGCCATAAAACGCATTGTTTGCTCCTAAGTTATTTCCCACAACACACCATTTCCAGTGCCAATCGAAGTTAAATACCTTGGTCTATACCTCAATCAGCAGGTTACCTGGCAAATACATTTAAAGACTAACCGCCAACAGATTAATCGAAAACTCCGACAATTGTCCTGTTTACTTGAAAAAAAATCCAGCTATTCCCTAGAAAATAAAATTTTCATTTATAAATATGCTACATGATTAATATGGGCATACGGTTTACAGCTGTGGGATTTAGAGATTTCAGCCAAAGATGTTACTAAAGCAAATGCATCCTGGAATGTTTCAAACCATACAGATTTAAGAATTTCTTTTGTATCAGAACAATACCAAAATTTTTTAACAATGCACCATTAAAGGTTACCAGGTTAGCAGACTTACCACAGTTAGACAACTGACACTCCCACTATCGTACCAAAAACCATTTAGGAAGATTATCGATGGATGGTTTGCTCTACAAATGTATCTTTTATATTATAATTATTTGTTGTTCCGTACTAATGAGTACATTGTAAATTAGTATTTCAATAATTTAAAAAATATATACTCAAAAGAATTTTTAACAATAATTCCGCATTGCATAATCATGAAAATCCAAACACAAACAAAATAAAATACTAATTCATTGACTACAACGGTTATCAATTTTATCTTTGGATAAAAATTTACCATCAAGAATAAAAATAAACAATAACAAAATGAAAAATATTTAAGCTTTTAAACAAAAAGACAATTTGATAAACTGCTTACTAACTGTTTCAGTGCAATGTTTTAAAGCGCCTTCAACACTTAAATAAATTTTGTTTTTGTATATGTCAGTACGAAAGTTTTAAATTTAAATTTTTATATAGTTGATAGATAGTAAACAAAGGTAGAGAAGAGAAATAAAATTAGTGTATACCTAACTAAAAAAAATTTTCAGTTAACCAAACATGTGAACTATTCGAAAGCTTATAGAACAAAAGGCGCCAAATTTGTAGATAGCGAGGAATATAAGAATGACAAGGAAATTATTAATTTAAAGAAAAAAACTGACATTTGCGGAGTTCTTCATTGAGTAAATGAAATGTAATATTTCATTCTATTCCTATAGGTTTAAAATGTATCACAATAGTAGCTATGTAAAGAAGTAACAATACTTTATGTAATCAATAAAACATGAAAATGCGCTTTCTCTATAATATTTGAACCTATTATATTATGACTTTTAATATATCTTTTACAACCTGGGGGTTAAGGCAATTGTTTTGTGCATTATGTTAGAAGTCCTATCTTAAAAATATATAAGACGGTAAACTTGCAGCATTTGCCAAGCTACATTTTGCAAGGTAGTCTTCCGTTTCTATTGTTATAATTCTATTAAGTCATAAGAATTACTTTTGTTATTTACTTGACTAACAATTTTTTAATTTTTGATTTTATTACGCTTGGCTACTTTCCTTCTCTGAAGAAATCAGTAGTTTTGCAATATTTCTCTCAAGACTTTAATAATCGAAGATATGAAATTGGTCAAATATTTCATGATTTTGGATATTAGATACAACATTTTGATTCTTAAATTGATATTTTTAAAACTTTTGCTACGGTGATATTTTCAATGCGCCTATTTGTACCCTATTTCTAAAAAAATTGAAATTGTTTTTTCTATGTACAAATTGGCAAATGATTTATTACTTATATGTTGGTTCTCTTATTTAATACTTCAATACGTTAAAACAATAAATTTTACATTTTTCTATTTCACATACTTGTGTCTATTTTCTTCATATTTATTGCTATTTTTTACTTCCAAGTTCTGTCGAATGCAAATTCTTTATTTTTTAAATGGTGATAGAACCAATCTTTCGGCTAAATGAATAAACAAATTTATATTCTTAAAGATTATTTCAAGTCTAATTTAACAGTACTCCTGAAGGAGAATATAATAGTTATTTAATCAATGGAAGATCATACGGACCAATGAGATGTCTTCTAAGCCAATTGAATAAATCTTATGGGAAATGTCGTATGCGGTATCTGGAATACGTTTATATTCGCAAGGTTTGTGTCTGAGTCTGCGAGCAGCTCTGCATATTGTCTAAGTGTGATAAGCCTCGTTAAATTTATAATTGTCTGGAATGTCATTTCACAACTTCTTAAGAGTGGCGTATTCCGAACTAAAGCCCATTTGTTTCCTTTTTTACTTCATAAAAAACAGCAACAAATTAGTTTTACTTATTTAACAGCTCTATTTGTATGTATTGTACGGTATACTTTTCTGATTTCCTACATTATTTTGTTTTTCACTAATATTTATTAAATAATGAAAAGGTTCTAACGCCCCGAGTAGGACCACGATCTGCGACTGAGAGGTGAAGGCTTTCATATGTTTACCATTGTGCCCGGCCGTCGCGCATCATCTCTGATGCGGAGCGATGTGACAAGCACCGCGTCTTAGACGACCGCCATTGTTACCTCTTGTTCGAGTGAACGCAAGTATTCAGTTATTTTTCGTGACTGAGTAGGCCACCCACAAGCATCAGAGAACTCCGGGAGTGAACCTGGGTCCATCAGCACAGCAGCCCGCCCCTCAACCACGGGATATTTCCTAAATAGATATCTGAATTATTGAAGCCTCTTCTATTTCACTCAGAATAAATAATTGTTATATCATTTATTTAATTTTGCTGTATATAAGACGCAAAAAAAGTTTCCGTTTGAGGGCGTTGCTGCAGCGTATATGCCAAGTAGCACGACTCCGATGTGGGTAAATAAGCACCGAGGCAAAGGATTAGTGAGGCATTCGTGTCTTTCCGACGTGCGTGCGTTGAATGCGGAAACGTAAACTATGGCAACGTTATTACCAAGTGCGTCCAAACAGGATTAACGTGCTGTTATTCTTTTTTTGGCTGCCAAAGGACAAACACCGGAAAATGAAGAATGTGTATGGGGCAGCATATCTATCAAAACCATTGTTGTGGAATGGTGCTCAAAGTTTCGTACTGGTCGTGATTCGACACAAGACGCCGGTCGATCTGAGAGGCCAACTGATTCACTACGGACAACAAGATGCGGGCGGTTGATGATGCAATTAGGGCGGAACGTCGCATAACCATTCGTGAGCTAGCAAAGGATCTCGACTTCAGTTTCGGTAGCGTGCAACACATTATCCGGTAGGAATTAGGCTACCGTGAGATCTGCAGTCAGTGGATAGCCCGGGTGTTTAATGCCGAACAAAAAACAAACCGGATGGCTGTTTGTTTGAAGCACCTCATGGATTTCAATGTTGAAGGCAACACGTTCCTTGAGCGCATTGTTGCAGGCGACAAAAGCTGGTGTCACCACTGGGAATCGGAGTCGAAAGCGTCGACGATACAGTGGTGTCGTCCATGGTCCCCTCGTCCCAAAAAGTTCAAGAGTTAGCCAACTGCTGGAAAGGTGATGCTCACCCTATTCTTTGATTACCGGGGCCCATTGCTTATTGATTTCAAGGATTTTGGTGTCTCCATCACTGGGGTACGGTACTGCGAAACGCTAGAGAAATTACGGCGTGCAATTAAGGCGAAACGTCAGGGAAAACTGCGATAAGGGATGCTGTTGCTTTATAATAAGACACGTTCCTATACCGCAAATATCGTAACGCAGAAGGTACGCCAACTCAAGTGGGAGACACTCGAGCACCCGCCTTACAGTCCTGATCTCTCCCCATGCGATTATCATGGCTTCGGGGCCTTAAAAAATATTTTGAAGGGTCGACGATTCCTGTCAGATATGGATGTGCAATAGGCACTTACGGACTTCTTCACGCAGCAAGACACGGTGTTTTACCAAACGGGTATCTTTAACCTGGTGCGTCGATGGAATAATTGCCTCAATGCTCACGGCGAATATGTTTGATTTGCATCGCTCCTTACACATATGTAGCACATGAATATTTTGAAAATTTAGGAAAAATTGATTACATGGTTTATGGTACAACTGAGTGACTTTGAATCTTCACTAATCGACTCAAATTTATGAACTGCATATGAAAAAATTTGACTAAATTTACCTAGAAAAGGATTCTGTAGCTATAAGAGTATTTTTTATATATTTGTTTATATTTTACATAATTTTCTGATTTTAATTTTTAAAATTTATGTTAATTAAATTATTACTATTTACTAATCAAATTATTATTAGAAATGCTTTTTGTTTTTTTTATACTTTGGTTTTTATTATTCTTTTACTTTATTTTTCTAATCTTTTAATAACAATATTATTAAATATAATTTTCTTTAGTTTTTAATGTAAAGTAAATCATTAAATTGGACAAGTATGTCAATCTGCATTTTCAGTTTAGTCTACCTCTTAGCGATTATATTCAAACGCGTTTGGCGTGTTTTCCAGAAAAATTGTTTAATCTAGGCTAAAGCTTCGATCTCAAATTGTTATAAAATATTAAAAAGCAAAATAGTCAAACTTTAAAAGAGATTTAAAAATATTAAAGTTAATTTGTTATTAGTGCATTTAAAATTTAAATGTTAAAAATTTAAAACTAAGAATTTTCATTGCCAATATCTATCAGTGGCAGTTTATAAAAGCCCTGAACACTGTCTAATAGTTCGAGAATGACGACATGATGTATCAAATATCGGCTATAAAAGCCTTCGCATTGATCCTCCATTTATTAATAGTTTAATATATCTTAAATAGTATCCTAACGAAACTTTTCTCAATCTTTCGTTTTCTAATGGAACGTGTTAATGTTTTAACGTTCACTTTAAGAACATTCACTCAGTTTAATAATTCTAATCTCGCCTGACTGCATTGCTTGAAAGTTACAATAAAAATACTGATAAGTAAAATAAGCCTTAGATATGATCTCCCCATATCTTGAAAGTAGAACCCAGTAGCTAATCTATCAATGTTTTTGTTCCTCTAAAAATGCATCGTTAATAGTACCTCCATGATGATTTTCATATTTTCTAGTTCTGGTGTTGAGAATAAGAATATTTTTCGTATACTCGTTAATCAGTCTTGCACTAAATTCTTTCAAAATTTTCTCTTAATATGCTTTTTGTACATACACGTTATAAAAACTGTAAAATCTGCAAAAACACCAGGACCCGATAAAGTGTACTGCGAAGCGTTAAAACTCTTAAACAAACATTCAATTCCGGTAATTGTAAACCTATTTAACGCTATATGCCTGCTAGAGTCAACCCACATAAATGTTTCTTTCCACATTTATTCCTAGTACAAAGAAGCCTTGAGCATTTAAATGCGATGATCATCGACTCATAAGTTTTATGAGTCAGATACTAAAAATATTTCTAAGGATTATACACATCAGAATATATAGCAAATGTAAAACTGAAACTTCGAACATATAGTTCGGCATCCACAATGAAACGGGCACTAGACCTGAGGCTATATTCTTCTTCTTCTTCTTCATCATCAGCTTTTCTCGGTCCACTCCTGGACATAAGCCTCCCCTTGTTTTAAAACGGGGGGTTTTGGCGATAACTCACCACGCTGGCCAGACGGGTTGGTAAGTATTAGTGGCAGCCGTCCACTCTAGATACAGACGCTGTTTTCAGCCGCCCACTCTGGGTCAGACGATGCTAGTTCACCATATCTGGTTACCCTCACTTGGTTTAGCCTGTGGGTCAACACAGTTTACCAATTATCCGAACCTCCGCTCGTCTATAACGTTTGGAGTGACCGTTCGAAATAAAAAGTACTACCTCTCCGACACATCCCTACACCCCTGAGGCTATATGCTCTGAAAATTTTAGCGCAAAAGGCTCTAAATGCAAACCAAGATATTTACGCTTGCTTTATAGATTAAATAGGCCATTGGCAACATAAAGCATAACGAATTAGTGGATATATTGCAGAAATTCAATGTAGATAATTCTGACATACAGATAATAGTCAATGTCTACTAGGGTCAATCTGTAAAAGTAATAGTAGACAACACTTTCTCTGAGGAAATTAGTATTTAGCAAGACGCCAAACAAGGGGTATTCCTTCTCCAATCTTATTTAACATTTACTTAAAACATATATTCCACGAAGTGTTAATAATAAATGGGAGACCTATTAACAATATTTGATGCCTCCATGGCACTATTCTGATCGCAAGCAACTTGAAAGATTAGTAGACGCAGAACTTCAAACAAGTAAGAAATTTGAGCTTAGTTTAAACATTAGTACAACAAAAATGTTAGTAGTTCCTAAAAAAATAATTAGTTACAAATAATGACACTATTGAACAAGTTTAACGCCATAAATAACTTGGTTCGATAATATATGAGAATGTCACCCATAAAGACGTATTCTAGCGAGAACAGAACAAGTAAGAGTAGTTTTCATAAAAATAAAAAAAATACTGATAGTTCAGAACCTATCGTTAGGTTTGTGAACAAACATGGTTTGTTGTTCTATATTCCCAGTATTTTTGCATAATCTAGAAGGTTGAATATTAAAGGAAACTTCGAGGAGACTTAAATCCTTCGAGTTATGAATAGACAAGCGATTAATGAAATCTCTGTGATGGATCAAATCATGAACCAAGAAGTTTTAATCAGAATGGGCAAAGAATTGATAATTGGCTTTGCCAAAAAAAAAGAAAATTGCAATTTGCAGGTCAAACTTTACGCAATTATTGACCGAAGAAACGTCGGATGCCGCAGAATCTCTTGGTTGCGTAATCTATAAGACTGATTTAGTCTCACTTCGGCTAAACCAACTTCCAAGGTAGAAGCTAAAATTAAGAAGAAGATTTACACCAGTTAAACTGCTCATCTATGATTGCTATCAAGACAAGAGTGAGAAATCACTTTGAGCTTGTATATGAGAATATTGTGTGTATGAAATACAGAGCCCAGATTTGGGAAGCTTCTGAAGAGCGAAAATAAATGTCTTAATACGGCGTTTTTGTTTTGTTTTGAACTGCTTTCGTAATTTTAGCAGTTTTTTTAAGCCGCCCGCGGCAATTTTCAAACCCTTAGTTTAGATATATTGAATTGGTAAGCATGTGACGATTTAGAGTTGTTAAATTAAATATTTTACTTCCTGAACCAATTTTCAAGTAAACTGGAAGTTTATAGATGCCACAACAGGGTTGTGTAGCCATATCATCAGAATATATAGCTGTAGTGTTGAATTAATTACGATTTTTTAGCTAGGTAGAGAGTATAAGCCTCGAGAAACCCCAAAAGTAAATAATGCTAAGGCTCTAACGCACCGCGTGGGAGCACGGCCTGAGAATTGAAAGGTTAAGGCTCTCATATGTTCGCTCGGTCGTCGCGCATCATCCCTGATGCAGGGCGATGTGGCAAGCACCGCACCTTAGACGCCTGCCATTATTACCCCTTGTTTAAGTGAACGAGGGTACTCAATTATTTTCAGTGACTGAGTAGTCCATCCGCCAGACATCAGAGAGCTTCGAAAAGTACATAATGCATACAGAATTGTCAGCTTTTCTCTCTTTTTAGTCAAAAATTATTTGTTTCTAATAAGGATTTAATAATTTCCTAAAAATTATGTGGCAATAATTTTTTGAGTTTGCAATGTAGATTCATATGTCACACTTTGTCAAACGTCTGAATGATATATAGGAAGGCAGCAGAACAGATAATGCTAGAAGCTAGCAAATAATCGTAATGGTGTCTTAATTTACAACATTTCATATTTTGTCTAATAATTAATGTTGTCTCTCTAAGTTTTATAGCTGGGATGTATTTTATAATAAATATAATAATTTGCTTTTTTAATTTGGTTTTATTAGAGACATAAACGTCTGGTATTAACTTAACGCCGTTTAACTATAGAAAGCACCATATTTCTTGTGTGTGTTAGCACAAAGCATTGGAAATCATATTGTAACTTTAAATAGTTCAACCATTAAGTTAGTTTGTTAACAAGATTAATTTTTTTAACTTGAGCGTGGAGTTCAAAGATGTTATTAGTACACACTGTAGATCATGTCATGGTGACTACCTCCTGCTTGTTAAAAGAACGTTGCGCTGGATTTAACTACCCATGAGATTTTATTATTTATCTTACGTAGTACCGGATAGAATTTCTATTCCAATTGTTTATTAACTCGGCGTCCTCTATAATTAGCAGGGTGATTTCCATAACAAATCAGCAACTCAAGACTTTTATTCTTGGGCAGCTTATATTTCCTAGATGTTTGACATATATACACGGTTGGTAGCAAACATTTTAGCGTGTTTGTAGCACTTGACAGCTTACTGAATTTTCATTGAAATTCCACTACACAATTTTGAAGTAGTTCGATATGTATTTCTTCATTGTTTTTCTTAGTCTAAAAATTAATTAAAACATAGCTAAAAGTTCTTTTAAAAAGTGGTATTAAGCGTTACATGTGTTAATTATTTTACAATCAATTTTATCTAATCCTTATTTTGACGATCAACATTGGATGGAATTCGTTAAATACGTACAACTTCTAAGTTTCTTAAATATGTGAAACTTTGAATATTGTATTGTAGTTCTTAAATTTTTGATTAAATATTAACCTGTTGCTTTGAGAGCAATTTTATAGAAATTTGATGATTTTAATTTGTGATACAAATATTAGCGTGGTTTTGGTTTGTTATCGTTGTTTTTTCCTGTTGTACTCCTTAAATAGCCGTGTTTTTTGTTAATTTTTCGTATCCGTTACTAGTAGAATTGGGATTAGTCAACCAATAATTTTTGAACATTATTTTGAATTAAAAAATTTTTTTTTACTATTGTGACTTCATTAATTGCAATTAATATTTCTTTTCTATTATTAGTGTTTGGTATTTATTATTGCAACTTATGGTAATATTGATGTTATTAAGTTAGCCGATGTTGACTATAATACATGGGATGCATGTTTATTGCTCGCATTGTTTGTTAGTGAATTATTTGCATTCGAAAATTATAATTATAATACTTTTGAGTATGGCAGCTGCATACTTGTACAATTTTGCATAAATGCCATTATGATTAGAAAATACTGGCGCAATATAAACCAAATTTAGTAAAAATGGAAAACTTCTTTATTTAAACAAATTTTTTTAACTATAATTTAATCTTAAATAATACAAGTCTGCAAAACTTTATTATTGATATAATGACATAATTGATTCCTATGTATTTTTTAATCCGAAAATGACCTTTTTTTTTTATCAAGTCAGGATTTTTAGCAAGTCGTAATTTTCAAAATTTGAAGAGGAGGGAGATTGTCCATTGACTCCTTAATTTCTAATGAAAATTGCTACAAAATTAGCCTAAATTTCTATGTTAGCGCATTTTTAAATTGATTTATTTTTATTTATTTAATTAATTTTTATGAGGTACGAGATGCATTTGGAAACCACTCCTCCTCTTCACACACCCTTAGTGTCAAAGTGTGTAAAATACTTACAATTTTATTCCGTGGGCCGAAGTTTCTTTGGGCGGCTTATGCTCTGCTTCGCGCTTTTCCTTTTTTTTTTATGGGGTTCATCTCCGTGCAACATCCAGCAATAGTCATCCATCATTATAGTGGTCCATTTTCTATTTATTTGTCCTGATGAAATCTCTCGCCCATCTCTTCGCTATCGGCACCCATATGTTTAGGAAAACAATCAAAATGTATATTAAGGAATTAAAACCTTCACGCTCATGGAACAGTCTACATGCAGCATATTTTTAATGATTGATTTGAAGTTTAGATCCTTTTTATTGCTCCAGAAATTTGGTAACTACGTCTTTAAAGGCTTTCTAGGCTTTTTTCCAAAAATATCATTTGTTTCTCAAAATTACAAGTTTTGAGAAGTTTTCTAATATCAGGACCAGTAAAGATACATCCGTTTTTAGTTTGTCGGTTGATAAGGCTGAAAATTTATCACAGATATATTTAAAACATTTATCTTCTTTTTTTTGACAAATTGGTTCATCAAGCCTAATTTGATGTGTAGAGGTGTAAGGAGAACTTTAATTGGATCTATGAGAACTTTTTGGAGCACATTTTTGGATCCAGGTTTTAATAAAGCTTTTTTGGCTAATATTTTTTATCAAATAACGAGGTCTGGCAGCGGCCCCCCGGAGAGCTTGTCCAACTCCGACATGCTTGAGCCCCTTATAGAAGTTAAAAATAAATAAAAACACGATTAAAAAGCTCTGTTTGACGTAATTGACGTAGCCGTTGCCATGACAACGCATTTACGTAAACCAGTTAGAGTTGAACTTTGACCTTTGACCTTTGACCTGTGTGACAGCACTCATAATTTTTATATATAATAATTTTTATATAAGTGCTATATTACTCTCAAACAAAAATTTTCCATCGCTTGCGGTTCCGGAAATACATTACCGCGGTCGCGCCTACCGCCGGGCCGAAATTTGTCCTTCGGAGGCGCTCGGGTCGGCACGGAAAGGCACGAACGATTTGACCTTTGACCTGTGTGACAGCAGCAGCAGCACTCATAATTTTTTTTATATATATAATTTAGAAGAGGGGTTCAAAGACCCAATGAACCTCTTAAAAGTAAAAACAAATAAAAATAAATTAAAAAATGCAATAAAATAGAAAATTAGTCTCGTTTATAGCAATTTTCTGTGGAAAACTTAAGGGTCAACGACTTTTCAACTGTTTTACTATAAAAATGTATAGCATAAGCCAAATAAGTGAATATATTATATTTATTTATTATAAAAAAAGATGGTATCAGATTTTCGCTAATTTTCGACTTTTTAACAATTTCGTAATTTTTGTGATTTTCCATAAATCCTGGCGTCGTGGTAAAAAATGAATGTCATTTTCAGATTTAGCGCTAAAAAATATGTGAGAATAAATTATTAAAAACTAAAAAACAACCATTGCAGGCTTGTATATTGTTTGTACGATTTTTAGCATTAATTAAATTTGATAACTTTTTCCATCTGACAATGAGTTTTCTTTATTCAAATAAATTATTTTGTACGAGTTACTTCCAAATAAGATCATTATATTTTTCATAAAAGTTTGCAGTGTTAAAAGAATATCCCCTAATTTTTATTTTTGCGTGTTTTCAAGAGTTGCTTCAAGAGTGTTTGTTGTCGACATCTGCGGTTGTAAAGATCTAATACACTTAATATACACTAGGCTATTTGAGGTTTGCCATTTTAGGTGCAAATTGCACCCGTGATTTACACATATTTTTTAATGTGCCAACCGTCAAAGCCTAGCAGAAATTTTGAATAATTATTTTCTTGATTTCCTCTTTGTTGACTACTTCAACAACTATAATCTCAAAAGTTCCTTTTGAACGGTTTTGTTTAGCTGGCTTTGCGTATATAAAAAGCCATATTTCTATTTATTTAAATAAAAATCTTATCTTGACCTTGCCACCACTGCTATAAACATGGTCTAGGTTATAAATCTCTTACTTTGATATTATCTCACAGATTTGGGTTCATCTAGTCCAATATATTTTCTTAGAGTTTTTATATTATAAAACCACTTCGCATTAATGCGAACACAATCGAACATGATAAGGTAGCCATCAAGCGCAATTTTTCGAATTTATTTTATTTAGTTAGAATTTGATTCACGAAGTTTTATGTAGAATTGATATGGGCACATTTATAATACTTTCTAAGTGATTCTTTTTGAATCAAGGAAAAATAGCTTTAATTTTCTCCAAGTTTTGCAAAAAATTGTCTCTTTTTTGCCTATAATTACAAATTTCTTGATAATTAAGTTTAAAAATTAAACTACTAAATAGTTTCACGATGCATATTAAATTCTTTGATGAAGCGAATATAATCCCGTTCTTCAGTTTATGACTTTTTTTGTTATATCAAAAACTGCAGAGCAGTATTGGGCATAATTTTATGTTGTTTAGGATTATTGAATTTAATTTTTAAATTGTTACTCATCATTTCAACAGTACTCACACATTTAAAATTCTTTTTAGTTGGTTAATATGCACAGTATTTACTATTACTTACTTTCCTTCATCCCTTATGCCTCTAGAGTATTGGGTGTCCCATCTAATTCCTAAATGCTTTTATATCTCTCGCCGTCATTTTCACTTCTATCATTGTTTTCCATTTGTTCCACTCCATGTCTTTTACTATTCTGAGAAGTTTGTCTTTTTTCATTCTCCATAAGTGTCTTGTACCTCTTATTTGCAGGTTTTTTATTTTTGTTACTAATATCTCTCTTCTTGTTGTGTTCTACACTCAATCCCTTTGTGTGTTACCACTTATCCTTCTCAGATATGTCATTTCTATTGCCGTTATTGACAAAACAGCAATTAGAGTTGAAAGATATCCAGTTTTGTATATTCTCAGATTTGTCTAACTGCTTATTTTTCTGTCAGTCTCAGGTGGTATTTATTATGAAACATACCTGATTTGCTTTACCCATTGTATCTTGTATTTCCTTGTCTATTTTTTATCGTTTGTTATCGCAGTTACAAGATACAGCTGTTTACATGTACTTTTTCCAAGTTGTTAGGTTTAGATTTAAAACTGAAAATCGGAATGACCAAATATTATGTCTTCTGTTTTGCTGTATGGAATGGAAAGTTGGATGTTAACGTATTTCATGTGTAAAAAGTTAAAGGCTTTTGAGTTATGGACGTACCGTAGAATATGTTGATGTTACAAATTCTAAAGTTCTAAGATGAATTGACGAAGAAACAGAAATTGTAGCAACAATCATGAAAAACAAGTTGGAGTATCTTGGACATGTAATGGGGCATCAACGTTGCCGCCTTCTGCAATTAATAATGCAAAGAAGGATAGAAGGAAAGCAATAGATGGGAAGGACAAAAACGTCCTGGATAGAAAATCTACGTGAATGGTACAATACAACTACTACCTCACTCTTCAGAGCAGCTGCGTCTAAGATCCAAATAGTCTTAATGATAGCAAACCTTCAATAAAAGGACATGCACTAGAAGAACAAGAAGAAGAATTTTGGTTTATTTCATTCTCATTTTTAACAAATGCAAATATACATTTATATATCAAGTAAAATTAACCAAATCAATAAACATTAAAAATATATAAATTATAAAGGCGTTTATTAAAAGCAATGTAAAAATATAAAAGTCTATTTTAGAAATATGAATCTACTTACAGATTCCTTAAAATATTGTTTAGAATTGTTTGGTATTGCCAACCAGAAAAATGCCAAGGTTATAAGTTTAGTATAGAGTCGCCGGTGTAGGCGTGTGGTCAAGAGCAAATGTAGAACGTGGGCGAGTTCGAGCCTCGTTGGAATCTCATGGATGTATGTGACGTTCTAGTATTTAAGTTGCATATTGGTAGGCACATTAAGATATTAAGGCTGCAGTGCCAGTAAGTGTGCCCAAACGGAAAAAAGCTTAGTGTACTTACTACAACTGCTTTAAATAGAAAAAAAACAAATACAAATATGTAAAAGTTAGCCAAAACTTATTTTTGTAAGCACCTGGAATAAAATACAAGTTTGGACTTAGGAAGCAGTAGCCAAATAGCACAGCATAGTAATGGACCTCAGCACTTTGCTGAAACTTATGTATCTCCAAGAACATTTTTTGTCTCTAAATTTATCGTATTAATTAATTTTAGGTATTATTATTTACTGCGTGGTTATTTATTTTAATGCAATATACTAGTTGTATTAATAGTTAATATTGCATTGCGTTTTATTTACATATCTATCTAGGCGAATATTTTTGAAAATTTTTAACTGAAACAATCTTTTAGTGTTTTTCGTTTATTAATTTATAGTAATGTCAACCTGTTATATTACTTCATTTCATTATTATGGAGAAAATTCCTTGCAACTTTTTACAAATTTAGCTTATATTTTTTTAACTGACTTCTTCTACATTTGAAAATAAAATCATTTTTTTAATTTTTTCTCTTTAACTTAATGCTTACTTGCTCACCTTATATGAAACACAAATAATTAATTCACTATTTTAGTAGTTAGCTCTTTAGTACTTTACTTAATTATCTTTATACTGGAAGCACTTAAGCAATCGCTCTGTAAATTGTCTATTTATTGTTAAAATTTGGTCATAATTATCATAAGCTTCAGATACGTTCATATACCGTTAGAAGGCTACATTGCTTAATCCTTTATTTGAAACATTAAGATACATGGAATACCTTTTTACAAAAATATTTTAATTGAATTCGCCATCAACGCTTAATATAGTAATTCCATTAAAGCTCTAATTAATTAAAAGCTTATTACTATACTTAAAAGCTAATTAATTTTCCTGATGTGTAACCTATACAAAAAAAAATGTATTGCTGCTTATCAGATGCTTTTATAAAAGTAGAAAAGGATTTTTGGTTTGGTAATCACATATTGCAATAACAGCCATTAATGTGTATTAATTCACAAGGATAAGTAATGAAGTGAAATTGTAAAGTTAATTTTTGGGCGTCACTAAAGCATAGATACATTTTTTTTATTGAATTTTTTGCAAATTTACAATCTACTCCGTATACAGAGTAATAAGTAAATAATGTGAAGGTGTTGCTAAATGTCATGAGTTGGGCTCCATCCACTGATGGGTCTCCAAGATTCACTCGACGAGATCTTCAGGCCACTGCCTTTTGAGTCTCCGATTTGCGGGTTGCAGGTTGTAGAGGTTGGCGATGAGTTGATTGGTGTGGTTCAATGTGCGGTCTCGGCTAATGCGAGTTGAAGTTTTGATGGCATCTTTGATGAAGGAATTCTGAGATCGTGGTGCAGAATTTGGTTACTGATGTACCATTGAACGTTTGCCAGAGTACGTATAGTCTTCGACTGAAAAGACTGTAGAATCTTGGTATTGGAGGGTTTGCTACATCCCCAGAGTTCGATTCCGTAGGTCCATACAGGCATTAAGATAGTTTTATACAGTAAAATTTTATTTTCGATGCTTAGTTGCGATTTACGCCCGATGAGCCAATATAAATTTTTTGTTTTCAAATTTAGTTGCTGTCGTTTGGCTTTTATATGGGGTTTCCATGTCAGCTTTTGGTCAAGGTGGAGTCCTAGGTATTTAACCTCAGTTTTTATGGGAATGGGGTGATTATAAATAGTAACTTGTGGACAGATGGAGCGTTTTGTAGTGAATGTGATTTGGGTGGATTTTTCACTATTTACTTTGATTCTCCAGCGATCTAGCCAAGTTTGTAGGAGGTTTAGGTGTAGTTGCAGCTTCTCGGATGCCCGGTTAGGATTAGTATCAGATGATAATATGGCAGTATCATCTGCAAAGGTGGCAATTAAGGTAGTGTCTGTAGTGGGAACATCTTCGGTATACAGGAGGTACAAAAAAGGTCCAAGGACACTGCCTTGTGGAACACCAGAGTTAAGGGTGTAAATGTATCTATGCTTTAGTGACGCCCAAAAATTAACTTTACAATTTCACTTCATTACTTATCCTTGTGAATTAATACACATTAATGGCTGTTATTGCATTATGTGATTACCAAACCAAAAATCCTTTTCTACTTTTATAAAATCATCTGATAAGCATCTGATATTCCCAAGTCGAGGAACATTCTTAGCGGCAGAACATTATGGCGATGTGATAACAGCCTGATTTACTGCTGCGATATTCTCGGGTGTTCGAAGGCTACGAGGTCTAGCGGGTGATTTTAGTTTTAATACTGAATTAGTTTGTCGAAAATTGTATACTCACCGCATTATGGTTTTCTTGGTCAAAACTCATCCGTGACAACTTACTCCGATATGCCGCCGAAATACTCGCTCCACCACAATCATAGAATGACCATTTTAAAAGTAAGTATCTAACACAAACGTACGCCACAATGGGCACGAAAATGGCATGCCTTATGCTACCAATACATTGCGCGTCGTCTGTATGTCCTCTATAATACATATGCCCGTTTATTTTAATTTGTCTATGTCCTTGTCTGTTTCTCTCAGATGTTATAATCTTGGTTTTCGTCTAATTTATTTTTACTCCACACTCTCTTATAAGGATATTACCTATTTAATTAAGCACTAATTCAAGGTGACTTACCATTTTACTTTGTCAAAAGGTTTTTCCTTTCCCCATTCTCTCTTTTACTATTAGTCTTAAAGCTAGTACCTTTTTTGTTGTAGCCGAGTTTCTCCTGTACCTAAACTGATCTATGAGTTGTTCTATTGTTTGTTTTATTCTTTTGCCTACGATTTATGTTAATATTTCTGGTGGGTGTGATTCTACGCTGATTATTCCCAAATCTTTACATTTGTCTCCTCTTTTCTTTTTTTGGATCGGTATTATTATGTTATTAGCAAATACTTCTAATAATATTCCTATTTCGTTGATGTTGCATACTATTTGGTGTATCTTATTTATTCTATTCTCACGGATTTATTTGCTTTAAGATCTTAAGCTTGTTTTTAATATTCTAAGTACATTAATATGTTATTTTCCATCCCATCTTTCTTTATTTTCTGTTCTTGTTCTATCTCATCGTATTCCTTTTCTCTCTTGTCATTATATAATTTCTCGAGATATTATTTCTGCCTTGCTGAAATTTTCTTTTGTTCTAGTATCATTTTTCTTCGTTTTTAAATATTTCCGTTGATTTTTTTAGGTGTTTTGAAAGAAGTTTTTACTGTTGCTCTAAGTAATTTGTCTACTTTGCCGCATACTTCTTCAATATACTTTTTTATCAATTCTCTACTTATTCTACATCTTGGTTTTTTATAAGGTTGTTGTCTTTCTTCTGGTTGATGTTTTTTATCTATTCTATTATTTCATTTGCTATTCACAGTTTTATTTTTCTCTTGTTTTCTTTGCCCAGTAGTTTATCTGCTACTATTGTAATACCGCCCATTATATTTTTTCATTATTATTTTGCGTTATTTTACTGTATTTGTTTTTTGTAATTTCTTACGTTTTGTCTCTAATTTGTTAAATATTCATTCGCATATCATTATGCCCAAATTGAGATCGCTATCTGCGTTGGCCTCTGAATAACTTCTACGGTTACTTATTTAATTTTAAAATCGTTGTTTTACTAGGATGTAATCTGTTTAATACCTTTTATTCTCTTCCCATGTTTTCTGCATTACAGATTAAGAAACATGATGTCGACCAAATGTCTCTCACTATTCCGCTGGTATGCGACCATTCTTTTAGCAAAGTTTTCCATAATGTTTTTCTATATGCGGCTATTTTTTAGCAATTATACGTCTGATGTTTCCTTTTAGTTGTAAAAT
Source organism: Sinelater perroti (assembly GCA_036346155.1). NCBI lineage: Eukaryota > Metazoa > Arthropoda > Insecta > Coleoptera > Elateridae > Sinelater > Sinelater perroti. The sequence goes on from JARFIY010000056.1 coordinate 30,563,898, forward strand.
CGTAACAGATTTGTTGATATAAACCCTTTCGTTCAATTAACCTCAGAGGGAAAAAAGTCTAATAAGGTTCGATCGCAAGACTTTGGTGGCCAATCAATGTCAGATCTTTACTAAATAACACGATCGCAAAAGTTGGTTTAAACTAAAGTAAATGTTTTACGTGCTGTGGGATATATGGTTTCACTTTGTTGAAATAAAAATTGTTTAGCAATTTGCGATTGTCAGTAACAGTGTTGCCAGCTTCTCTCTCAAAAAAGTACAAACCAATGATTTCTCTAGCCTACAATGCATACCAAACAGCGCGTTTTTGTGGATGCATTGATTTTCACTACCCTATATGCAACAATTTTGACGATCGAAAGTCATTTAAAAAAATAAGGTTTATTGCTAAATTAACCTGTTTCTATAATAAATTTGAATAAGATTGATGCATTGCTGCATAATATATGGTACCCTTATGACTTTGCCATGTGCTTAGATACTAATTGTACAAATGCAAATTCCAAAGTTTACAGAAAGCAAACTCAAATCCATTGTAGATGACACTATGGTATTATAGTCTGGTATATCTGCTATAGAGTGAGGTTATATAGTTATAATGTGTAGTAAATGTGGTCCAACAAATTTACAAAAATACTAGTGATGCATTCAATGACAACTACAAAAAAGAAAAATCTATAAAAAGGCAATCACCCGAAACTAAATTATTATTCAGTTGTTATTATACAGTTTTTAAAACAGACAGATTAATTGATAAATATTTTAGGTAAAAATCCTAGGAAATCAAAAGCAAAATTTATAAATTTACGAAGAAAATAAAGAGCTACTTATCAACACAAATTAACCAAATAAACGACAGTATAAACTGGATCATTTGATGCGAGAAAAAAAGCACTTAAAAAAATTAAAAACTAAAAATAAGATTGGAAAAAGTAGAAAGGGGACAAAGAAAGAAAAATGTTTTAATAAATGGATTACAAATACCCTTGGGAATAAAATATTTTGAACTAGAAAACATTGCACTGTAAGCATTTAACCAACAATTAAAGTTACAAATAGATAAAATAAATGTAAACAAAGCAAATGGAGTAATATCTCTTATCACGTATCGTTTAAAGGTTATAATACTAAAAATAGTAAACTATTAAAAAACACATAAATGTATCGACTAAAATTATCCAAAGGTGTTAGCACAAAGAAAATCGCTAATTTTAGAAATAATGAAAACACGCAGCCAAGAAAGATACGCAGTCATAAAATACAAGTTAATTGTTGAAGGTAAAGGAACAGAGGAGGAAAAGCTAACGCGTAATTCAGAAAAACAAAAAACCTAAGAAATTCTAAAAGGATTAAAATAGAAAACTTTACAAACACACCAAGAAAAAAGGAGTATCAATAAACAAAAACTAATAATAAGATAGGTAGTAGCCCGAACCAAAAATATGTAGCAAATAAATATAGCAAATTACGACGATCTTACGGAGATGACAATGGCAAAGAAACGGTATATGAAAAAAGAACCAATTTATACATAAAAAATAAAAAATCGCTTCCTCAGGGTGTGATCATCCGGGAAGTTGAAGCTATCAGAGGTAGGAAGAGCCTACGAGCAAATAACAGAGAGAAAAACAGCACATGTATTTTATTATAAATGGATAAAGAAAGGATACGCAGGAGTTGGTTTTTTAATAATTAAATATATAAAGGGTATTATAGTAAAAATACAAGAAATTTCAGACCGACTAGCAACATAAGTTTAAACTTTGAAAATAAAACAACTAAATATAATCCAAGTACACGCCTTCACCGAAACTGTAGACGAGGAGGAAGTAGAAGATTCTATGGGCAACTGAATGATTTAGTTATTGAAAATAATCAAAAACGGGCATGTCTAATAACAATGGAAGATTTTAATAGCAAAATAGATTAATATGCAAAAGAAAATGAAAAGTTAAAAGCTCAATATAATTATGGAAATTGAAATTAACGTGGAGCTAAGTTATTACAGTTTGCAGCAAGTCACCAATTAATTATTGTAAATACACTTTTTAAAAGAAAAAGTGTAAAGAAGATGGACCAATAATATAAAAATAAAATAGGCTTTATCTTAATAAATCATAAAAAACTAGTAATAAATACGAAAGTCATAAATAAATTTAAGATAAATACTGATAACATACTAGCAAGAGCACGTTTAGTGATATATAAAAAGAAAAGAGATATCGTGGGCTTGTTTACCATAAAAAAGGACAAGCATGCGATTTCAAAGACTTTAGTAATATACTAGAGAAAAAACTAAAAGATCTAAGAAATATTAACGAGTTAAGTGCTCAATATTTATGCACATTCGAGAAAAAAATATATACAAACAGCAGAAAAGAAAGCAAGAAAGAATGAATAAGAGATCACCAGATAAATCTACGGAGAATACTAAATACCTAATAGAGAAAAGAGAAGAATCAAAAATCAAACAACATTAAATATTGCTAGTAAGAAAACAAATAAGAAAAGATATAAGGGACTGTAAAGAAAAAATAATTCTATAAGAGTTAGAAGCTACAGGATCAACAAAGAAAATGTGAAAGGAACTATCATCGGGCAAAAAAATAGGTCACTTACAGAAAGACAGGGGAACTAATAAGGATCAGATAAGACATGATCATGGAAGAAACGGAATTTTACAAAAAGCTATAAATAAGCAATGAACATAATGTTTATTAAAATTCAATAACAGATTATAAGAAAGAGAATATTTTACAAAAGACGTAAATTAAGCAATTCAGAAACTGAAACTAGAAAAATCAATAGGTATTAATAATATAATAAATAAAATGATCAAAACTACTTCATGCATCATAGTACCATTTCTTGAAACTCCGTTCAATAAAATAATAACAAAAGAAAAAGTACTGGAACAATGGGAAAAGCATATAATGTTTTTATTATATAAAAAAAAGAAACCGAAGAAAATAGACAACTGTAAACCAATAACGCTGATGTCAACAATATATAAAATCTTTTCAATAATAGATTTAAATAATTAGATTTAAAACAATCGTCTAAACAAGCAGGCTTTCGAAAGGGATTTTCAATTATAGATCAACTATATGTAATAAACCAGATAACAGATAAATCCTTAAAATACAGAACAAAAATACATGTGGCTTTTATAGATTTTAAAAAGCATTCGATTCAGTTTACTAGAAGCATTAAAAGAACAAGGAATCTGCCAGAAGTAAATTAATTTAATTGGCCAATTGTTTGCAAACTACAAAGAAAATATAAAATTAGAAGAATTGAGACCGGAGGAATATGGCAAATAGATCTTTTTTCACTCAGTCTTTTCAACGCAGTACTAGAAAACATATACTGAAAACTGAATTCGAAAACTAGAGGACTAAATATCAGAGGTTACATGCTTTCGTGGTACTAATAGCAGAATCTAGAGATAAATTTAATATTATTATAAAACAACTACTTAATGAAAGCAAGAATATAAAGTTGGAAATTAATTAAAAAAAAAACGAAAATGATGAATAATCGTACACAAAACTTAAAACTGGACTAGCTATTACAATTAATAAAAAAACTTGAGAAAAACTCTATCAATTATGTACTCTTCTCTAACAGAATTATTTTAATTATTAAAACTTAATGTAAAAACAATAGATCTAAATATTATTCAGGTTCGTGCATCCACTGTTGATAAGAGTGAAGAGGAAGTCGAAACATTTTACGAGGATATTGCGGGTACTAAACTCTACAAAGAAAGAACATCTTAATATCATAATGGGAGACTTCAACTCTAAAGTTGGAAACATTCCAGTAAACAATGTTGTTGAAGCACGATTCCGGGAAGAAACCAGAAGGGCGACAGGTTGGTAGAATTTTGTCAAGAGAAATAATTTACAGTTACAAACACATGGTTTAAACTACCATTAAAAAAACTCCATACCTGGAAGTCTCATCTTAAATTTAGTACGAAATCAAATCGACTTCATCCTTATTCATCAAAAATTTAGGTCAAATATTAAAGGCTCCAAAACCCATCCCGAAGCTAATATTTTTTCAGATCATAACCTACTTGTGATACAATTACGGTTGAAACTAAAAAATACGACAATAAAATGCCCAAGAAAAATCGATCTAGGAAAACTAGAAAACTAGGAAACACAACTGAAACTAAAAAAAACTCTCCTCTAAACTTTCGAATATAAAAAAAAAACAATGATTTGATTGCCATTGTAAATTAAAAGTATATAAAAAACAGTATCTTAAAAATTGTGAAGGAGTTGCTATAGCCTGACAGGGAATGAAAAAAAAGTGCTGAATAACAACCTACATTTTAGATCTGATGGATTAAAGAAGAACATGAAAAAATACAAATAAGAATAAATACAATGAAGTACATAAACAAAGAAACGAAGAAAAATAAGGGAAGCCATGGATGGAATATTAACGTGATAAAATTGAATTACTTTTAAAGAAATACTATGACTACAACACACATAAAAAAATTAAACAAGCAAAAGGAAACATAACACTATTTAATGAAAATAATATACTTATTACTAGTGACAATAAAATAGCGCACAGGAGGGGGTTGAAGTTACTTGCAATGACACAGATAATTCGCGAAATATCTTAACCTCAGGGGTGGAATGTGCAGTAAAATCAGCTAAAACAAGAAAAGTTGTGAGCCCAGGTGAGATTTCAGCGGAAACAATTAAATTAATGGGTGATGGTGCAATAGAAATATTAACTAATTTGTTCAACAAAATATATAAATTACCAATCGACTAGCTACAATCCATCATTGTATCTATTTCAAAGAAAATCAATCCAAAAATATGCGGAGATTATTAGCATAATGAGTCAACTACTTAGAATGATTTTAAAAATAATTTATCAAAGAATCTATAAGAAATGCAAAGACTGCTTGAGTGAATCATAGTTTGATTTTCGCAAAGCGTTGGGTATTAGGAAGGCTCTTTATAGCATACAAGTGTTAGCACTAAAATGTATAGGTTATTAAAAATCAGTATACACTTGTTTCGTTAATGTCAAAAAGGCATCCTGTATAATGTATAAACATAGGCTATAAAGATCTACGTATAATAAAAGAGCTTTACTGGAATCAGACTGCAACCATAGAAATAAATAACATTCAGACCAACAAACTGAACATTAATGAGAGTTAGACAGGGATACATACTTTCGCAACACTTTTTAACATTTATTTAAGATTGCCATTATAAAAGCCTTAGCCAATGAATAGAAAAGGATAAAAATTAACGGAGAATACCTCAACTGTATTCGATATGCTGACGACATGACAATTATCACAGATAACAGTAAAGATCTAAACCACTTATTAAGGAAGATAAACAACGAATACGCTAATATAGGCCTAATAATTAACAAAAAATTTAAAATAATGATTGTTAATAGTCCATAAACAACTAGTTACTCCTTTTAGATATAATTTCGTCGGATGTCAATTAAACAAAACCTGGGATCTAAATTAAGAAGTTAAAATCAGAATAGAAATAGCCCAAAACGTTTTTACTAACATGAAACAGTTACTATGCAACAGACAACTTGACATAGATATTCGGTGGAGAATAATCTATGTATGTGCTATGTATTACCGATTCTAGTTTATGGCACCAAAATATGTACCCTAAAATAAAAAACAAATAAGCTGGTCATTCGAAATGTGGATGTATCTCCAAATGCTATAAATTCCATGGATAGCTAGCGATACAAACGACGAAGTTCTGAGAAAAATGGGAAGAAAACAACAGCTATCAGAAATCCTAAAACGCCGTAAAGCCGGATATTTTGGCTATATAATGAGCAATTGTAAATACCGAATGCTCCTACTTATTATAATGGGTATAATAAAAAATCAAAGAATAGGTCGACGAAACATCTTGGTTTAGGAATTTGAGAAATTGGAGTGGCTTAGGAGTTCAGGAATTATTTAATGTATCCTGAGAAAAAGAGTGTAGAAGTTTCATCCAGGAGTAGCACCTCTACACTCAGGATTGACGGACCCTTGGTTCATCCTGGGATATTGGTCTCTGGTGGGACTCTATTTATGACTCTTAGAATCTTTATAAGTGGCCATATCCTGGAAAGTGTGTTTGCACAGAGGCTAAACTAAATGAGAGGCTATGGAGGGCAACCTTTAAATAATCAATTTAATGGCTACTATAGCAACTTACAGCAACAGTGTCTGTCTCATAGTGAGCTCTCGTATTAATTGGTAAAGGGCAGCAGAAGCCACTAATACTGCAACGATAGCGGAGATGAAGACATCAATGCGGTTCGCTGACAGATTTATCTAGACGGAGCTAAATAAACAGTACTGCGATGTAGAAAGCTAGATGAGACTACTACACTATTATCCCAAGAATAACCCTTATGGAAAGTCAAACTGAAGATATAACCTGGCGTCTCTGGAATGGGTCAGGGGTGCTATGAATCTATGGACGGATACAAAAAACAGCATTAAAAGGATAGGAACTTCATGTATTAGGCAACAATGTTAAAAATCATAACTAATAAAATAAAAATAAATTAATTCGAAATACTAGGCGTTAGCGAATCCAAATTGACAGGCTCAGGGAAATTTGAGTTAAACAACATTTATATATTATTCTGGAAGAAACTATGACACCCATCAAAGCGGCGTAAAAATGTTAATTGATATCAGAATCACTTTATTGCGTGCTTTGATAGCGTTATGATGCTGCAGATAACAAAACTAGTGAACATTAATATTATACAGACATATGCACCAACAGCAGGTAAAAAATATAATAAAATAGAAGAGCTTTACAGACCAATAAAAGACATTACAAAATACTTTAAACAACACGAAATAAACCATATCATGGGAGATTAATTAATTAATTTTATAATGGTTAATAAAAGATTTTGAAATAGTATCAAAAGCGTGAAAAATAGACCACAACTTATTATTAGTCAACATAGAAGTAGTAAAATGTAAAGACACATCATATACAAGAATTAATTTATAAAATCTCAAAAATAAAGAAATATAACTTCAAAAACAAACTTAATCGAAAATTAAAATAAAATAGCTCTAACACGGAAACAGAAATATAAAAAAATTACTAAAAAAGTTTCACTGGAAGTACCAACAGTGCTAAAGAAAGAAGCAAAGAAAGAATGGACGACAAAGAAAATCCTGAATGTAATACAAGAACGCATAAACCTCAAAAAACAAAGATAAAAGCAAATATAAAGATCTACATCTTGATTCGAAGAGAAATAAAAACAGTCAAAGAAAAATGGTTGTAGGATCGATGCGCGGAAATAAAAAAATTGCAAAACAAGTAAGACGAATTTAATTTACACAAAAGGTTAAAAAAGCAACAGAAAATTTCAAAAGGTAGATACCCCATGTAATAAAAGATGAAAATAGGAAATTATATCATACTTTATGAAACATTTAAAATGTGGGAAATATACGTTAGAACTTTGTTTGATGGTGACAGACAAGACATTAATTTACAGAAAATGATTGACATATAAAGCTCATATATACTCAAATCCGAAGTCGTATACGCTGTAAAGTTAGCCAAAAATGGAAAAACTTTCCAACCAGATACAATCCTAGCAGATATTATAAAACTTTTGATGAAAATAATATAAGCGCGATCATTAATATGTCCAATAATATCTACAATACAGGACACATACTACAAAAATGGATAAAATTCAATTTATACCAATACCAAAAAAACAACGTTTTATTATGTATTGATTTTAAACTGGAGAGCCGCATGAGTCACATACTCAGAAATAATTCAACACCAAATTTACAAAAAATGTGATGATATTGTAACTAATTTGCAATTTCGTTTTAGAAGTGGATTGAGCACTCGAGAATCTATTTAGTATGAACGTTTTGCTGCAGAAGTGTAGAGAATTCTAAAAACCAGCTTTCGTATACTTCACTGACTTCGAGAGAGCTTTCGACCGAGTCAAACAGGCCCAACTTATCAGATTGTTAACAAAATTAGGATTGGATGAAAAATATACGACTAATTAAAAATATCTATTAGAATCAAACTAATAATTAGACTCGAAGATGGAGATACAAGCGAAATTGAAATCAAACGAGATATAAGGCAAGGTTGCGTAATTTTGCTGATCTTATTAAATGTGTATTCCAAGAAATTATTGCAAAAAGAAGAAACACCGATATGCTGACGATCTCCAAAATATGTTAACGCGATTATATATAAAATGAAACATTTTAGAATGTTACATCTTTCCAATCGTACTCTACGGCATGGAAGCTTGAACAGATAAATTGTGTAAAAAACTAAACGCGTTTTTAATGTAGACATATCGACGTGCGTTGCATATATCTTAGATAGGCACAGTTAGGAACGAGGAGGTATTGCGTCGAATGAACACATAACAAGAATTGGTATACACAGTTAAAAAGCGAAAATTGGAATATCTGAGTCATGTCTTGCGAAACTCAAAGTATGAACTGTTGCAATTGATAACTCAGGGTAAAATAAATGAAAAAAGAGGCCCTGGACGTAGAATAGTCTCGGCTCAAAAACAAAAAGACAGCGGCTATCGAGCTGCTACATTGCCGAACGCAAAAAGGGCGTCTGCCACGGCCATTTGGTTTATTTTTGCCGAGGGGAGCTTTGATTATAAGTCAAATTGTTTTACGTTTCCGATCCAGGGAACAAGCCGGTCCAGTTAAAATTTTATACGTTCCCACCTTGCAAAAATTTGATTGAAGACGGGTAAAAAATTGTTAATTTAGGACCCCAAAAACACATTTTGTGAGCAACTCCTAATATACTATACATTTGAACATAAAACGGTCTCTAAAAGCACCCGAAGTAATTTAAACCAAAGTAATTTAAGACACCGCATGAGAAGCAACACCCAAAATAGTAAATAAGAGAGTGCAAGAACTGTGGCCATTAATAGTGAAAAGAAAAATTGCTGAAAAAGCGACTTAGAACACCTGGAAAATACAAGACAGAACAAAGTACTTCAGAATTGAAAGAACTGATCAAAAAATTTAAAAATGATAGCTTTAATTAATATTTTGCTAATATGACTACCACGAAAGATACAAACTACACATTGTGTAAAATGATAAAAAATATCACATGTCAACAACAAACAATCTCTCCACTTAAAAAAAACGGCTCATGGGCACCTACCGAACTTGAGAAAGGCGATCTCTTCGCGCCACGCCTTCAAAAGGTTTTTCAGCCAATCCGATCACAAATAACTAGAGATAAAGTATTACAAATATAAAAGCTTTTAGAAGAACCTCATCATCTTACTCCGCATATGGAACATTTTGCCGTAAGATAAAAATACAATTAGATCTAACCTAAATAAAAAAAATAATAAAATTAATAAAAGAGCTGCCGCGAAAAGAAACCGTCATGATCAATTATGCTATATAATGCAGTTTTGAGGCTAGGACATTTGCCAGCACAATGGAAGGTTTTTCTGATTATCATGATTCCCAAGCTTGGTAAATCCGTACACGATATAAAATTCTATAGGCCAACTAATTTAATGCCAATATTACGGAAACTATTGGAAAAAATGCCAACCAAAAGAATAACACTAATAATAGAAGGAAATACCATTATCCTGACCACCAATTTCGGTTTAGGAAAGGTCATTCGACTATTCAACAAGTCCATATACCAAGTAGACGCCATTAACTAAGCCTTGGAGAAAAATAAATACTGTACAGCTGTTCCTCTGATGTACTCAGGCTTTTCAAACTAAAGAAATGCCTTCCTCACTCTGTATTTATTATCATAGAAGCGTACCTGCCAGAAAGATATTTTTAAATAAAATTTTGACAATACATCTTATTTATACAGCTGGTAGGCCCACAAATCAACACTTTCTTACTGCAACCTTGAAAGCGACAAGTTGATCATGGTTAGCCACAGTGTCCAGCGACAGCATCACAGAACTTGCAATACAATTTAGATAAAGTCGTAAAGTGGTCTAAAAAATGACATGTCAAACTAAATAAATAAAATCATTTTACATAATCTTCACCAAGTACAAGGGTATTACACCTCAGGCATTTATTAATAACACACCCCTAGCACAGGTACAGAAAATAAAATATTTAGGGCCTGACATGGAGGACTCATATTTAGAAGAAACGCAAACAACTGGGTGATAAATTTAAAAAACATTATTGTCCAAACTATCCTTAAGAACTTTTTGTATACAATGCAGTATTTAAACCCATATAGAGATATGGCATACAACTATGGGGCACAACAGCATACTCAATATACTGATAATGGAAAAGTAACAACCAATTTAACGCAATATGTGATGCACCATACTTTGTTAGAAATGTGAACATCCTAGAATTTTATTCTAATGTTCTGGTCCTAAATTTACTAGAGAATAGTGCTCAGATACAAAAATTAAATATACGCAACCATTGGATCTGCAATATAGATTTCAGTGTTTAATGTAACCTGTAACTTTGCAACTTACGCTGCATAGAAAATTTACACATAACAATCTTAAGTTGTATCTCAGTACAAATTATTGGATTTACACTCATGTCATTGTTAATGTCATTAAATATCTTTTGTCGTATTTTTGCTTATTGTAAATGTACAGATTGCAAATAGATATTATACATAAAAAAAATTAAACAAAATAACTGGTATAAAATGTGCCGTGGCTGAGCCACGGATCGTTTTGCACATCTTACTTTCGTAAAGTCACCTCATCGACTTATCCACTGTTATCATATTGTAAATAAATTGTTTGACGTTCCCACCTAACAAAAATTTGAGGGAAGGCGGGTGAAAAATTGTCAGCCTAGGACACCAGAAATACCTTTTGCGGGCGATGCCTAGTGGTGCAATGAATCAACTATAACACTTTTCCAGGATGCGGTATATAAAATAAAGTCTTCTGATAGCCACCCTGCGAAGATAGGAGTGGCTACAAAGAAGAGGAAAATATAATAGCAAATGCGAAGCACCAGGACTAAGCGTAAATTTAAACAAAACAAAATACATGGTAATCAACAAAACACTAGTAGACAAATACATCTTACACTAAATAACATACCTATTGAAAGAGTCCGAAAATACACATGACTCTTTAGAACCAGATAAAGAAATTTTAACAAGAAGTGAAATAGCCAGACGTGCTTTCGTTAAGTTTAAATCGATATTAAGTAACAGACGCCTTAGTCTTGTAATTCGATTGAAATTTCTTAAGCGCTACATGTGGTCAAACTTGCAGCATGGAGTAGACGCTTGGATGTTAAAGAAAACAATTATAAAGCAAATATAATCCTTCGAAACGTGGAGAATAAAAAGAATATTAATAAATATGTTGGACTGATAGAGGAAGTAATGCTGTTGTGTTAAGAAGAGTAGGGAAAATAGAGAATTAGCAAGTCATATATATATATATATATATATATATATATATATATATTATATCTTACATATACCAGGTTCTCCACGCTTCTTGTTCTTGCCAGTCATTCTCCTCTAAACCTCTCCTTTCCATCGCTTCATCCACTTCATCCCTCCACGATCTCCTCGGTCTTCCCCTCTTCTCCTTCCTGCGGGACTCCAATCTGTTACTCGTTTGATCCATCTGTTGTCATCAGATCTTCTTACATGTCCGTACCATGCGAGTCTCTTGTTTTCGATACTATGAATTATGTCTGTCTCTACTCCCATTCTTCTTCTTATTTCTTCATTCCTGGTTCTTTCCATCTTGGTTACCCACAGCACCTCCTCCAATATTCCATTTCTGTCGCTCTTATTTTCTTTCATTTCCTTGTTTATTACCCAGACTTCCGCTCCATACGTCATTATACTTTGTACAATTGTGGTGTATATTCTCGTTTTTGTGTTTTTCGTAATTTGTCTATCCCATATTACTGGATGCAACTGTCTAATACACGATCTTGTTTGTCCCAGTCCATTTTTAATTTCCTTTTCCGTTGTTGCCTTGTCTGTTATTGTAAATCCTAAGTATTTAAATCTGTTTGTGGCTTTTATTCTTATATCCTTCTCTATTTGTAGGTCTTCTAACTTTTCTTCCGTTGTTGCTAAATACATGGTCTTCTTATAATTTATCTGTAACCCCGCTTTTTCGTACTACTCGCTCAGTTTTCTCATCATGAAGCTCAAATCATCCTCATCTTGCGCTATAACCACTTGATCATCTGCGTAGCACAACGTATATAGATATTCGTTTCTGACTGGCACTCCCTCGCATTTACGTTTCCAGTTTTTCAGTATTTCTTCTAGATAGATCTTAAATAAAGTCGGTGATGTGGAGCATCGCTTTGTTGTGTGGAAGTTACCTATTATCTTCTGTCCCGTTTTTATGTACACCCTATTTCTCTTGTACAAACTTTTAACGGCCCTTATTAGGTGGTTGGGAATTCCTATCCTCTCCATTGCTATCCATAATCTTTGTCTGGGAACCGTATCATATGCTTTTTTCAGATCCACGAACGCCAGATATATCGTTCTGTTTTTAGCTTTTTTCTTTTCCACTAATTGTTCTATTATATATATATATATATATCTATATATATGGTCCACGCATGATTTTCCTGTTGTGAATCCGGCCTGTTCTTCCCCTATTTTGTTTTGTATGTGTTTTTCTAACTTGTTTTTAAGTATTCGTCCGTATATTCTTCCCATTATAGCAATGACACTGATTCCTCTGTAATTCTCACATTTCCGCCTATCGCCCTTTTTAAATATGGAGACAAGATAGGCTTCCTTCCATTCCTTAGGCATGTCTTCCCCACTCATCACTTTCTGGACCATTATCGTTATCATTCTGAACAATTTTTCTGTTCCATACTTTACGAGTTCCGGTGGTATCCCTCCTCGTCCCGCAGCCTTATTGTCTTTTAATAATTTAATTGCCGCTTTCACTTCTTCCAGTGACACCATCTCCTCTTCTTCATCTTTATCTTTATCTGTCTCCTTCTTCTCTTCCTTTTCCTTCTCTGCCTTCTCTTCGATGTCCTTCATGTATTCTTGTCTGTTTTCTGTTAGCAGGTTCGCATAGTATGCTTCCCACTCTTTGTCTTTAATGTACTGTATTTGCAGGTGTTCTTTCCTGTCTGTTCGTAGATTTTTTAGTAACTTCCATGACTCCGAGCATCTAGTTTCCCCCAGGTATTGATCAATATTGGTACAGGTTGTTTACCAGTTGTCATTTTTTTCTTTTATTGTCATTTTCTTCACTTCTCTGGTCTTACTTTTATACTCTCTTAAGTCTTCTTCCTTTTTTGTGGTTAACCATTTGCTGTATAGTTCCTTTTTTTGTTTAATTGCTTCCTGGGTTTTACTTGTGAGTTTGTGTTTATATTGCGTGGTTTTCTCTTCTTTTTCCCCTAATGTTTCGAATCCCGTTTGTTTTAAACTTTCCTTTATGTGTTGGTAGATCTCTTCTATGCTCTCGTATCTGAATTCTGTCAGTTTATCGTCTAATGTTCTCCTATATAAATCTCTCACTGTCGTGTCTTGCAGTAGGTGTAACTTGAGCTGTCTTTCTTTCGGTATATCATTTGTTTTCTCTGTGTTTCTTTTTTCACTTGTTATTTTTCTTTGCCATGGGAACCCTATTTTTGCTATCAGCAGCTTATGATCCGTTCCACATTCTGCCCCTCTTTTGACTCTTACGTCCTTCGTTCTCATTGTACTGTTTCGTTTTAGTATTACGTAGTCTATTATGGATCTCAGCTGCCTTGTCTCTTGTATCCATGTGTATTTGTGGATATCTTTGTGTGGGTAAAAACCATTCATGATCTTTAGATTATATAGTTCACATACCTCTGTTACTCTTTCTCCATTGTCATTTATGATATTCTCTCCGTACCTTCCTACTACCTCGTCCTTTTCTTTCCTTCCGGTTCTTCCATTCAGGTCTTCTGCTATGATTATTTCTCGAGTTTGTTTAATTTTTTCTATTTCCTCTTTTAGTGCTCCTATAAATTATTCCTTCTCTGCTACTGCGCTGTCATCTGTTGGTCCATAAACACCGAGTATTACTATGTCTCTGCCGTGTAGTGATATATTTAATTTTATTATTATTTTATTTATGGGTTCCCAGGTCTTTATGTTTCTTCTATATCTTTTTTTACTATTATTCCTATTCCTGCCTTTGCTCTCTTGTCTTTTTGCACTCCACTCCAACAAAGTATGTTGTTGTCAATTTCCTGAATTCCATGACCTTTCTTTTTTGTTTCGCTCAAAATTAACATATCCAGATTCATTTATTTGAACTCTACCATCACTTCCTCATCTTTATTCCTCCATCCTTTACATTCTATGTTCCTACAGTTATTTTCCTATCCTTTCTTCTCTTCTTTCTCCTGGTTTTGTTTTCCTGGTTGATATCTTCAACTGGATTTTGAAATTTCAACGCAGCATTGCCCCCTCCTATAGGGCTCTCTCTCTTCGAGGTGTGGATTACCAGCCGGGGAATATTACTCTGATTTTTCATTCTGCCCATGACTTTCCAAACTCCTTTATTTTACATGAGTTAGGTTGTTTATGCCTAACGCCATAACCCCCTTATATGGTGGACCTTTATATACGGCCGCCCAATCTGAGACAGTCGCCGTTCGTAGCCGTCCACTCTGGATCAGACGCTACTAGTTTTGGCTCTTCCGCCCTTTCTGCCATTTTGGCTAATTTGTCATCTTCTGCCTTCCAGGTCGTTGGCCGGTTTTCGCCTAGGTAGGGTGCTTACTGGGTGCTATCAGCCGGGTCAGCTGAACCTAGGTTTTTTTCGAGGTTATTACTCCTCGATCCCTCCTCCTTTTTCATTCGGGCTTGGGACCGGCATTGGCGGAGTTAATTAGCAAGTACAATTAAAAAAAAAGACTGCGTAATTAGCAAGTACAACTAAAAAAAAACTGCGTAATCTTGGATATATCCTTGGAAATAATAAATGCAAACTACCACAGTTAATAATTAAAAGAAAACTTGTTGGAAGATGAGGAGTGAGAAGAAAAAGATTATTTTGACTCCGAAACAAAATTTTCCAAGCTCCAATTGTCAAAGAACAATTAAATCAGATGGACGACAACCTCTAAATAAAGACCCCACTGTAAAAGAAGAAGAGACAAAAAGAGATACAGTGATCGCCAACATCATTAAATGATGCCACTTTAAGAAGAAGAAAATGAAGAAAAAGAGT
Organism: Sinelater perroti; assembly: GCA_036346155.1. Taxonomy (NCBI): domain Eukaryota; kingdom Metazoa; phylum Arthropoda; class Insecta; order Coleoptera; family Elateridae; genus Sinelater; species Sinelater perroti. The sequence goes on from JARFIY010000056.1 coordinate 30,579,162, forward strand.
GGAAGAAGTTCAGTATCTGGGTCAGATTATATAAATTGCGGAAAGAAACGAAAAAGAAATAAAACGATGCAACTCCACTAGAAGGAAGAACTCTAATATATGGTGCATAGACATGGATTCTTGCAAGAACTCAAGAACGTAAACTACAAATAACGTAAAATAAAATAGAAAAAAGCATTTTTAATCTACAACCAAGTGACAAAGTAAAAATAACAGATATACGGGAAAAATGTACAGTGCAAAAAATTTAAATAGAACTGGACAAGTCATATTGTAAGACATGCAGACAATTATAGGTGGTGTAAACTGATTGCAGAATGAATACCAAACCATCAGCGAAGACAGCCAAAAGTTGGATCGAAGACAACAAATCACGCAGGATGTAATTGGAACGCACAACACCGAAAAATTTGGAAGAACGAGGGAGAGGTTTTGTCCATAAATGAGATGTTTAAGTTGTTAATAATGATAATATCTACTATAGTTATAAAAGTAACTGAAACACATTTTCAGAGTAGTTTGAATTCTATCTATCGTTAATCTATAAATCTGAGGCTTCTTCGGGTTGTTTGTCAGTATCTCGAGTCGAACACTCAAAAAAGGGTGCGGCATTAAACGGCCGCCTTAACCTTGCCATTGTCCAGGTGTATTGCCGCTAATTGGCGAAACGAGAAGAACGGCCCTATATAAATATCTTTTTGCGGCGAAAGCCCCGCGCACGGCGTCTCTTCAAAGACCCGGCGCGGCGCGCACCCGACTATTTACGACGCTCGCAGCGAGGCGGCGGCGCGCGGCGGCCGGCTCCCAGATAGTTAAAAGATTCTAACGTGCAGAGATGATGATTATGATCGCGATGCCGATTATGATAACGCGGCTCGGCCACAATTAAGGGCCATTTGCAACATTTACGCCGTCATAAATATTAATTGTTTTTGCAGCGCTGCCGCAGCGGCCGAGCCGCAATTATGCGGCCGCGGTGCGTCTGACGGAGTCGTCGCTCCGAACCGGCGCGGCGCCTAAAAAGCGGCCGGCATGCAAAGGCGCTCTTAATAAGCGGCCCGTCGGTGCGCCCCTTAATTGGCCCCATTTTTGTCGCCGCGCGGCGCGATGCGTTGACCCCGCATTTGCATTTCGGTGCGGCGAGCGCAGTTAGGCACGCAGGAGCCGCCGGGCGACGTGTGGGAAATACATTAATGGCGCGCTGGCATTTGTATACCGATCGCTTTTATTAGTATTAATTCATGGAAACCGTATTCAATAATAATAAAGAAACGAGTCCGCAACTGTCATTAGATCTAATGGATGATCTGCTGCTTATGCTGCAGCTTTTTGTCGCGCCGGCCTGTGGCGCGCGGCCGCGCGCAGCGCACAGCGGCGGCGGCGATGGGAAAACGCACCCGAGGGCCGGGCGTCTCGTCCGGGCGCAAAGATGAATTTCCATTAGGGCCGATAGGCGCAGCCGGGCTCCAATTTATAAATGTAATTCAATTAGCTAGGCAGATAGATGTATTTATTACAAAGGACAGCTGTAACGATGCCTTAATTAAGCGCATTAGCTCGATGACAATTATTTCATCAGTTTTCCAATTACAGTTTTTATGTAATTCAATTATGTCCGCCGTCGTTTACCTCTTTCAATTTAATTTTATGCTCCTGGGAACTGCCGCAACACTCGCACGGCTTTTACATACGTATATGGCGAAAACGTTCGCGGGACAGGAAAGCTTTACCTTAACTATATTTTAATCACGATGCCTAGGTATTATAATGACACGCAGGAGGTAAATTAGGGAAAAGGCGTTTTCATTACGTTTACATGTTTTTAGAGTGTGCAATTGAGATAGTTAGTTCTTGAATCTATAAAATTTGCAATACAGATTCATATAGGGTCAGCCAAATTGAAGTTTAGAATTTGTTTGCGTTTTGTGAATGTTGGAAGTTTGCATTTGTACTGTTAGCATCTAAACACACACCAAAGTCATCATGGCCCCATATTCTGTGTAACAACGCATGAATAGCATTCAAAGGACATTATGCACTTAGACCTTAAAAGGTACCTAAAACTTTCTTAGTTTCATATAGCAAAAATAACTACACCATTGCCTGTCCCAAGTCAGGATGAGAAAGGAGGAGGGAGGAGTAACAACCTCGTTAAAAAAAACAGGGTTCGACTGACCCGATTACAAGTGAAACAAGGTCACTGGCTAGAGGGGCGGAAAAAACACTTCTACCATAAGGCAGCAGCTATGGTAGTACTGGATGTAAGTGGAAACAAGGTTATGTTGGTACAGCTGCATACCAGATACCAACAGGTGTTTATGACAACAATTAATATGACTCCTGTACTGATATATGGAAGGAAAGGAGAAACCACCATATTATTTTTTCAATCGTAGCTAAATTATGCATGGCTCATCCTGAAACAAAATTAAATACACTAGTATCGATAATAAAGCAAACCAATCTACGAATTGATAATAGAGAGCGAGAAATTTTTTATTTCGCACCTTATTAGGCGGTAATTGTAACTAGACTTAGCTTAAGTCTTTCTAACAATTTTTTATCAAAATGTTCCCATTGTTAAGGACATGTTGCATTTGGAGCACTCCGTTAATGTTATCTTACACTTCACTCGCGTGTTTACTCTGATTTTTGTTAAACCACTACTCACTTAAACTAGTTCAACCGGTTTCACCCTGTTCAACCGCCGCATTTGTTCGTTGTTGTCAAGAAGTTATAGCATCTCGACGTTTGAGTGTTGGTGAAGCCTTTCTTCGTGTTTCTTCGCAAATCGCTGGATTTCTTCTGCGATCGAAGCAACCATAAATCCTTTTGGATGCCTTCATTTCGTACATACCACAGGGCGTTAACAATGCTTTGTAGTGTTTTTTTTTAAATCTTTGTATCATTAACACATTGCTTCTCTTGGTACATCCCCATAGTTGTACCCCGTTCGTCCAAACTGGTTTTAGCACTTGTTTGTACAGTGATAGTTTGTTATGTATTGACAACTCAGAGACCTCCAGTTAGCTAATACATTTTCCTAAACTTTGTTTTGAGTTCATCCTTTTATTTTGGCGTGTTTTTTCTACCTCAGCTTCGCATCTAGTGTCATGCCTAGGTATCGCATTATTCCCATGTGGTAACGTTTTCTGGTTAATTACGATAAATAGATGGTGATCTTCTTAGTAGTATAGTTAACGCGCATTGATTTTGTTCGTTTAGTTTAATTCTCCATTTCTTGGTCCAGTTGTTGACTTCATCTGTAGAGGTTGTTACGTCTTTAATGCTGTCGTTTACCGCTATGATAGCCGTGTCGTCAGTAAAGGTTGCTATTGTGGTTTCTTCCATGTCTGATATGTCATTTGTATATAGGAGGTACAGGAATGGCCCTAATACGCCCCCTTGGGGCACACCAGCTAATATTTCTTTTATTTAAGTGTCTATTTTAAATGTGTAATTTTAATAGTTGTGTTCTTGAGGAAAGTTTTGATCTTACTTATATTTCAGTTTTTTGTGCCAGACTTCATCGAACGTTTGCGCGAAGTAGAGAAATGTAATAAAGCGTATTTTCTTCTTTTCAAGTGCACTTTTGATTATGTTCGTGATTTTGTGAACCTGGGTAATCGTAGAGTGCTCGTTTCTAAACCCAAATTAACGGTTTGGGATCACTTTATTTTCGCCAATCAGCGGTTTTAGTCGTTCTAACAAGATCTTTTCGAATAGCTTTGATATCGTCGGTAGTAACAAGATTGGTCGGTGAATGTTTTCTCATTTGGTGGTTGGCCAGGCTTTAGAATCATTATTACTTCCGCTACCTTCCATTGCATAGGTACATACCGTAGTCGGAACACTACATTGATTTGAATTGCAACAACTGTATAATCTTTAGATTTTGTACAGATTTTTACAATTGTTTCTTGTATCTCGTATGTCTCATAATTAATATTTCTATAGTGTTTAATGTTATCTGTTATTATTACCGCTGATCTACCCCTAGCGGTATTGTTTGGATGGATGGTTGGTATAACTTGTACCCTTTTATGTTCCGGTAGTTTTCTCTAGTAAAGTATGTTTCCGAAATTAGACAGATGTTTATTTTCTGATCCCAGAGAAATAGTTTTAATTCATGGACATGTTGGAGAAGTTTATTTGCATTCCAGACAGCTATTCTAATACTCTCCATCTTTATTTCTTACTTTTGGCAGCTGTCTTAATGCTGGTTTTGAGTTTTTGAACTCTGTTTAAAATTGTTTTGATGTACTCGTCTTATTTATCAAAAACTACAACATGTTTATAGTATTTTGTTTCTTCAGTCGTACTTGGTTACGGCTTGTACGTAGCTGTTCCCCGCTATGATGCGTTGTTTTGTTGTGGTAGTCTTTGGTAGAGTAAAAAAATTCTGTTGAGTTTTTTTTATTACTTTACTGACGTTAGGTGTTCTTGGATTGTTTTTATTTTTCTCTTTTAGGGGGTTTCTCTTCTTTTCTGAAGTTTTTTTGCAATCACACAGCCTCAGTAACGCACTTAGCCTTTGTAAGTCTAGCCATCTTGCATTCTTTAGTAGAATCGGTAATCCAACTTCCATTACTTTTCTTGTGATTTTCTTTGTATTTTATTTCATTCTCATTATGCGCGCGTACCAGTTTAATTGCTTTTATCTTATTTTTTTTAATTATTGATTCTTGTTTTTCTGTGATCTCCTTATTTCTTATGTCTATGTCCTTATGCCCTAGTATTGTTTTATTTATGGTGTAATATATTTTTGTTGATTTATTTGCTCTATTTGTTATTTCTGCTTCTATTTTCCTATCTTCCGTTAATATACTTCCCAAGAATTCACATGTCGTTACCCTATCCAACATCTTGTTATTGCATTCAATTTCTGTTTCGTACGTATTTATGGCTGCATTTATTAAGTTACCATTTACTTTAATTCTGTTTAGATCTAACATATTTCTCGTCTGTCTACTGTATCGAAGGTTGCTTTTAAGTCAATGAAAGTGTTAAGAATAGTTCCTTTTCTTTTTGTTTTCGTGAATGAATAAAATATACACGAACGTAATTCTTGTAAATTCGGAACAATAAACGTATTTAATTTAAATATGAAATTTTTAGAGTTTTTTTGCGAATAACTGAATTTTTTCCCTATTTATTATTAAAAAATTGAATTTGTTACCCATTATTAAATAAAGTTAAAAAGTGGGTAGCTGGGGGTGTTCGAAGAATCGCCATAATAATTTTTAAGCCGATCCGACTTGATTTTTGAGAATTGAGGCATATTATATGCGCGCAATTTTTCGGAAAAATTTTAAAGCAAGTCGAATTAAATTTCTTTTGGTGATTCTTTGAGTAAAATCAAACAACTTTTGTTCTTATTAATTTTTTTCCAAACCTCTTCTTTCGTCCGGAAAAAAGGCTCAAATATCAAAAAATTGAAAAAACTCGACCTTAAATTTTCAGCCAATCCACTCACTCTACGAAAAAAATACAAGGGAAATTTTTTGTGTATTTTTTTACGTAGAAAACGATGCCGTGAAGTAAAATTTAAAATAGCGCTGTTTTCAATTGTTTTTTTTTTCATTTTGTCAATTTTTTTTCGACTTCCGCTCTTATTTTCGGTTTTTGACCATGTATATCTACTTGAACTAAAAAGCGCCACAAGGCATCATAAAATTGAGACTTCAAGCTTTCATTTGCACTGGTGATCGACCTATAAAAGTGGGTAGGTGGAGGTGTTCGATTATATGTATATATATTTGAGCGTTATTTTGTGTTCTTCTCATGCTTGTTTACAAGTAGCCCATAGTCAGCTTTTTCTTTTGGTTATCTATTTAATCTTCTCCCCTTGCCTTACCAATTTTTAATGTGTCTTCAACTTTTTCCCTCTTAATTTCTTGTCAGTGTTTTATTTGATCTTTAGACTGTATTCTAGCTCTGTCATGTAATATTTATACATGTAGTGCTTTGTTCATGCATCTAGAATTTTTTGTGTCTGTTTGAATTTGACATTATTTGTTTTAATTGCTTTTATCCCTGTTCTTTTCTTTCCTCTTAGTGTTTTTATTCTCGTCCAAAATTTTCTGCTGTCTAGTTCATGTAGTTCTGTTATTTCTCCAAATTCTCTTCGGAATTCCTTTACTTTTTTATACCTTTTTTTCTATCTTTCTCTTTCTATTGTATTTTTTTTGTTTATCTGTGTTCTTGTTTAAATTTATTTATTTCCTGCTTTTTTACCAGTCTTTTGTCATTATTTCACCAGGTTTTCCTTTCAGGTGTTTATTGTATTTGTTCTTTTCGCATACGTTTTTGTTATTTTTAGTACTTTTTGGTACTCTCCATGTTTCTTCTAAGTTTTATTTTGTTCTTTAAAATGTGTACTTCTGTGTGATATTTTGTTGTTACTAGTCTGTAATTTATTTCTATTTCTGCTTCTTTTTGTTTTAACTTTTTGGATTGCCCTTGTTAAATCTTCTCTGTATATTATGTGGTCTATCAGCTTTTTTGCTTTTTGTTCTTTTGCCACAAATGTGTATTTATCTTTTATTGGTTGTTTCCACATTGTATTTTTTATTGTTGTACAGTTTCTTTTGCATTTTATTTTTATTCTATTTCTATTTAGGGGTTTTCCCCATATATTTCCATATATCGCACTCCTCTATTATATTCGGGAATGGATCCAGAACAGAAAGGAGGGAACAATAAATAATAGTCACAAAGAAAAGAAACAAAAAAATTACAAATATTGAAACAATTAATTCGAAAATAATATCAATTAGCCTAAAACTAGAAGAAATAAATAACATTAATTCAAATTTCAACCTACTGAAGGAACAGCAAAAAAAAAGAAATAATACATTTTACTAATTTATAACGAATACAAGACGAAATAAAGAAGAAAATCAGAATGCAATAATAATGAAGGATTAGAACACTAGAGTAAAAAATGCTGCAAATATTCAAAAATCTTAAAACACATTCTATCGTCTAAAGCATACACAATTTTTTACCAACCTGTAGGACTTAGTTTCTTTGTAGGAGGAGATTAAAACGATAAACATACCAATTGTCGAGTAGATTAATAACACTAAAAGAAACAAATACATATCTAGATAAAATTACAAACATCTTACTATTGCTAGGTTTGTTATAATATAATAATCTATTATATATATTTAAAACATATATAGAAACCCATAAACATAAATATAAAGATAAAACAATATGTATTAGATAGCACAACGCAATCATAACAAAACAACAAAAGTAAACGAATTTCAAAACATTCCTCTTATGCACTAAAATAGTAACTGAAAATGCGGAGCTCAAAGTAAAGGACAAAAATCACAAAACATTGATAATAAATGTACATTACAGACAACTTCAAAACACTTATATTACATTAAAACATTTTGATCAAACAATATGAAGAGCCAGAAAAATTTTGAATTTACCAATTATTATTACTAAATATCAATTTATTTGCAAATGAGATCATAAAGAGACCTTGAAGAAAAATCTCTACACAATAGCATTTCTGGAGGTTGAACTTCGATACAGTCTGACACATTAGACTGACATGTAAAGTTGAAAAGATATCCGATTCTTCTTGTTACCTTGCTTTAAAATTCTTACTGAAAGACATTTATCTATCATTTGCATACTCTGACTGCTACCAAATCAAATCGGATATGCTACAAGAAAGCTTGTTGGTTCCTTTACTGTACCTACTATGAATTTATCAACTTCGAACAATATTACGACCGTAGCTTTTGCTCCGTTAGAGTTTTCTCAAGTCCAATAAGTGGAGAGTTGAAATATACTGTCTACCAATATCTATTAATAATTCTCAAATTCCTGTTTAAGGTAAAATAAAAAATTAAAGCTTTTACCAAGAATTGACGCAACAAAGGTATATCAAAATAAAACGTTTCTCTTAGACTTAATACATAGCCACAAATGATGTGGAAAAGAATTGATTATGCGCCGCACAAAATGATCCAGATTCCAAAATAACATCTTTTATAATATTATTATGGTACATATTTTGATTTAGTTCAATCACTTTAGATACAAAAATAAAAGAGGTTTTACCTGTGGAACACATTTTGACCTTCCCCCCACCCCACCCCCGGAATATAACAAGTAGTGTACTTTGACTATGTTAGGTAATTTTGAACGTCCACGACGCCATTTTCTATCATTTTAGTTATTATTGACTTGCTCATTTGTAAAAATTTTCTCGTCTATGAAAAGGGCTTTTGTCAGTTGAATAGCAGCGATACGATATCGCACATATTTGTTCACATCTAAAGATATTATCTTGTTCTCGACTTATAGTCAAAGATGTTTCTTAATTAATCCTAATTTATTTTGCATTTCTTTTATTGAAACACTTGCATTTAGCTAAATCTTTGGATAATGTTGCGAAATTTGCGGATTCAGGGTTCATTTTCGTTGTTTCTCTGGACCATATCCGTTATGCCAGAAATTCTAAAATCGTTTTCTACTGTTGGAAACTGTTTAATGAGGATTATGATTCTAGAGTTTTACATTTTCAGAAAAGTGATTAAAATAGAAAGATTTCAAAATTTTTGATAAATAAAACAAATAAAAAGAAAGGTCAGTTATATTAAGTTATTTGTTAATAGTAAAGATCTTACAAATTAGCTTTGGGAATCCAACTATGGGTTTGCATAATACAGAAATCCCTCGTTTATCTTTAAGAATTAAAAGAATTCTCTGGGGGCTAATAGTAGTTATGATAAATTATCAGAAGCTTAGAATAATAAAAGACCAACAGCTAAAGTTCTTTTAAGTAACATTCAACGACACATTACAGATCTAAAGAATACGGGAAGTAATTGTTATTACCACCTTGAACGCCACGTTACTCATATATAATTGTCAATAATATTTCTTAAAGAATGTGTATAACAAACGATTTCCCTTAGTAAGTTGCGGTATTCACATATGAATGACGTACATGCCTATATTTGGTTGGACCAAACTGGTTATTACAGTGATAGTAAAAATATATTTCTTTGTATTTATATACCTACCAAAATCAAACATTATTACAAAAAAACATTTAATTGTAAGAAAAAATACAGTAAACATTTCAGAGACTTACAAAAATTATTCTTCCAATATACTAAACACAACCAAATTTTTTTTACTACGACTTTATATACAACGCATGCGCTAACTACTGCTATTTTCAATATTACCTAAATTTTCTGAACAATTTGCCGATAGTCGTAGCATAGAAGGCTATGTAGTCTGAGAGGTCATCAATACCAGATTTTCCGTTAGGAAAGCCAGCAGCTTTGATGTACCTTGTTTAATTTTTTTGCTCCTTTTATTTATTTCTGTCTACTGACCCCCAAAAGGAAATTGGAGTTGCCGGAAAAGTTTCTGTATGAGAGGCGGTGTTTGTCGAAAGCTGATTGAGAGGAATCTTATCAAGTTGATTCTGTGCAGATTGTTGCCTAGGTTTTTAAATTAAACATGCTCCAACAAGCGTTGGAGCATAAAATCTTGACGTCATGGGGTCTTTTCATTTGAACACTACTGTTGTCTTCTCACGAAACGACTCCTCCATGTTAGAGTTTTGCTGAAGCCAGTTCTAGTGGGAAACCTTTTTTGTTTGCTCTATAAATGCCATTAAGGTGGATCTGTTTGTCCAATAGTCCTTTGGCCACTTAAGTTGTGCAAAAATTGTTGACATACAATGTTCTACTTTTATAAAGAAGCCACGGGCATAATAAAAAGTACATATTTTTGGCCAAACGAGTCTCACGTGTACCTAACGGTAGATTTTATTGCCCATGTATGGTGAAGCAAGGAGTAAAGAGTTTTATACCACATCGGTGTCTTGTTAGGGATATATTTTCTAAATGCAAAGTAGTAAGGTTTTGTCGACAACTATAGCCTTTGAGGGATAAAACAAGCTCTTAAATTTTCTTTCCATTAGATCTTAGATAGTTGGGTAAACGGGAGACCCCACACTGTTTACCCATAAAACTGCGGGTGGAGCTACCCTATCCCACATCCGTGGGTAACAGATGCCGCCTGTAGTAATGATGTGGGGCAGAGGTTCACTCAAGTGACCTCGCCGGCAACTCGTCAAACGAGGCAGGAGAAATCCTGCCAACACGAGTACTATCGACTGGAGTATTTGCTACATCGATTAGGCCCCAGGCCTACGGAGACGTTAGACCACATGACGTTATCCCGTTAAAACTGTTATGCAGGCCATCCGATCCCACACTTGTGGACAAAGGACGCCGGTAGCAGTAGCGATATGTGGTAGAGATTCGCCCAAGCGACCTCGACGGCTGCTCGTCCAACGTGGTGGAGGAAACTATCGACACGAGTGGGGCTGCGTTTCACTCTACGACGCAGACTCGTAAAGGCGCTTCGAGCCACCCTATCCCACAATAGTGTGGGTAACGGGCGCAACAAGTATCAACTGATGTAGAGTAGAGGCTCACGCAAGTGACTTCGACGGCCGCTCGTCCAACGTGGTAAAGGAAACTTTACCGACACGAGTGGGTAATGCGTCTCACCCCGTGGTGCGAGATACCCGTAAAACTGCTAGTGGAGCTACCCAATCCCACAATTGTGGGCAACGGATGCCGCTAGTCAGTAACAGAGGGGTAGAGGTATCACGAGAGTGACCTCGACAGGTACTCGTCAAACGTGGTAAGGGGAACCTTACTGACACGAGGACTAAGGGAGGGTAGCCAACTGGGGCGGCTTCCCAGTTCCCCTCATTGGTGTTGGACTCTTAGGGTGGTGGCACCGCTTTAGGAACAGGTGGGACTTGTTGACCTTTGTGTGAGCATGCCCTTATGCGGGGGAGGCTTCGGCCTGCCCCCACCGATCACTTTTTTCAATCGTTTTATTATTTGTGAAATGAAGTATTTTTAAAAGGATTTGAAAACGATCTATTAACATAGTTTGACGTGGATTTACTATTTGATAAATTCCTTGATTTTCTCAATAATCAAAAATTTCACCAACTTCTACTTAACTATATATAAAATCAGGTCAAAAATATAGTTATTTCTTTGGGATATTTCAATCTATTTTTTTCCTCAAAAATTTTAGTTGTAGAAGTATAGCACCATACTGTTGTGTAAAGCTATTGGTCTCTAAGATGATGTCATTTATTACTTTATCGTCAACTGAGAGGCAAAAACTTCCGACCGGTGATAAGAAAATATTTTCGCTTTTCTAGATCTAGTTGCTATTTATTTTGTTAATCCATTTCCTCTTCTTCAGCAGATAGGTTATGAACAATTTCTACAATATTTTAGTTTGAAATAATGGAATTCATCTAGAATCCTGAATAAAATTATCCGACTAAAAGTCGAAATTCAATTTTTCTAAATATATTATTACAGCAATATCTTATACTTCTTTTTAAGGTAATCACTTATTATATTGTCTTTTTTTCATTTTAGAAACAAGAAGTTACAATCGTTTGTTGGGTAAGAAAAGAGAAAGTGACAAAACTCTGATAGGAGCTAGCAGCAGTTAAAATGTCGAAAATTTCCTTCATAAATTGCTAGTTGTAAATTTTGTTCTAACCCTAAGCAACATTTTACACTAACTATTGAAATGATCGGTGCAATTCGTTATCTAATTATTTTACTTTATACTACATAAAACTATACAACAAAAATACTGTAATATTGTTCACCGCAAAACAAGCACAAATAAGATTCTTGCCAGACGATGTCCTTGTTTGTCACCTATGAATTTATAACGATAAAAAGGCGTTGTTGGCAAATGTAGCTGATATATTGTTTTCCTGCGACATTCATATGTGAATGACGTGACTATCTGGTCAAAAGTATTATTTAAAAACAAAAAAATAATAATTTTACATATTGGGAAATATCCTTTTTGTCATTTTTAAATTTACCGATGAATCATAATATATGTATGTTGTAAAGGTAAAATAAAATATAATAAATGCCACAAAAATTACAAATTGAGAAAGTATAGATAATCTAGAAAACATTACTTACTAAGTAGAAAACAAAAAATAAACTAATTTAGTAATATTATAGATTACTCTCAAAAAACGAAATTCAAACAATTAAATGCATATCAGACATAATTAAAGCATTCTTTCAGCAAGTAGAAAAGTTAATTAATTTGAGTAAAGCTTTAGTTATGTAGCTAACACCTTAAACTGTAAAGCTTCTTCTTACGCACGTCTTTAAATAAATCTTTCCGCATTTCCACCTTCGCTTCCATTCCGCCGCGTTATTAAAACCAAGAAGAAGTACCTGCAAAACCAAAGTAGAGCGGACAGCAAATGAAATTCAGATTTGCAGCCTTGGTATAATTCGGTATTGATCTAGCGACCTATCGTAAAATATGACCCTCGAGTCGCAGGTCAAACGGACTCACTCTATATTTCCAATATCCTGATTGTGAGAGTAACGACAATGTGTTTTCCAGTCCTACATATTTGATTGCGCCGATTTCGTTGCTGGCCGCAAAGCAAGTTCCGATCCCAGTTTTCGACGTCGCAAGTAGCTGCAAATTTACAAGTTCCAAATTTAAAAATTCCGTTAAATGTGTTTTTGCCTTCCCACCTAATACTGCGATCGCTTTGCTATCATATGGGTATTGTAAATTACGTTTTACAAACTGTCAATTTTAATTAAACTAAATTACCCGCACCAACAATTACAAATTATCCTAATGAACTTATATGACAACTAGTTTTACTGCGGCATTGTAACTTAATTAGTGTGGTATAAATCAATATAAGTAAATGTTCAGGTGTTAACCTAATTATTAAACTGGTGCTACAGTTTTAATTTATAGAATATTTTTTACGTACAAATATCTGCTATGCATTACGATTTGGAGCAGTAATTTAAAATGTGGAATATTCAGAACAAGATTGTCAATAAAATAGCAATTGTTGAATGGGAAATGTATGTAAAAAGATCAATTCAACAAAGCCGCAATCATAGATAAATTGTCTAAAAGTAATACATAGGCAAATTTTGTTTTATATTGTATTACTGAGCAGATTCTATTACCTTTTTAATTTCTTCGGAAGCCTCAAATGCCATTTTCTAAAATTATTGTGATTGCTAACAAAATACTCTTAGAAATGCTTTTTTGCCATTTATTAAACTAAGTCTTCTATTGGAAGTACCTGGAGAGTACAAGATAAAACATTCAATTTTAATGTTAACAATTTGTTTCTAACAGCTAAACGTACAATAGATTCTCTGTTTATTAGTATTAAATAGTATATGCTGAGTGCTTCATTAAATTTGTCATTTGACAAAAAGGTTTATCTTTTGCTTTGTCAAAGAAGCAGATAACATGCGAAAACACTGTTATTGGATACAATCGTTCGACAAATGGTTAAAACATCGGCTAATTCGTAAATAGTACATTGGGGATTTTAATACATTGCAAATTAATCAAATTACCTTAACAGTACGTGAATTAGTTATTCAAAAAATATAAAGCATTTTTTAAAATAATAGCAATAGCATTTTTAAAGTTTAATATGCGTTTTTTGAGCCACATTTGGGTTGTCTGAGGCTTTTTTGTACGTTTCCTGAAGTGTACATCTAAGTTTTTGCATATCGTGTTAAAGTTGTTTGCTATTCTTTAGATTATTAAACAGTTTACTTAAATATAGTAGCTTTAAACAGACAAATGCAATTAAAAAATTATATTGGCTAACTATATAGAAACTAGCATAGTTACTGTTAAAAGAGGAAGAACCACCCAAATTAAAATTTTTGGTGATGTATCGAAAACAACAATTCCCAATAAAAGATTATTAGGTAAAAGGTTAAGAAATTGCATATAATAACATCTTCTCTTAATAATAAAATTAAGTGTAGGAACATTTTGAAAAAAATCAACAACTTGAAGAAAAAAAAACAATCAAAAACTTGGAAACAATTTCTTTGATTATAAATATAGAATTTTTTCAGTAGAAGAAGTTCTGTACATAATTTAAATAAATTTAAAAATTATTAATTTTTTGTTACTACTTATTTAGCAATCGGAACTTTTACATTCTATAAGCTAAAGCTAACAGCTGCATTCATCGATGCAACCTATGCAGCTTAAATCCAAGTATTATAAATTGTCTTTGTCAAAAGAACTTGAGTACTTACACTCACACTAGGTTTATTGACCACAATTTTTTAAATCTTACGACTCACTGAGATAATTGAAAAGGGTTACAAAAACAAAATGCACACTATAATGGCATTTGTAGACATGGCGCAAGCCTTTGATCTTGTATGGATAAACGGCTTATTATACAAAATAAAAGATTTGACAATCCCTGTTTACCTATTAAACATAGTTAAATAATTTTTAACTAACAGAACGTTCCAGACAAGAATAAAAGGATATACCTCATCAGTACATAAAATGAATGCGGGAGTACCGCAGGGATCCGTACTGAGTCCTTTGTTATTCAATATTTTCATGCACGATGCTCCTACAACACCAAACTCTGACATCGCAATGTATGCCGACGATACAGAAATCATAACTCAAGACTACGACATTAACCTAGCCGCAAACAATCTGCAACAAAGTCTGAATCATCTTAACTCATGGTTTAACAAATGGTTTATACGAATTAATCCCAGCAAATGTGATGCCAAAATCTTTATCTTGCGTCACCCACAAGACCCACCTAACATCGTTATCAATAATGTACCTATCCCTTGGAATCCGAAAGATAGCGCGGTGAAATACCTAGGGGTCTTTCTCGACCGTAGTATAACATGGAGTTTCCACACCAATAAAAAACTGACTAAATCATACGCAAGACTGGCCATGCTCTATCCCATCATCAACAAGAAGTCAACATTGAAAATAAAATGTGGGGTTCTCATCTACACGACCATCATTCGACCAATTTTTACATACGGGTGCAGTGTCTGGTGCGCGACGTCAAAAACTAATCTTAGCAAACTCCAAGTGTTACAAAATAAAATTATCCGTATAATAAGAAACGCACAGTGGTACGCAAGAAACTCGCAGCTCCACCGAAAAACAGGAATCCTAACAGTGGAAGAATTCATAAAGAAAACAGCCCAAAAATTTTATGTTAACATAAATCAATGCAGTGGTGGACTTAAAAGGAAGTTACCTAATGATGTCCTAAATAGTGAAAATAACTAATTTAATTGTCAAAACCACAATGAACTATCTATTTTAGTGATATAAATGTTAAAAATCTTTTAACCTTGCCATGTAATAGCAAATGTAATGCTGATCTGGCATAACCCCTATTAATAAAAAAAAATTTTTTTAATCTTATATTAATCCTTGGTTCCAGTAACTGTTCCAGTAAGGGGGGTTTGTGCGGGTTTCTAATGTTTTTTGATGGATGGTAGCTTTCTTCTGGATTACCTCCTGGACATGTAGATTTGTATGAAGAGTATGATTCGTTACATACTACGAATCATCTACAATCTGCCGAAGTGTTTCAATTGTCTCCTTTAAATTATTGCTACATTTGTTTTGGAAGCACAACCCCATAGCTTTACTCCATATGTCCAAATAGATCGGATGACTGTCTTGTAAATTAAAATTTTATTTTCTGTTGAAAGTCCAAATCTTCTTCCTATTAGCCAATTTAGTTCCCTTACTTTTATGTCTATTTTTTCTTCTTTTTTTAATATGTTCTTTCTATGTCAGCTTGTTATCTAATTATAACCCTAATTATTTTGTCGTTTTACATTTGTGGTATCTATACATTATTTATTACAACTGCTGGACATAATTGTTTACGGAGGGTAAACGTTAGGTGCACCGATTTGTTCTCATTTACTTTAATTTGTTTAACTGTTGTTGGAGGTTTAGCAAGTAAATATAATATAAAACTGAATATAATCTGATGCTATTTGAGGGTTTTCATGACTGGATAGAATAGCAGTGTCGTCTGCAAATGTTCTTGTTTTTGTATCTTGTGTCATTAGCAAGTCTGGCGTATAAAGAATGTAGAGTAAAGGCCTTAGCACTTTACCTTGTGGCACTCCAAAATTAATTGAAAAGTAATCTAATGTCTCTGCATTTTGAAATGTTCTGTCACTTAAGTATGATTTTAGTAAATTATAGTAGACTGGAGGGTGTGTATATTTGATTTTGTAGATTAATCCAAGATGCCATCTTTGTGAAATGCTTGGCTAATATTAAGAAAAACAGTTTTCTAATGCTTTGTTTATAACTTGCGTGATTCTATAGACTTGCTGCACCGTGAAATGGGTGTGGTAAAACTTTTGATCCGGAATCCAATTTTGGAGTTGAAAATCTTTATTAATTCTACGCAGTAATAGCTTTTCTAACAGTTTGGAACTTACTGGGAGCAAGCTTATCGGACAATATGAAACTACATCTGTTGGTTCTTTTTCTCTCTTATCTATAATTACAATTTGTGCAACTTTGAAACACTTTAAGCAATGTAAGTTAACAATACGATGCCTTCTTAGAAGTTGGCCCAGCATTTTAGCTGCTGTTAGGTCAATACTGGGAGCTTTTTGGTATTAAGAAATTTTATTTCAACAATTATTTTCTTTAAGGTAAATGGCTGAATATTTCGATGTGGTTCTAGAGGAATGGAGAAATTTCTTAATCTGGTTTATTGTCTAGGGGTTAAAAAATTGCAGTTAGGAGTTTTGCGAATAGGTTAGCTTTTCTTTATCACTCTTCAAACAAGGTTCAACATTATTTTTGCTTATTGATGATACATTTAGTTTAGGCTTTCTGGAGTTTTTGATTGGTTTTTATATAAAATTATCAGTTCTATTATAATTATTGTGAATATATATTCTTCAAATTGTTCATTTCTTACTTCCCTAAGTTTTGTTTTCAATTTATTACACAAGTGACTATAAACATTTTTGTCGGCGTTTTTTTCTGTAACCATTTTTTTTAATTGCTAGTGGTTATTTAATTATTTTTGATACATTTTTGGTGTTGCTTGCTGTGCGGTTTTTTTTAACTTTGTTATTAGTTCTTTTGTGACTACTTTCATTTCTTCAGGTTCCTTGAGTCGAATTTTTAAGTGTGTTTTCTCTCACTGTATTACGATAAGTATCCCAGTTTGTTGTACTATTATGTAACCTAGGTAGGGTTTTCGGGAATAACAGTTGCGTCCACTGATATTAAAAATAGGTAGATGGTTAGATGATAAGTCAAAGCTAGATACTACTTCCGTATATGCCGGGTTGATTCCATTTGAAACAAAGAAATCCAAAAGATCAGGCACCTTGTTTGGATCGGTAAGCCAGTAAGTTGCTGTTTCTGTTGAAATAATTGGGTATCTGTTGTTTTATAATATTTTTTTTCCTTTAATTGTTATTAAACTATTATTATATTAAACCATCTAATATGCTTGCAAATGTACCCTCTCCCGGCTATAAATTTTGCTTCTATTGCTTGAAAGAATTATTCAAAATCTGCCTTTTTTATATTGTGCTGAGGTAAATAATAAGCTGCTGATAATGTCAGTTCATAGAGCAAAGTTGTTATTTTTAGTACCGTACTATTGTGTTGTATAAGTTGATTGAACATAGTATGTAAATTATTGATTTGATGTGGGTTAGAAATAGTATTTACATAAGGTGATAGTATTTTTAGCGCCCTAGTCTTGTTTATAAGGTTATTTCTATAAATTAGCTGTTGTTAGTCTTCACTTCCTTTGCAGTTAACCGGCTGGTCTCTTCCACATAATGAACATGCTGGGGTGTCTTTGGTCTTTTTACAGCTGAGGGTGCTATGTGCTCCACCGCATTTAACGGATATAAATGGCCTATTACAATAAGTATTTGAGTGACCGCACAACTGGCATGTCATGTATTGAACGATATTATTTTATTTTTATTTGGAGGTTTTATTCTTATTACAATATTTTGAATCCTTTCAATTATGAACACGTTTATTATTACTTGCTGGTTCCAAGTTCACAAAGAACATATTTAACGCTTCTTTGGTTACTATGTGTTTCGCATTTATAATATTTCGAACATTACATCCTTGTTGTTAGTTCTTTTTAATGTCATTTGTGCCTACCGTGGAATGTATGTGTTTAATGACGACTCTGTAAGCTCGTTCTTTTTAATTGGTATGTATGATGTATTACGTTATTCTCTTTAAAGTATCGTACTAGTTTTTTATAACCATCTGTAGTATTGTTCGTCTTCTCGACATTCTTCTTCTCTTATATTTATTATCATGTTTGGGTAATTTATCACTTCGGAAACAAATGTTAGCAGGGTTTTCAGTTTTTTTGTTCTGGTATATGCTTGATTTTCCTGTGCATTGGCATAGTCATTAGCTATTAGCGGAGTGTATTTGTTGTTTACTGCTATAGTGTTATCTATTTCTTTGTTGTTTTCCCTTTTTGTTAACTTTCTACGTTTAATCTCTTCACTTTATACCACGATATGCCAGTAGACTGGCCCATTTCGTCCTGTTCGTCTTCACTAATTGACAACATTATCAGTAATTGCAGTTTGTGACAGGTAATAGTACTGTGCTGTATTGGAAAGGACAGCACTAACAAACGTTTATTGCAGAATTATATTTTGTAGTGTGTCTTTGTAGTTTATTTGTTATAATGCAATTGTTGCCTGCTGTTGCGTATTGTATGAAAAAGGATGTGCGTACATATTCTCACTGGAGCTGACCCCTTATGCGCTTTGCTTTATATTCATTTAGAATGTATAAAGAACATAAACTTAAAGAAACATAAAGAACATATAAACTAACAATTAAATTTATATATTAATTTTAACCACCTTAAGAAAGACTGCGGCTTCAGCGTTGCGATACCACAAGTATCCGGGATAGTTCGGCAGGCATGTTTGCTCAGCTCGAAGGCGCGGGCCGAACTCAAGATGTTACTGAAGAAAATATTGTAATATAAAGATTTCGGATTAGAATTTATTTAACCAATATGTACTATCAGACTTGTAATAGACAAAAGTTTTTGGAGAATAATGTATTAGTAGTAGAAACAAGCATTATAAAAAAACTGTCTATATAATTTAAAGAGTCTTTAAAGAAGGTTTAATGTAATATAAGATATACTTCCAGTAAAATTAAAATAACGATAATTTTAATTTGAATATAAAAGCTTCAGTTGATAGAAAAAATATGATAATACAGGTTTTTAATATTTTAAATAATTCTCGGTTTACCACATGGTGCGTAATCAACAAATTTCGGATTATATATGATGTGTCTTTATAGGCAGAATAATTTTTTTAGTATTAATGACTCATTTGTTTATTTTATTAGCCCTTCACTCAAATCACTACATCATTGACAGCAATAGTTGAACTTTGACCTGTGTGACAGCAGCAGCAGCAGCAGCACTCATAATTTTTTTTATATATACAATTAAAAATCATAATCTCAAGTAATCAATTATGAAATAATAGCAGATAAGAAAAACTATATCGGGCAAGCATAAAATTAAAAAAATAATGTAGATAAGATCTTCGACTATATAAAGATGTTTTACTTCTGATAAAATATCTAGTCAATTATCAACCTTACGTTTAAACAATGTACAATTTCGTACATAAAATAATGTTATCTATTAACATTAAAATTATTATTATAAATTTAAATCATGCTATGATAGCATGTGGCTATAGAAATACTCCCAAATCTTTATGCTGGTCTAGTCTGCATGTAAAAATAGTGTTCGTTAAAATAAATCTATTAAATTACATAATAAGTTATAGTTTATTAATTACATGACACCGGAACTTACTTTAAAAATTCTGATAATCATTCACAAATTTCCAAAGTTGCAAAGCAAACAAAGTTTTAGACACGAATTAATCAAACTAAATATAAACACTCGTTTAATACATTAATGTTGCTATATTACGTTTATTACAAATTAATATAAAGCAACATATACTTTATGATATGATTTATGAATATATGGTAAAATAATGTGACTCCAAAAATTTGTCGTTTCTCAAATGTATTTTTTATAAACTTCATGCTATAAAAGTTTAATATATTGCAGTGTTCAGATGCACAACAGACTTGCTGAAGTCTTAAAAAGGTTCATTTCCTTACCAAACTTGTCACAGATCTGGTGATGCCATTTACAGTTATAATAAAATTAACTATGTTTTTACATAAAACATGTAATATATTATAACGGCGATATCGCTAAAAATAATTTTTTAACTATTTATATTTACAATCTGCTCTAATGAGCAATAAGTAAATCAGGTGAATTTACAGAAAGAGTACATGCTGGATGCCGTCCCAGTGGAAGGCTCCTCCTTAGAATTACTTATGAACTATTATATACAGGATAATATTTAACACACAAAACAATTAGTGTAGGTCTGGAAGATTCAGGGGAGTGAGTCTTTTTAGCCTATAAACTGAATCGCTGTTATCCAGCAAGTTCACAGCAAGATAGTTTGTGTGATTTTCTAGTCGTAAAATATACTTTTCACTCACGCACTTCACTTCGTCTTTCACTAGTTTCACTCGGAGGTCCCGATGAATGACTTCATTTCTAACGTACCACGGTGCATCTGCTATTACCCTTAGTGTTTTAGATTGGAATCTCTACAAGATCTCCAAATTGGAGTTGCTTGTAGTTCCCCATAGTTGCAGCCCGTATGTCCAAATTGGTTTTAGTATACATTTATAGAGTAGTACCTTGTTGTATAAAGTTAACTTGGATTTTCTACCTAATAACCAGTATAAATTGGAGAGCTTTAGGCCCAGTTGTTTTCTTTAGTAAGTATATGTTTTTTCCAAGTTAGTCTGCGATCAAGGTGCATACCAAGGTATCGGACGTCTTCGGCTTGTTGAAGTGATGTATTATTAAGGGTAATTTGTGGACATGTTTTCCTCCTGAGTATAAAGGTGACTTGGGTGGACTTGTTTTCGTTTGCTTTTACACGCCAGAGCCGAAGCCAATTTAGCACTTGGTTAAGAGAGGTTTGCAGGTTTCTTGATGCTATAATAGGATCTTCGTGAGTTGTAAGAATTGCAGTATCATCTGCAAATGTAGCCGTGGTCGTAAGATTGATGGTAGGTATATCTGCGGTGTATAGTAGGTAAAGCACAGGTCCTAGTACGTTTCCCTGCGGTACACCGGAGTTAATAGGATGTAGTTTTGTTAGTTTATCCTGAAACTTTACCTGGAAGTACCTATTGCTTAGATAGGATTTGGTCAGTTGAAAATAAGTGTGTGGCAGGTTTTTCTTGATCTTATACAAAAGTCCTGCATGCCAGACCTTATCGAACGCTTGAGTTATATCGAGAAAAGCGGTGGAGCAATATTTTTTCTTTTCGAAGGCCTGGTTGATTTCGTTTACTACCCTGTGAATTTGCTCAATAGCGGCGTGGTCTTTCCTAAAACCGAATTGGTGTACTGGTACTAGACCGTGATTTTCTAGGATTGGTTCGAGTCTTCTGAGTAACAGTTTTTCAAAGATTTTAGATATTACAGGTAGCAAACTGATCGGACGATGAGATGGCAGTTCTTCAGGAGGCTTTCCTGGCTTAGGTATAAGTATTATTTGGGCCACATTCCATTGGGCTGGGAAATAGCTTAATCTTAGAATAGCATTATAAATGGCTGTTACTTGTCTGTATCCTTTCTCCGGCAATTGTTTCAGGACTTCTCCTGTATTCAGGTTTTCGAGATAATTTGTTTGTGTAAGAACTTTTTGTTCTTTGCCCATTTTTAAAATTCAACAAAATGTTTACCTTATACCTAAAAATTCTTAGATCAATTTCAAAAACCTGGCCGAAGCTTGGCTGGTAAATACCCAATATATATATATATATATATATATATATATATATATATATATATATATATATATATATATATAATATCAATATTAAGGAGATTTGTTTATTTTTAGAATAAATTTGTCAGACTGCTTAAAATTTTCTGATATAACGGCATTGTGATATCTAAAAATTGTATTTAAGGATAGAGGGTGGTTTTTAAAGTATATTAATTTTACTTAATAAGCAATGGTTTATAAGTGAAAGGTTATAAAACATAAATCAAATAATGAGCTCAAATTTAGTTCCGCTTTAAAGGCATTTTTATAGACATAACCTATTTTTCAAGCTATCATATTCGAAGGTACACAACTTCACGGATGATGTTTTGAAGGATAGCAATACTGCTTCGGTTTTATATACCTTAACTATTAAACTGCATAAAAACGTTACTGTGTAGCTCTATGTATAAAGTTTAAATATGTTATACTCACATACTTTGCGCGTAGAAATAGTTGACGCATTGTTGAATTTAATAAAAGTAAAATTTATATATCAAGTAAATAAAATATTCAAAACGAAAAAATATATCAATATTAAAATAAAAGATTCCAGTATAAAACAGGCCGTTCTACTTCAGTGGATTAATCGACACTATCAAGTTCATGACATCAGAAAACAAAGTAATTCCCGTTTAACATTTAGTTGTGGTCAACCTTGGTTTTTTATATATAAAGTAAATATTTTAGTAAATGGTACTACAATATCTGAGTAAAAACATTTAAAACTTCTTATAATGCTGTAAAAAGTTAAATTTAAAGAGTTATTATCACTAATATTAGTCAAAACTATTAGCATAACTAAGATTTAAAACTTGATCTAATCATGATTACTTTTAGTATCAATCACGATAACATATTTCCACTATTTATGCGCAGTTACTAATCTTATAATAGTTATCATACTTTAAACTCTCGAGAACTATAATGAAAACTCAATTGAAATCAAGCCAGTCTCGATAGATGTATCCCGCATTTAACATATAGGTAGGTTAATATGTATAGTTACAGTATATAGCACCTGTTACATAGTTTCAAGAAACTAGTTAAGAACTATCTACATTCAAACAGCCAATCACTGAATAGAGTTCAGTTAGCTCAAGAAAAAGCGGGAATTCGCATGGCGAAGCAAAACTCTCGACAGATCATTTGCCACAACTAGGTTTAGCAAATCAGTTTTATGGACAATAGAACCAACCATTAGTTTATATTTTAACTAATTATTATGAGTATTATTTATTATAATTACAGGCGTGTTAAACATTAATCCACTTATAAAATAATGTAAAAATGTTACACTCTAATAATTGTAATCATTACTGAAGACGTAGGCACTTACAGGACTTTAATAACGAGGATAATGGAACTAAAACTACTATTCTAAACTTATCAAATAAATAAAATATAACTTTCGAACAGTAATCGGAACCCTTCACCAATCTATTGACATTAATGTGTTAAAAGCTGGAATAGTAAGTTAAGGTTACAAAGTTGTAAATAATTACAGCGCCAAGCACATCCAACAACTGTTCTCTATATTTTTATCGATCTAGTTTATAGAAAATCAAATAAAAATATATAAAAAAAAATAAAACTATCTCTCCAGAAAATAGAAATTCCACAATACGTGATTTGTCAAAAATAGTCAAACCAAAAGGATCTGCACACAAAACTAAATGTGGAGATTATGTAAAATTATTTAAAAAAAACAGACCTGTAATAAAATTAAAAAGAGCATCTTAAACAAACGGTGTATATTCAACGTACATAAAAAACACTGGGTTCATCAGGAATAATAATATTCTAAAGTATTCAACCTTAACCATCATTAACTAACACTAATCTAAACTATAATAAATAATAAACAAATATCCTCATACTCGTACAGTTTTTTTTTCAAAATACATAAGCATATTGTATATTACACTCAACATTCTGACGGAATGGCACAAAAGGAGAGCAGCAGTAAATATAATAAGTTTTACCGTACATTATTAAATAGAAAAGACTACATTTAAGCTACATGTGTGGCTGTAAAAGACTAATTATACAACTTCCTGAAGCGTAATCTAAAATCAGAACACAACACAAAATTTTTAGCACAATTAGTACACGATTTATCGCCGGCAGCTACTTCAAGGCTAAACACCAGACGTGGGATATGAAACAACCACCGCTAAAGACAAAAAAAATTCTGAACATATCAATAATCCCAATTACCTCATCACCAGTCACTACGGATAACAGAAAAAATTCCAGATCGATACGTTCTTTGTGTTACAAAGGACATTGCATACAACTACATAAAAATTTGGCAGTGCTTTTAATTTGTCACCAAATCACTTTCATAACTAGCAATAAGAAAACTGATTGGAATTTATTTAAAGAGGTGATAGAAAATATAAATTTAGATGTGATTCTCAAAATTACGGATAAAATTGATAATGAGGCTCAATCAACAGAATAATCGGAAATAATTTACCTATTATTATAAAACAAGCAATAATTGAAATAGCAAGTTTTACGGACCACCAGACACCAAACCGTAAATGATGAGACTAGGCTAAATAATGCAATATCCAACCCAAAAATAATTCTTCCAAATCCAAAAAATCAGACTACAAAATTATCTATTGATTATTTCGGTATAATCACCAGATTATTTATTAAGCTATGCGGAAACTAAAGTAACTATATAAAGCAATACCAGTAACAGCAAACTAACGAAAACTTGGGCAAAAGTGAACAAAAAGAAGCTTAACCATTTACACTTAACAACTATGTTTCAACTCTACACTTTCAAATTAACTTTAGAAGATAAAAGAACTTAGAAATATCTGGAATTACCCCAATAGCTAAATTTACCAATAAAAAATTTAAGCTATCAGAAAGTAGACCTAATATTGCATTAAAAATAAATTTTTAAGGCCACCGATTTATGACTTAATTAAGTGAAAAGTATTTCAAATAATTCTTATATTTAAACCAAACAAACTACAAAAGGAGATACCATCATATCACCTAGTCAGTTTTCTACTTGTACATCTAAAGTATTTGAAGGAATACCGATCCTCAATAAACATTAAATCATAATCCCACGCAGGGCGTAGAACCTTATCATAAAACAACGTATACATTATGTGTTTTATATATTATATAAAACACATAATGTATACGTTGTTTTATGATAAGGTTCTAATACCCGCATGGGAGAACGGCCTGCGAACTGAGAGGTTTAGGCTCTCATACGTTCGCTCTCTCTGCCCGGTCGTTGCGCACCATCTCATGTGCGGGGCGGTGTGGCAAGCACCTAAGCGCCTAAGACGACCGCCATTATTAGCCCTTGTTCGAGTGAACACAGGTACTCAATTATTTTTAGTGACTGAGTAGGTCATCCGCCAAGCATCAGAGAGCACCGGAAATTGAATCCGGGTCCGTCAGCATCGCAGCCCGCCCATCAACCACGGGATCACGCTGGCTATATATATATATATATATATATATATATATATATATATATATATATATATACAACTTTATTATTATCAACCAAATAATAGAAAAAGCGTACGAATACAATATCGAATTGCATCTCTTATTCATAGACTTTCAAAAAGCTTTTGACCAAATTAAAAGACCACAAATATTAGAGGATATGAGAGAAATCCAAATACCATCGAAACTAATACGACTACCTAAAATGACGATGGAGAATTCAGAAGCGACAGTACAATTACAAGAAGGGGACACAAAATATTTTGAAACCAACTTAGGAGTAAGACAAGGAGATGCACTATCACCCAACCTATTCAACATAACACTAGAGAACATCATACGAAAAACAGACCAAACAGGCACAATTGTGAACAAAGAGATGTAAATTTTGGCATTTGCAGATGATTTAGTAATAGTCTCAAGAAGCGAAACTAAACTACAACAAACACTTAACACAATCGAAACAGAAGCAAAAGCAAGAGGTCTTACAATAAATGAAAAGAAAACAAAATACATGTGCTACAAACGAGGAAAAGGAGATAACCAAAACCAATACAAAATCGGAAGTCATAAATTTGAGAGAATTCAAACATTCACATACCTAGGAACGGAAATAAACAACAAAAATAACAGAGACCAGGATATAAAAGGAAGAATTCACCGAGGGTTTAAATTATTCAACATATATAAACCATGACTGAAAGACCGGAAAATCACGAAAACAACAAAAATAAGAGTATACAAAACACTAATAAGACCCACAATAATATATGCAGCAGAGACGATAAGAATGACGAAAAAAGAGGAGGAACAACTGCGTATTCTCGAAAGAAAAATTATGAGAAAGATCCTAGGACCAGTGAAAGTGGGAGACAACGAATATAGAATAAAAATGAATAAGGAAATAGAAGAAGAACTGAAAGGAGAAGACATTGCCAGGGAAATAAAAGCACAGCGAATAAGATGGCTAGGGCATATAGAAAGAACGGATAGAAATAGAATGATAAAGACAATAACCGAGTGGAAACCAGAACAGACAAGACCACGAGGAAAACCCAAAAATAGATGGAAGGATGAAGTATTGGGAGATTTAAGAAGAATGAATGTAGTAAATTGGAGACGGACCGCGACCAACAGGAAAGAATGGAAGAAAATAGTAGTAAAAGCAAAATCAAGCAAGGACATATGAAACGGAAATCACAACTAAAGGCACTAATCTAGCCAAAGGATAAAGCCCATGAAAATGATACCCAGGAGGAATTACGCATACATAGCCATGAAAGCTTTATTAAAGCAAATGTAAATACCTACAAGATTAGGTACTTATTTGTTTACGGCATTATAATATAGAACATAACAAAATTTGAAGCAATTTATCTATTAAAATAAATAAAGAACAAGAAACTTTAATAATATATAAAGTATTAAAATTAGGTAATCTTATTTGTTTTTATTACTGATACCTAATGTGTTGGGTACTAACCATAACAAAATTCTCTCCTGAAGCCAATTTATCTATTAACTTTTTAATAAATCGTGTCCATCCATGTTGACTTGGACCTTCCCGTCTTCTCTACCCTTCTCTTTTTGCTTCTATGACTTTTCTTGGTAACCGCTCTTCTCCCATTCTCACCACATGTCCATACCATCTTGGTGGTTTTTTCTGTATTGCTTCCACTAGTAGCTTTGTTTCTAGTTCTTCTCATGTTATTACAATTCTTACTTTGTCTTTCAGATTTCGCCTATTATTCTTATAAGGTATCTCACTTCTGCTGCCGTTATCCTGCTTTTATACTGTCCTAGAGCGGCCAACTTTCTGCACCATATGTTAGAGTGGGCACATGGATTGTTTTGTACACGTGTAATTTGGTCTCGTTACTTAATTCTCTCTGTTGATTATCGTAGCATTAATTTTGTTGCTTTAAATATACTGTTGCAAATTTCTTGCTCA
This sequence comes from Sinelater perroti, assembly GCA_036346155.1. NCBI lineage: Eukaryota > Metazoa > Arthropoda > Insecta > Coleoptera > Elateridae > Sinelater > Sinelater perroti. The sequence goes on from JARFIY010000056.1 coordinate 30,606,474, forward strand.
ATTGTTCCACCTAAGATATTCATAATAGTTTATTTCTTCTAGATTTTTCTTTCTCGATCTTGTTTACTGCACATTATTTTGTTTTTGTTGGAGTTTACATTCGTTCTTCTATTTTGTTACTCCATATGTTTATAGCTTGTTGTATTTTTCTCTTATTATCTGCTATGAACACAATATTGTCGCAAATACTAAGTTTCGAATGTTTACTGCCCTCATGTTCCAATTTCCTAATTTGTCTCGAGCACATTTTCTCTGCTATCATTAATGATTTGATCCATAACTATAATATTATAAAGAGCAGTGGGCTTCAGCGCGTCTCCTTATTTAATACCCTGTCCATGTTACAACTATTAGATTCTAGGCTTTTTGTACCTTACTATTTTTTGTCCTCACGTATAGTCTCTTTGCCGCCTCTATAAGTTGTTTTGGAATTCCTACCGTATCGAAAGTTGCTTGTAGATCTACAAATGCGCGAGGTATAGTGGTTTCCTGTCTTCTATTTTTCTTTCCATTGCTGTACTCAGTGTATATATGTGACCCTGAGTCGGTCTGTGTTTTCTATATGGTATCTGTTTCTCGGGTAATTGATTTTCTATGTGGTGTCTGATTCTTCTTTCTATTATCTTGTAATAAATTTACTCCGTTTTTTCTTCTTATGGAGCGGTATTATTATTTAAATATATTATTTTCTTCCCAGCCTTTGGGTTTATCCTCTTCTTTCCAAGTTTGTTTGCATACTTTCCTGGTATAGGTTGCTTTTTCTTCCTTCATAATTTATCATCTCGGAGTCATTTTGTATTTTCTGCTGATATTCCTAGTTTCATTTTTGGATTGCTTTTTGTACCTCTGCTTCATTTATTGCTTCTATTTTTTCTGTTTTGTCTTCCTCTTCTTCTTCTGCTTAATTATGTTTCTCATTCTTTCTGGTCTGGTTTGGACTGCTCTAAACTTCCTATTATAATATGTTCTTCATGTATCAACTATTTTATCTTTCTTTGTTATTAGGTATCCTTTTTTTTTTTGTATTTATTTTCCTCCCAGATTTTTAACTATTGTCCAGAACTATTTTTTGTTTCTTTGGTTCTTCCTGAAATTCTCTTCTATTTTCTACCAAATTTTCCAATTAATCTATTTTCGCTCTTTTAACCACTTTTTGCTTCATTTAGTTTTTGCTCCAGTTTGTTTTGATATTCGGTCATTTTTTGTGGTATTCTTAATTCCTAAACTTTAATTTTTGGGTGTTCCTGTGATAGTGCTGGTTTTCTTGCGTAGAATCTTTGTCTACAATTTCCGGTTTGTAGTTTGAGTTTATTTCCCCCCTTTTATTACCTTCTCATCTAATATAGCAGATTTGGCTTCTCTTGTGTAGGTAATGTAATCTATGGTGCTTTTCGAGTCCCTGTTATTTGCTTTAAATGTAATTTTAAGCATTTCTTTATGGTTAAAGTAACTATTTTCAATTAATATTTAGTTGTCTTTGGAGAAATGAATCATTCTATTTCCATTTCCATTTATAATCCTATCACTGCAATATTTTTTTAGTACTGCATACCCTCTTTCTGGAGCTCTACCTACCCAGTCTCTCATAACTACTACATGTTTGCTTGTATCTTTAACTTGTGTAACAAGGATCTTTTTTCATTATCTCGGCATCCCCAGTTGGTGCATAGATCTGTATAAATATCGCAATATGTTTATAGAAAATATAAAATAAAAAAAAGGAATATCTTAGGCATACACTACAACTATAGCTGTGAGTGTTAACTTAATTAATGTTTAATACGATCGTAAAAAAATGTATGTATAATAATATTAGTGACTATAAATCACTTTATTGATAAAACAAGTTTATGTAAATCAAGAAAGTTATAAGAAATGAATGATAAAACAAACGCAAGATACATATAAGTTATATTTAACCATTGAATAACATTTAAAAAACTGAAATACTTGAATAGGTATTTTAAATTAGTAAAATTAAGATCAAAAATATAACTCCTTAATACATTATCGATTTTATCACATTTTGATAAATTAAATAATATAAATAACCTAAAAGAATATAAGAAGTCTGTTCCTATAATATAGAGGCAATTTTAATATAACAAAAACAGTTTGCGTAACAGTGACTTATCCCAGCAATTCATAAAAGTGAACTGTAATGCGCATACGTGAATAACAGCCAGAAGCTAGACTCTGGTGCATGAGCATGTAGCTTGTAATCCTCGGATTGTGTAGAAAAGTAAATTTTCATAAACATAAACAACGTACAGGCTACATTCAGAAAGAATGGACAACTGGAGGATGAGTTTAGGGTTCTAAAACTGGAGGGTGCAAAATTTTGACGGAATATCTAAGCATAAAACGAATTGCTATAAAATACTTTCATAACTACTGTTGTCAGCAGAAAGAATATCGTGCTGCAGTTGCTAATGATTTGTTGCCTTGAGATTACTCTTCATTTTGGAAAGGGCAAAGATTTCAAATTATTGATAGGATTCCAGCGACGGAAATTTTGTTATGGCTTTGTAGTAGGCCTTGAACAGTAGAAACGGCGCTGGAAAAGAATAAGACTGATTCTACTTGCCATGTTTCTTGTATCGTGTTATTGTACGGTATGACTTCATACTTTCGGAAAAGACCAGTTATAATAAAATACTTCAGAAGAATTTATACAATTTCTGATCTGTTATACTACATATGGGTGTGCAGAATCTAAATTTTTAAAGTTTTTCAAATTATCTGTGTTTGTGTAATGAGGGGATTCAAGTATGTATGACAAATTAGCTTGTATAATAGAAAGATCTAGGAAGCCTTGATACATTCTTCTACTTAATTTCCGTGTGAATGGATGAAAATTTTTTGTAAGCGTTAAAACGGGTTGCGAAATTATCTACTAACATGCAAAGTGTTGTTGATTCAATTTTAGTTTGGCTGTCGTAACACAAACATCGCATTTACTTGCAGTTAATTGCAGTAAAAGTAATTTCCTCGTTTTTCTTTTTGAGTGAAAGCGAAATGTGACATGTATGCTTTTGCTTTTATAATGCAATGTAAATTTTATGAATTTATATATATTTAGATAATATTTTACGTTATTTACCATTCGATTTATAATATTAGTTTTGATTTTTTTAAGAAAATTTCTTATATATTGTTTATTGTGCCGTATATCTACACTTTTGTGTTAATAATATTTAATTTTTTTGGTTTTTCAACATCTACTATTAATGTTATTGATAGAGATAAAGGCTATACGTCTTTTAATTAAAGAAAAATGAAAAAGAGTCACACTGGATGACTATTAATACTAAAAATTATGAGTAATCGACAATAATAATGAAGCACACAACATTGAGAACGTAGAAGCTGGTCTTGGTGACATTTTTTAGTTAAAAACAGAACAGTATAAAATTACATAAAAGAGCCAGTTGGTAAATTTTATGTTCAAAACTTTATAAAAGCACAAGTACTGCTAATTTGCTAAATGACTTTTTTTTTAATTTTTGGAAAAGTTATAATTCCTGAGATCGACGTAATTATCAACATAGGAAACCAATACAAGAAAGCAAATAAAAAGTTGAATATCCAAATTAGGAACAGAATTTCTAAAATAGAATTTAATGCACTTTATTACTGCTACTGTTTGCTGGGGTAATAAATTTGCTATGTGATCAAAATTCTTGTCTTATGTCCTTCGTTATTGTGATATTAATATATTAATTACGTAATAGTTGTTAAAAGTGTGAGAATATGAATAAAACCAGTGCCATTTGGGATGTAGAAAAGCAATGAATCCGCAATTAATGACGAACAATTATTGCCGTATAGTGCAAAAATTAGATTTAGGCAGTATATACCAAGCAACTGGATTGCTACGAACCTATTACAAGTTCCACGAGCTAATTTTGTGTTTATATACATATTTTGTTAAATAATATCTTCTTCTGCTTGTGCCGTATCCTCATTGGACGTTGGCGATCAGTTGTTATACTCTGCCATCCTGATTTTCTTGGGAATATAATGAGCAGTTTCCCGTTGCTTTCCTCATCGCAGTGTAAGCCGGGTGTATCATAATTTGATAGCCACCTGTAATATATGATGACAAGCCTGTTGACCGAGTCATTCTTCTGCAGCCTTGACTCATTAATGACAGTTTATGCCATGCATTTTGGTCGCCACCTGGTATTTCATTTCCAGGTACCACCCATATCTGAGCATTTATCCGCCACTAGCGCCCGATGGGGACTTGCACAAAAAATAATATACAGCGGTGTTATTCTTAAAAATTTTTAATAGATAACAGAAGCAGAATATATATGTATATGATTAATGTAAGTGCTATTTGAAAATAGAACTAAGCCTTAATATCTGTACACCATTCTTACACAGTCTTCGATGATGATTATTATTTAATAAAGGCCGGATACTTGGATTTGGATGAGATTGAAGTTGTCGTACGTAATTGGTCTACAACTTCTTTGACATATGATATTTTAAGATCATTGTGCAGGGTTTTTATGATTGGAACCTCTGCAGAGCACCTCCAAAGTTCAATCCTTATAGAGAGGGATTTTATTTTTTCGAGAAAGATGAGGTTTTCTTCTTATAATCCAATATAGTATTTAATTTCAGTTTCTTTTCCTTTCTGCTGTCTATTTGCATTCTCAAGTATCTTGTGTCCTTTGATTGTGGTATTTCAATATCATTTACTAATATTAATTGACAGTGTTGTTTTAAGCAGATTTAGTTTCAATTACTTTTATACAACATTTGGTCATCCAGATGATTATTAAGTCTATATGGTTTTATATGTGGCGACTAACTATTTCTAGACAGTGTCGCTCGCAAAAGTTGCTATTACGCTGTTATCTGAAGTAGGCAAATCTGCAGTGTGTACACCAAATAAAGTAGAGGCTCAAGAGCACTACTTTTTGTAACATCAAAGTTTAGTTTTTTAATTTCCAATACTTGCTACCAGATTTTACCTACAAATAGTGATCTAAAGAAGGAAATACTGCTTAAAAAGAATTTTTTGACTTTGATTAGTAGACCTGTGAGCCATATTTTAACAAATTCTTGCTGGAAATTTAGGAAGATGCACAACAGTATTTTTGGTCCTCCACCGTTTTCTTTACTACATCTATTATACGATGGTATTGTTGGTTATTAGAGTGCTTGTGACTAAAACCAAATTGGTGTTAGCGAAGTGATTCTTCTAAAAATGTTTTCCTGGTTTTGATATAAAAATTTTCATAAATTTGAGTTGTGAAAGCCAGTACGCCAGGCACAAAATTGTATTATATAGTATTGAAAAAAACGTATCTCTTGTTTGGGGAATTCTTTCGAAACTTGATCAATTATGAAATCATAATTTAGAACTTTTCTGCTATTTAAGTGTTTGATTTGTCTTACTTATGTGGATGAAAAGCGTCCAATTGGTAATGATAACTGCAACCGCGCCGTTAAGTAGTTTTTCACTTGTGGTTTTGTATAAACATTAAAAACTTTTGTCAAATGTTTAGCGAAGGCAATTTCCCAGCTCCCCATTTAGTCCATTATGAGTGGATTATGTAACTGTGGCCTTTAAAATATTTTGTAGCTCTCTAGAGAAAGTGGTCGCAATTTGACAACGTGCCAAGGTATGTTTTCCACTGTTCAGTTTTCTTTGTAACTAATTACTTAGATGATTATATCTTCTTTTGTCCGGAAGGTGCGTTGCCACATCGCTCGCGCTTTATGTTTTTGGCTACCGGTTTTGATTTCAAGTGGAATATTTATTGAGGTTTGCTCGCACACTTATTGGGTAAAATAGCATGTTACCTTGCTTCTTGTAACCAAGGTGATTTGCACTTTTCTTTGTTTTTAATTGATAGTTCAGCTGTATTAAAAAAAATAAACATAGTGTATGGCATGGCCACCTCGATGTCTTCCTGGTGAAATGAAATTTTCCGGATCTCGGAAACGCGGTTTTCGGCATTCTTTAGTTTGATTCAATTTTAACGTTGTCGGTTTAACTGTGAAATAATGCCGGATGCGCCAAAAACGCATTCCAAAAACACCCTAAAATTGATTTGCCTGGCCAGCCACTCACAGATAAGAAACCCTCTGGGAATCTTCATGTATTTGTAGACTCCCTAGTAGAGTTTCTCTCTGCGACTTACCTAAAGACCAAATCGTAGAACTATAAAGTGGATTAAAAAAACACTTAATGACTCGTGGTTTTACTTGAAAACTAACTTTTTCGCTTATATATTCCAAACGGTAAGAGATGCGAAGACGCCTCCTTTACCAAGTTGTGAAATTGGGCATGTTCGGAACAGAAAACGATAAAAAAAATTTATCTACTCTATAATGGCAAGCCAGTCCGAAAGCACTCACATACCTACATATACATACATATGAAAGTATTTGCGAGTTCATTTTGGTTCTCCCGAGGACGCTGCCGACAGTGCCCGCAATACTTTTGTTTGCGCATCACCAATTCCGTCTCACTCTGACACATTGAAGTAATAGGCGTTGACGTTATGTTGACATCGCGAGATATAAAGCAAAAACCGTTCGTGTATTGCCACATGGCTCCGAACCCCCCTGAAAGACAAAATCGAAGCGAGCGGCAGCTGCAGCCGAAATACTGCATTTCCAGAACGGAAAGCAATAAAAAAATTTCGTTTGTTCCATAATGACAAGCGAGTACGAAATTAATTGTGTACCAAAAATCACATTTCTACAATTATTCGTTCAATTGGTATTTAGGACTTATGTTCGGCCCCCCAGGTTGCTGCCCGCAATATTTTTGTTTGATTGATGGGCACAATATGAAATTCGACAAGCTATATAATTTTCTTTAATTTTTGGAAGCATAAATATACAAATAAAATTTAAAATGGCATCTGTAATGTCAGACCAACCTCTACAACGTCAAAATGACTTTTGTTTTGTCATTTTTATCACTTTAATTTGTCAAAACAAAATACTCAATGGACTCACAGGCAACAAAACTTTGAAACTTTTACTACTGAACAGCAGTCACAAAATTCCACCTAATATTGTAAAACCTTCGGCTTTGGCGCTTTCATAATTTGATGGTATGTGGCATATCTTTTATAGTGGAACTTAAAGTTCCTCTGCACAATATACACTTTGTTAGAATTTTATCTAATAGACCCAGATCGTTTTGTGAACAAAAATTATAATTAGTAACTTTTTTATTGTTTGCTTAGCAATTTTTCAATGCAAATCCATGTGTGATTGATTAGTACATAGAAAAATCAATATTAAAAGGTCGAGTTTAAAATAATTTAAAAAATTTCTATAGAGAAAAGTAAATAAATTTAAAATCATATTTCTATATTTATACTCCCATTTCGGCCGCTTTTAAAGCTAACATTTAAGTTCAAATTGCGTTAAACGTATTCTCGAAATGCATCTCACTGTGTACGCCGATTATCTGTACGAGATACTTTGGAAATATTGGTAGTGCTAAGAATACCTATAAATGGTAAATGGTCCGATGATAAATCATAAGTGCATTCAACATTAGCAAAGTTGCTTTAAACACTATTTGTTACAAAAAAATCTAACAGTCTGGGATTTGATTCAAATCATTACGCCAGATATACTCCCAGGTATTTAACAGTAAGTAAGAGTAATTTCTATCTTGATTAACATTACATGTCTTGATCTCCAGCATGTTTCGCATGAAAGTCTCCTCCTACGACAAATTAAAATCTCAGTATATTAAAGAAAGATTTGTCTTTTGTGAAGCGACATCTTAGAGGACAGTAAATAGAAGAAACAACGATTCTAACTTGTCTTGTTAAAACTTTCAAGAATTCCTTTGTATATTTGGGTAATTTATCAATGGTCGTTTTTCTTATGGCAGTTAAACCACAATGAGCTGTACCATACGGATACTTCGTATAGTAGACTTCGTATTGAGCTACTCTAAAGCTTCCGAAGTGAGCATTAGAAAGATTAATAGTTATGATATTAATTTGCTAAAAGCAATAGTGAGCATTGACAATATCATACTATTTTAATGAAACAGTTGATTAAATAGACTTTTAAATTCATCTAGAATCTTGGTTAAATTGTTTTTAATCTCGTGGACGTTTTGAGGTGTAGTCAAAAATTTGTTTTAAGAGCGTCAGCAGATGTAGGATGTTGGTAAATAGGAACAACAATATTATTTTGTTTAGTAGGTTGTCTTATTTTATTTTGCAAGTTCTGATAAATAATGCAACCATTGTAATTTACAGGATGGCCCTCCACATAATGTTCATTTACCAGGCGTATACCTTGTTTTTTACAAACTCCTCCATATTTCATGCAGGCAAATACACGATAACAGTAAGCTCTTTTTGTGATAATATGAGTGACAACTTATGCACTAGTTTGATTATTTTACGTGGGGTTCGACCTCAATTGTCATATTTTGTAAGTATTTAAGGTTGTAGTTTTTCTCATTATTTTTTTGCGAGCTTTAAATCTACTAATAATAGCGTCAAAGAGTCTTTAGCTACTC